>CARXXK010000001.1:93592787-93646440 GCA_949089665.1 Macrosiphum euphorbiae | reverse complement strand
TGTGGTAAGTATGATTGTAAGTAAAAGTAATTAGCAGGGCTGTGAATTTAATTCATTAAAAAAAAAGTGTTAAATATTACACATGTATGCACTAAAAACAAGCAAAATATGATTTAAAATATGCACTGAAGTATTCAAAAATATGCACTTAAAATTCGAAAAAATACTGAATGAAAACGCGTTTATTAAAACTGTTTAAATTAATAAATAATAATTAAAATTTGTATACCAAAAAAAAATGTCTTTATTATACACTTGGTAGGTAGGTAGGTACCTATTTAGTTTTTTAACGAATGAACCTAAAATATAAAAACATTTTAAGCATATTGGCAACGGTTGTTGTGATATAGTGATGTCCCAGAAAAACACGTACTAATAGTTCAAATAAATAATTAAAACCAACTTGATTAAATATTAATTTATGAAAAAGTATATTAAAAAGCATTATTATTATAAATGAAACAAAACTATGAACTATAATGGACCGTATTTTAGTGCGCCCCGTGCCTCACTGAACATAATATAGGTATTTCTATACTTTTAGCTCCAAAATTTCTGTTAAAATATTAGGAAAATGTATTGAGTACCTTAAAAGTGCTTAATTTGATCTTTTACTTACAATATATTCATAACAAATTATCATAGAAGGTTAGGTACTGTATTCCACATACTTATATAGTTTAATTTAACTAATACATTCTAGTAGATTCTGAAAAAATTTGTTTCCAATACTCTGATCAGTCTGATCATATTAACTATTAATACTTATAACCAAAAAACTACGGGTCTGAACTTAGTTTATATATAGATCTAAATAATCCAAAACATGTATAGCTGATATGCAATCTTTTGTAAATCTATTGACGTTAGTCCAAATAAATGTCCTTCCATAAGTTGAAAATAGGATACCAGCTCAGTTTCTTCAGCAGTTGAAAACACTTAGATATTGGTCCTAATGCCACTTTGTTCCCAGGTGGCATAACTAGGATCTAAGTTCTTTTGTTTAATCTAAATAACATTTAATTTACATATAGCCATATAGGTAAGTAGGTATACTAAATAAAATATAGATAAGTAAATATATAGTAATATGTATCTAACCTTCTTTCTAGAGTGCTTTTAGGTACATAAAATTCAATACAGGCACTACAAAATGTCATGCGTTTTTCAATTACTTCTTCACAGCCTTCCTCATATTTTCTGAATCCCAATTTTGGCGTTTGGAAACTCTGACTCTTGAACGAGGTATTTCTAAAAATTAAATTATTTGGAAATTCATTAAAACACAAATAATAAATTGTAAAACTTGCTTTAAAATAATAATAAATTTAAATATTATACCTATTATTTATGTTAATATAATATAATATCATAAATGTAGTTAGCTATATAATTTAAATGGCTTATATTTGTTCAAGAGCATGATTATTAAATAGAATAGAATAATTAAATTAAATGTATTGAATTATTATAATATTTTAAAAAATGAATTGAGATAAGATGGGACATGTCTTCATCTTGCCCCGTTGCATTTTTCCCGTCTTACCACAAACAGAAATAATTTAACTTAACGTTTCTATTAAACTTACAATCAGAATGAACTCTACCAAATTTGCATTAATCGAAAACTAATAATATTTTTTAAAAATTATATAGGAGTAATATTAAGAATAGACAATTATTTACCTACTTATTCACTATATTTTGATGTCTGCAAAATTTTACATCGCCTATGGCCGTTATATTGAATACCACGAACTAATATATCTTAGTTCGTGTTGAATACGCACGTGCACCGTATCACTTTAATTATTTGTTGATATCAAATAATATTATTAGAGTGTGACCAACATAGCACATTTTTTGTAAAAAAAATACTTTTATTGTAATAATTGTTCAAATGTTTATTATAGTACATTATTAAAAATTAACTAAAGTTTAATATAATACATTATAACAAGACGTGTTGAAATATACAAGTCACACCACATATTTTGTTACTTCACACAGTCTCTCTTTAATTTCAAATTTTTCTTCAAATTATCCCAAAATATCTACAAAATATAAATGTAAAATGAAAATGTTACAAATTGTTACAGTCGGAACGAGATGAAGATAGCTGTTTGTTCGGTGGCGTCACGTACTGGACGTTTGCGTTGTTGATGATGCACTCTAGCTAGGTTTCACCGGGAGAGTCGATGTTTCAGGGTAAGTTTGTTTTCATAATTTCATATTATTTTGGGATTTACGTTTTATTTTTAGGCATTTTAATAATTAAAAACATAATATAACGTAATTTTGTAGTAGAAGCTGGAAACTGTAGTAGGTAGGTACCTATATTCTAATTAATAATCCAATTAATGTAATTTTTTGAAGTTTTTAAATTTTAATGTAACATTTATTATGCCTACACAAACACTTTACCTACCAAAATTGAATTTTTCACAAAATTTGTTGTTTTAACGATAAATGACAATTTTAGTTCCCTATTATGGTGAAAGTATTTGATACAAACAAAAAATTAATGTTCGAAAACACAATTTCCTATATTATTATTTACTAAATACAAAGAAAGTTAAAAATAAAACTATGATCATTGATTACATACAGAGTACCTATAATATATTATGCATGGAACACGAAGGTTTATTTTGACTAGACCTACTTATCGTGTACCTACGCATCAAACACAAAATAGAAATAATAACAAATAAATTTAAAATTAAATACACATCATAGTAAAATCAAAATATTCATCGCTCCGCTCAGAATCTAAAATATAAATTATAGGTACCCGACACAATTAAATTAACATAATATTAAATAATAATTAATAATTTTGTGATCAGCAGTATTCGTAGGAAATGTTAGACTTGGAATTTTACAAATCTAGTTGGTATTATGGTAGGTACTGTAAATGTAATGTACTTAGGCACTGTATATCTTTATGTTAACTAAAATCCAGGAATCACATTTTCATTTAATGATTTTTAAAATACAATATTATGCTTTTATAAAAATATGCTTGTACTTCTGATATATATTCACCATATTAATAAATAATTAAAATAATATATCATATTTAATGTGATTATTGAGGTGATTATAATTGAAATTCAAAATTATAAACTATTTTGATTTTTGCCATATAAAATTTTAACGAACAAATATTGTTCCTTCACACGGAACTCTTTGATATAAAAGTTGCGTTACCTATATGATATCCGTGGATTCATCATATTGACGTGCCTAGTATAATATCTATCATATATTCCATGGCAAATCTCACAGTCATTGCAGAAGACACAGTCGTCATTAAAAATTCCAAAATTTCAATATGCAAAGCCGATATGAGCAAAAACTTACTGCGTTCCGTATAATTTTATTTTTCATAAATCACAATATTTTAAGTTCTGTATATTATGGAGATTTTCCTCGTCAGCCTCGCAGTGAACACACGTCACGGATTCCGCCGAAAGAATCGATGTTTAAAGTAAATTTGTTTTCATATTCTTTTGGGGCTTAAATTTATTTTAAGAATTAAGATAAATATTTAATGTCACGAAAAATGAGTTATTGTAGACGCATATTTTATAAATTGTTTTTTCAGTCCCCGGTCGTAGAATAATTGTAATTAATAGGTGAATATGAAAATTGTTTACTTGAAAAATACATATGTTTTGGTTTAATTTATAGAAATATATGTTTTAACTGATAATAGTCATAAAATACAATTTTAATTTATAACTGGTCATTTTTTTTCAAATCCAACGTTATAAGTTAAGGGTAACTATTAACTTAGTGTAACATACCTACCTACTCAACTTCTATTGCTCACCTAATATCTATATCATTGGAAGTAGGGACGTGTAACCAATAACTATGTACACATAAAAGTTCACGAATGGTCAACTGCATGTCTGCATATCCTCCCGTGTGCGCACTTATGAATAATATACTGATATATTCGTATATATATAAATATAGTGTAATACGTACACGAATGCGTCCCTAAAAATTCAACAGTTATTATTATATTAATTTATTTTTTACATATAGGTGGGTACATTACAAAACTAATTAAAATCACATTTTTTTTTATTTTCTCGAATACAATGTTTCACCAATTATTAATTAATATATAATTTATTGGTATATAGCAGGGGTCTCCAAACTTTTTTATTCAAGGGCCACAAAAAAAAAATCAAATGCTCTTAGAAGGCCAAAAGTTTATTAACACCACAGATATAAAATACTACTTTATATCTGTGATTAACACATATCATTTTTAATTGTATGATAATATAGGTACCTATATAAATAATATGTTTACTTTATATTTTTGTATAAAATATTGTTTACTCTACAATATACTTAAATAAAAATAAATAGGTATAAATGTAATATAATATAAATACATTTTTGAAATAATTTTTTTATCTATATTTACCTATGCGTCCTATGCGGGCCACGGGCCGGTTAAAACTTGTTCACGGGCCATATCCGGCCCGCAGGCCGTAGTTTGGAGACCCCTGGTATATAGTATTAAATAAATTAATATAATTATTAATAATAATAAATTCATTTATAAATTATAAAAATACAAACGAACAAACGAAAAACGATTCTGAGCAAAGACAGTTATAAATAGTGTTGTGATTAAAGTAATTTATTTTACTATTATGCATTTGTACAAGAGTAGGTTAAAGCAATTTTTGCCCAAAAATTACATTTGAAAGTGTCATCGTGTAGGTATATAAATTATAATGATATACTCTAAAAGTTTCATGAATCCACGAATACCTACAATTTTTAAATTGCAACAAAATATCTAAAATCGCTATTCTTTGTTTTAATAAGTAATTTCTTCCGATTTTGAACATATAATGTCTGCACAAACTACAATTTAACTGTGTTTTTAAATTGATTATTTAGATTTTTTGGTTACAGTATGAACTATTTATGAGATCTCTTGTTTTAAATTTTCAATCCTTAGCAATGAAAGTTGAACATTTTATAAATTTTTATTTACTAAATAGTTATTTACAATTCAAATGTCTATATAAATCACTGAAAACGAGTCGAAATATTTTGAACATTTTATAATGTATAGAAAATGATAGCTTAAACATTAGATGGACATTTTAAATATCGACGGTTAATAGTTGTTGAATAACAACAAAATAAGAAAATGGTTTTACGAGAATAATATACACATTATTGTAAAATCAAAACATTCATTGCTCCCGTAGTCCGCTCTAAAAAACAAACTAATACATAATAGTTAAGTAGGTATAATACAAATTAAACATTATACATATAAAGTATAATATCTGTAACGCTTAGGTCATAAGAATATTGTTGAACATTTTACTGCAGGCTGCGTGTTTTTTCAGAAATGGTATTTAATTCGTCAGTGAAGATTTGTCAACTGGGAATAATATATCATAAGCAGACTAAAATGTGTGAACGTTGTAGTATTTCGAAGACTAAGTTTTATGGCAGATTTTGATTCGGACACGGGGTATGTACTTTCTTCTTTTTCAGTAGGTTTCTTTTTATTATAGTTAATTGATCAGGGTTGTATTGCCCGAAACTTTTCAATTATTTGTATTGTTACCTTCTATACTGGTATAACACTATTCTGGCTATCAATAAAGTTGTGATAAAAACTAGGAAATTGGTCAGGTATGATCTTTTTTGGTATGTAAGTACTAATTCTTTTGAGTAGATAATTCGTTCAATTATTTAAATATTTTCACCGATAATCAAGTACGTTGACTTGTAGGTAACTAGAGACTGAGTGAATAGGAATTAGGAAGTGTATGATGTGGCGAAGATAAGGAAATAGGTCATTAGGATTTCAGAGTGTTTGGCGTATGAAAGGGAAATGCGAAAAAGAAATGTTAGTTTAGGGTAGGTAAGTGGAGCGAGAGTAGCAGATATGAGAATGTCAAGTTGAGTGTGTAGGTAAATGCAGGGGGAAAGTGAGAGGTGAGAAGACTGAAGAAGTGATGGGTAGATAGGATACCGATGATAGTATGCAGGTGCTGGAAAAGTGGGTGGGTGAACGTGTATAGATGTGTGAGAAGGGGGAAGAAAAAGTGTGAAGGTAGAATAGTTAGGTTGACAATACCGAATTCGTAGGAAAGGATCTCGAATTGCAAAGGCCACTCGACTCTTTGGCTGAAACTACCGGCGGTAGGTTTACAACCTAGACTTATGGGATAGAATAAAAAGATCGGTTGGTTGCCGGTTGGGATGTCAGTGCACTATTTGTTTCCATCTTTGACCCACGCGAAGTAACATCATAGGCGCTATTGGGGGATGGGGGGGGGTCTAGGGGGCGGGCTTATAGCCTAATAAAAAAATTATGCGGATCTGTATTGATTTCATGAAGTTTCATCAATTTTAATTATTATATAAGTTATGACTTATTAGCGTGTAAATAATTAAAATTTAAAATGCTTATAAATAATAATTAAACTAATTCAAAGACACACAAAAAAAATAATATTTAATGTCTACTAAAAAAAATTACAATATATATATATCTTAATAATTATTGCAATTAATAACAGTTATTGGCAACTATTGCTTAAATATCGGTTGGAGACTGTAGTCATCACCAGCTAATATTAAACGAAAAGTAAACATGAGGGCGTTGCCCTCACACCACTATAAAAATATTAATTTGAAAATATAAAAACTATAAAATAAAAGAAATTTCTTATTTTCAAGTTTAATTCTTCACAATAATATACTGTCTATACCTAATTAAAAAACAAAAATTAAGAGTTACAGTTGAATTTTAAAAAAATTTATTCATATATTACGAAACAATTGAATAATTTATTTTTTTTTTTGGAGGGGGGGAATTACAAGTTTTCGGGGGTTGCGCTTATGATTGTGCGTGGGTCAGAGATGGAAATAAATAGTCCACTAAAAATATGACGTCCTCTTAAGTGTTATCAAGTTAAGGGGGGGGGGGTCACACTACACCGTGTCGTGTAAAATAATCACGGTTACCACAGTTACCAAACGATACACACATATTCAACTATGCGGTATCGTGTGGTAACTGTGGTGACCGTGATTATTTTACACGACACGGTGTAGTGTGAACCCTCCTTAGGGGGGTTGGAAGCTGTTAATTGTTGATATTTAACATTAACTGTGGTAGTGGTATGATTGGAAGTTAAAGTAATAAGCAGGGCTGTGAATTGAATGCACTAAAAAAATTTTAAATATGCACTAAAATTATTCGATAAAATGCTCTATAAAAAAAGCAATTATTAAAAATCATTGAAATTAATAAATACAAATTATAAATGGTTTACAAAAAAAAATTCTTTATTCACATACTAGCTAAGTATCATTATTTTTCTAATTTGTAAAAAATTATGAATGTATATTGTAGCCAATTTAGACCTGATTTACAGATAAATACAATTTTTTTTAAGAAAATAATCATAAATAAAAAACATCATAAAAACTTGCAACTATAAAAATGCCTTAACCCAAAATATAGACATGGGATTTTGTATTTGTACAAAAAAAATAAATGTTTAATTTAAATACTAGTTAGGTGGCCAAGAAAACATGTAATTACTTACCTATAACCCATTAAAATAAAATGCTAAATAAGATTTCGTATTTAAACTATAAATAAACCAAAACAAATTTTGGCCGTATCCATTATCTTACAGTTTTTATAAAGTGTATCAAACAAATATGCAAATGCATTTAATTCACAGCCACTGTATAATAAGTAATGATTTATCAGCTGTATAGGCGAAACTGTTGTGCAGTGAGACTAGGATTGGTAACGGACAACAGTGTTGCAATAATACTGATCTCCCAAAAATACATACAAATACTTCAAATAAATCATTAAGCAAACTTAATTAAATATTAATTTATGAAAAACTATAGTTATTACAAAGCATTATTATTATAAATGAAACAAAACTATGAACTATGGACTGTATCTTAGTGTGTCCCATGTCTCGCTGTACATATAGATATTTCTATATTTTTAGCTAAATAATTTCTGTTAAAATAAAGGAAAATGTATTAAGTACTGTTCCTATAATTTCCAAATTTGAGTTTTTTCTTTTAATATCTTTATAAAAAAATATCATAGAAGGTTAAGTACAGTTATTTCATATGTTATAGGTACATTTGCGGGGTTTGATTTAACTAATATCTACATTCTAAATGCAATGAACCTTGCAAAAATGTTATTCTACTACTCTGCTCATATAAGCTTTAAAATTTAAATAGTTAGCACAATATTCTGCACTTTACACAGTCTCTCTTTAAAATTATCCCGTCTACAAAATATAAATCATTTGTTAATCTAAAGACTTAATTGAGTACCTAATAGATAATTGTTCTAAAAGAGCGACGTGCCCTGTCGCCAGCTCAGTAAATCTAAAGACTTAATTGAGTACCTAATAGATAATTGTTCTAAAAGAGCGACGTGCCATGTCGCCAGCTCAGTAAATCTAAAGACTTAATTGAGTACCTAATAGATAATTGTTCTAAAAGAGCGACGTGCCCTGTCGCCATCACATTCTTTGGCTTAGTGTGAATATCTGGACATTACAATTGCGGAAAGGTGTTAAGTGTACGTATCGGCCGCTGTTACTAGATCCCGGATAGGTGACCACCCGGAATTTTTAGCAACAAATAGTTGCCACACATACTAACGTGTTTTAACCAACCGTTACTACTCACTACAAACAACCTACAAGCAAAAAAACTATCTAATGGTCAAAGTTGCTGGGCTCAAGCTCAAGCTCAAGCTCAAAAAAAAAAAAAAATCATTCAAAAAAAAAAACGTATAACGAAATGTACAATACTAATAAGTTATATTAGATAGACGTGCGGGGTCGTCTGATTAGGTTAGATCAAAAATAGTATTTATATCATTTCTTTTGTTAAAAGTTTAAAAGAGAGACTGTCGTGACTTGAGTTACAGTTCTGTCTTAAATTTACTTTTTATATAGAGAAAACTTAAAGGTGGCTGGCATATTAATATCAGAGTATTTATGGATACATAATTTTTAAAAACGAATTATTATAATATATATATTATAGTGTTAAAAAAAATAAAAAAATATTATAAAATAATAATACTAGGTAGGTAATAATAATAATAGATTTGAATAATATTATGCAAAAATAATTTGATATGTATCCATAAAAATGTCAAAGACACGTGGCATATATGTGCTTCAAATTGTTTACACGAGCAAGTGAGCTAGGTATGGCTCCATCCGTAATATTTGGTATAGGCTTAAGGTGTCAAAAATCAAAGGAAAAACTTGATAATCAAACACTTAAGTTCGGCAGCCGACTCAAGATCTTTTTATTCAAAGTGTCCTAATAAGTCATAAGAGGGTTAATTAGGTAAACCTATTATGGTTAGTGGATCCAATGGTGATGATAGACGACTATCATCACTGGTCGTGAGCTTTGCAATGATCTTTTCCTACTAACTATCCAGGTATTCGATATTGTAAACATAACAATGAAAGAAAATATTTAAATAATGGTAATTTTAGGTTAGGATAGGAGATCAAATTAGACGTTAACTAATTATCATAGTTTTGAACACGGTCTTAAAGACTGCCAGCTAGAGTTGTACCAGTATACTTAAAAACTTAAATACAGCCAACTTTAATTAATGATTTTTTTACCACAAAACGAACTAAAAATAATATGTATTTTAAAATATAATAAAATATAATGTTATTAGGTTTTTATAAGATTTTAAATACTTATTAATTTTTAAATATAAAATGTATAACTTAATATTATTTTAAATTAAACATTATTTTATGTCCTTCATAAATTACAATCACATGGTAGAGTCCGTAAAGGACCTCTTTCTCATTTAATTATTTTGCATCCTTAATAAATTACATTCATTTTTATACATTTTCTAATACATATATTACAGTGATACACCTCTGATCATAATAACTATTCGTTAATTATAATGTAAGCAATACCTAGTTTTTGGATTTTAGTTAAAATGTACCTTCCAGCGTATTCATTTGTTTAGTGTTAATTCACATGGGTTCCTCGTAATCTATTTTTTTCAATTCATTTTACTCTAGTAGATCTTTTTGTACAAACCTTTTTAAACGAGCTGTTTAATCGTTGATATGTGTTCTGATTGTAAAATTTTTTCTAAATTTTTTTTTTGGTTTTCTAAAATGCATTTGCCTGCGGGCGCCAACACTCCCCTTCAATTTTTTTTTTAGGAATTTGACTCTAGTTCTAGTAGAATTTTTTGGTTAGACATGTATATTGTTAACAAGCAGGTGCCCTCTGTATCATCATTCTTTAATGAACTTATCATCGTCAGTTGTTTTTCTGTTTATGAATCTGAAGATTGTAGTTTGGACTCATTGATATGTGTTCTGATTGTATAATTTTTTCTAAATTTTTTTTTTGGTTTTCTAAACTACCTTTGCCTGCGGGCGCCAACCCTCCCTTTCAATTTTTTTTTAGGAATTTGAGTTTAGTTGAATTTTTTGTATAGACTTGAATATTGTTAACAAGCAGGTGCCCTCTGTATCATCATTCTTTAATGAGCTAATCATTGGCAATATTGTTTTTTCGGTTTTGGATTCTGGACATTTTATTTTGAACTCTTTCATGTGTTCTCCTACTGTATAATTTTTTCTAAATTTGTTTTTGGTTTTCTTAAATGCATTTGCCTGCGGGCGCCAACACTCCCCTTCAATTTTTGTTTTTTAGGAATTTGACTCTAGTTGAATTTTTTGTATAGACTTGAGTATTGTTAACAAGCAGGTGCCCTCTGTATCATCATTCTTTAATGAGCTAATCATTGGCAATATTGTTTTTTCTGTTTTGGATTCTGGACATTTTAGTTTGTTCTCTTAAATGTGTTTCATACTGTATAATTTTTTCTAAATTTGTTTTTGGTTTTCTTAAATGCATTTGCCTGCGGGCGCCAACACTCCCCTTCAATTTTTTTTTTAGGAATTTGACTCTAGTTGAATTTTTTGAACAAACTTTATTATTGATTATCGTCATCGTCAGTTGTTTTTCTGTTTTGGATTCTGGACATTTTAGTTTGAACTCTTTAATGTGTTTTCCTACTGTAAAATTTTGTCTATATTTTTTTTTGGTTTTCTCAAATGCATTTGCCTGCGGGCGCCAACACTCCCCTTCAATTTTTTTTTTAGGAATTTGACTCTAGTTGAATTTATTGAACAAACTTTATTATTGATTATCGTCATCGTCAGTTGTTTTTCTGTTTTGGATTCTGGACATTTTAGTTTGAACTCTTTAATGTATTTTCCTACTGTATAATTTTGTCTAAATTTTTTTTTGGTTTTCTAAAATGTATTTGCCTGCGGGCGCCAACACTCCCCTTCAATTTTTTTTCTTGGAATTTGACTCTAGTTGAATTTTTGAACAAACTTGATTATTGATTACCTGCAGGTGCCATCTGTATTATCATTCTTTAATGAGGTAAACAATGGCAATATTGTTTTTTCTGTTTTGGATTCTGGAGATTTTAGTTTGAACTCTTTAATGTGTTTTCCTACTGTATAATTTTGTCTAAATTTTTTTTTGGTTTTCTAAAATGCATTTGCCTGCGGGCGCCAACACTCCCCTTAAATTTTTTTCTTGGAATTTGACTCTAGTTGAATTTTTTGTATAGACTTGAATATTGTTAAGAAGCAGGTGCAGTCTGTATCATCATTCTTTAATGAGCTAATCATTGGCAATATTGTTTTTTCTGTTTAAGATTCTGTACATTTTATTTTGAACCCTTTAATGTGTTTTCCTACTGTATAATTTTGTCTAAATTTTTTTTGGTTTTCTGAAATGCATTTGCCTGCGGGCGCCAACACTCCCCTTCAATTTTTTCTTAGGAATTTGACTCTAGTTGAATTTATTGAACAAACTTTATTATTGATTATCGTCATCGTCAGTTGTTTTTCTGTTTTGGATTCTGGACATTTTAGTTTGAACTCTTTAATGTATTTTCCTACTGTATAATTTTGTCTAAATTTTTTTTTGGTTTTCTAAAATGTATTTGCCTGCGGGTGCCAACACTCTCCTTCAATTTTTTTTTTAGGAATTTGACTCTAGTTGAATTTTTTGAACAAACTTGATTATTGATTACCTGCAGGTGCCATCTGTATTATCATTCTTTAATGAGGTAAACAATGGCAATATTGTTTTTTCTGTTTTGGATTCTGGAGATTTTAGTTTGAACTCTTTAATGTGTTTTCCTACTGTATAATTTTGTCTAAATTTTTTTTTGGTTTTCTAAAATGCATTTGCCTGCGGGCGCTAACACTCTCCTTCAATTTTTTTTTTAGGAATTTGAATCTAGTTGAATTTTTTGAACAAACTTGATTATTGCTTTCCTATGCAGGTGCAGTCTGTATCATCATTCTTTAATGAGCTAATCATTGGCAATATTGTTTTTTCTGTTTAAGATTCTGGACATTTTATTTTGAACTCTTTAATGTATTTTCCTACTGTATAATTTTGTCTAAATTTTTTTTTGGTTTTCTAAAATGTATTTGCCTGCGGGTGCCAACACTCTCCTTCAATTTTTTTTTTAGGAATTTGACTCTAGTTGAATTTTTTGTACAAACTTGATTATTAATTATCGTCATCGTCAGTGGTTTTTCTGTTTTGGATTCTGGACATTTTAGTTTGAACTCTTTAATGTGTTTTCCTACTGTAAAATTTTGTCTAACTTTTTTTTTGGTTTTCTAAAATGCATTTGCCTACGGGCGCCAACACTCTCCTTCAATTTTTTTTTAGGAATTTGACTCTTGTAGAATTTTTTGGACAGACATGTTTATTGATTACCTTCAGGTGCCCTTTGTATTATCATTCTTTAATGAGTTTATTATCGTCAGTTGTTTTTCTGTTTATGAATCTGAAGATTGTAGTTTGTACTCATTGATATGTGTTCTGAGTGTATAATTTTTTCTAAATTTTTTTTAGTTTTCTAAAATGCTTTTGCCTGCGGGCGCCAACACTCCCCTTCAATTTTTTTTAGGAATTTGACTCTAGTTGAATTTTTTGTATAGACTTGAATATTTTTAACAAGCAGGTGCCAATGTATCATCATTCTTTAATGAGCAAATCATTGGCAATATTGTTTTTTCTGTTTTGGATTCTGGACATTTTAGTTTGAACTCTTTAATGTGTTTCCAACTGTATAATTTTTTCTAAATTTTTTTTTTGGTTTTCTAAAATGCATTTGCCTGCGGGCGCCAACACTCCCCTTCAATTTTTTTTTTAGGAATTTGACTCTAGTTGAATTTTTTGAACAAACATGATTATTGAATATCGTCATCGTCAGTTGTTTTTCTGTTTTGGATTCTGGACATTTTAGTTTGAACTCTTTAATGTGTTTTCCTACTGTAAAATTTTGTCTAAATTTTTTTTTTGTTTTCTAAAATGCATTTGCCTACGGGCGCCAACACTCCCCTTCAATTTTTTTTTAGGAATTTGACTCTAGTTGAATTTTTTGAACAAACTTGATTATTGATTATCGTCATCGTCAGTGGTTTTTCTGTTTTGGATTCTGGACATTTTAGTTTAAACTCTTTAATGTGTTTTCCTATTGTAAAATTTTGTCTAAATTTTTTTTTGGCTTTCTAAAATGCATTTGCTTGCGGGCGCCAACTCTCCCCTTCAATTTTTTCTTTAGGAATTTGACTAGTTGAATTTTTTGTGTAGACTTGAATATTGTTAACAAGCAGGTGCCCTCTGTATCATCATTCTTTAATGAGCTAAACATCGTCAGTTGTTTTTCGGTTTAGGATTCTGGACATTTTAGTTTGAACTCTTTAATGTATTTTCCTACTGTATAATTTTGTCTAAATTTTTTTTTGGTTTTCTAAAATGCATTTGCCTGCGGCCGCCAACACTCCCCTTCAATTTTTATTTTAGGAATTTGACTAGTTGAATTTTTTGAACAAACTTGATTATTGATTATCGTCATCGTCAGTGGTTTTTCTGTTTTGGATTCTGGACATTTTAGATTGAATTCTTTAATGTGTTTTCCTACTGTATAATTTTGTCTAAATTTTTTTGGGTTTTCTAAAATGCATTTGCCTGCGGGCGCCAACACTCCCCTTCAATTTTTTTTCTTGGAATTTGACTCTAGTTGAATTTTTTGTATAGACTTGAATATTGTTCACAAGCAGGTGCTCTCTGTATCATCATTCTTTAATGAGCTAATCATTGGCAATATTGTTTTTTCAGTTTAAGATTCTGGACATTTTATTTTGAACTTTTTAATGTGTTTGCCTACTGTATTATTTTTTCTAAATTTTTTTTTTGGTTTTCTCAAATGCAATTTCCTGCGGGCACCAACACTCTCCTTCAATTTTTTTTTTAGGAATATGACTAAATGAAAATATTGAACAATCTTGATTATTGATTATCGTCGTCGTCAGTTGTTTTTCTGTTTTGGATTCTGGACATTTTAGTTTGAACTCTTTAATGTGTTTTCCTACTGTATAATTTTGTCTAAATTTTTTTTGGTTTTCTAAAATGCATTTGCCTGCGGGCGCTAACACTCTCCTTCAATTTTTTTTTTAGGAATTTGAATCTAGTTGAATTTTTTGAACAAACTTGATTATTGCTTTCCTATGCAGGTGCAGTCTGTATCATCATTCTTTAATGAGCTAATCATTGGCAATATTGTTTTTTCTGTTTAAGATTCTGGACATTTTATTTTGAACTCTTTAATGTGTTTGCCTACTGTATTATTTTTTCTAAATTTTTTTTTTGGTTTTCTCAAATGCAATTTCCTGCGGGTGCCAACACTCTCCTTCAATTTTTTTTTTAGGAATTTGACTCTAGTTGAATTTTTTGTACAAACTTGATTATTAATTATCGTCATCGTCAGTGGTTTTTCTGTTTTGGATTCTGGACATTTTAGTTTGAACTCTTTAATGTATTTTCCTACTGTATAATTTTGTCTAAATTTTTTTTTGGTTTTCTAAAATGCATTTGCCTGCGGGCGCCAACACTCCCCTTCAATTTTTTTTAGGAATTTGACTCTAGTTGAATTTTTTGAACAAACTTGATTATTGAATATCGTCATCGTCAGTTGTTTTTCTGTTTTGGATTCTGGACATTTTAGTTTGAACTCTTTAATGTGTTTTCCTACTGTAAAATTTTGTCTAACTTTTTTTTGGTTTTCTAAAATGCATTTGCCTGCGGGCGCCAACACTCTCCTTCAATTTTTTTTTAGGAATTTGACTCTTGTAGAATTTTTTGGACAGACATGTTTATTGATTACCTTCAGGTGCCCTTTGTATTATCATTCTTTAATGAGTTTATTATCGTCAGTTGTTTTTCTGTTTATGAATCTGAAGATTGTAGTTTGTACTCATTGATATGTGTTCTGAGTGTATAATTTTTTCTAAATTTTTTTTAGTTTTCTAAAATGCTTTTGCCTGCGGGCGCCAACACTCCCCTTCAATTTTTTTTAGGAATTTGACTCTAGTTGAATTTTTTGTATAGACTTGAATATTTTTAACAAGCAGGTGCCCACTGTATCATCATTCTTTAATGAGCAAATCATTGGCAATATTGTTTTTTCTGTTTTGGATTCTGGACATTTTAGTTTGAACTCTTTAATGTGTTTCCAACTGTATAATTTTTTCTAAATTTTTTTTTTGGTTTTCTAAAATGCATTTGCCTGCGGGCGCCAACACTCCCCTTCAATTTTTTTTTTTAGGGATTTGACTCTAGTTGAATTTTTTGTATAGACATGATTATTGTTAACAAGCAAGTGGTTTCTGCATTATCATTCTTTAATTAGCTAATCATTGGCAATATTATTTTTTCTGTTTTGGATTCTGGACATTTTAGTTTGAACTCTTTAATGTGTTTTCCTACTGTAAAATTTTGTCTAAATTTTTTTTGGTTTTCTAAAATGCATTTGCCTGCGGGCGCCAACACTCCCCTTCAATTTTTTTTTTTAGGAATTTGACTCTAGTTGAATTTTTTGTATAGACTTGAATATTTTTAACAAGCAGGTGCCCTCTGTATCATCATTCTTTAATGAGCTAATCATTGGCAATATTGTTTTTTCTGTTTTGGATTCTGGACATTTTAGTTTGAACTCTTTAATGTGTTTCCTACTGTATAATTTTTTCTAAATTTTTTTTTGGTTTTCTAAAATGCCTTTGCCCGCGGGCGCCAACCTGCCCCTTCAATTTTCTTTTTGGGAATTTGACTAGTTGAAATTGTTGTGTAGACATGATTATTGTTAACAAGCAAGTGGTTTCTGCATTATCATTCTTTAATTAGCTAATCATTGGCAATATTATTTTTTCTGTTTTGGATTCTGGACATTTTAGTTTGAACTCTTTAATGTGTTTTCTACTGTATAATTTTTTCTAAATTTTTTTTTGGTTTTCTAAAATGCATTTGCCTGCGGGCGCCAACACTCCCCTTCAATTTTTTTTTTAGGAATTTGACTCTTGTAGAATTTTTTGGACAGACATGTTTATTGATTACCTTCAGGTGCCCTTTGTATTATCATTCTTTAATGAGCTTATTATCGTCAGTTGTTTTTCTGTTTATGAATCTGAAGATTGTAGTTTGAACTCATTGATATGTGTTTTGAGTGTATAATTTTTTCTAAAATTTTTTTTAGTTTTCTAAAATGCATTTGGCTGCGGGCGCCAACGTTCCCCTTCAATTTTTTTTTTTAGGAATTTGACTCTAGTTGAATTTTTTGTATAGACTTGAATATTTTTAACAAGCAGGTGCCCTCTGTATCATCATTCTTTAATGAGCTAATCATTGGCAATATTATTTTTTCTGTTTTGGATTCTGGACATTTTAGTTTGAACTCTTTAATGTGTTTTTTTAATGTGTTTACTGTATAAACGTCGGATCTCGGACATTGTGAGATAATACATTAAGTAATACATTTCTCGTAAAACGTAACTTTTAATGCCATAGACAATAGACATATATATTGATAAAAATAATAATACTAATCAACAAACATGCCCGATTAACCAATAGCAACCAATATATAATACACTATTATTATTTTATTTTTTATATATTAGATTATTTACCAATAGCAACCATTTATAAACAAATATTTCTACCGTAAATTATTAAAATCCCTGTTTGAGCACTTCTATTATTTTTTTCTGGACAACTCTTATCACTTAGGGGTATGAAAAATAGATGTTAGCCGATTCTTATACCTACTGAATATGCATAAAAAATTTCATAAAAATCGGTCAAGCCGTTTCGGAGGAGTATCGAGACTAACACTGTGACACGAGATATTTATATATAAGATTATGTAATACCTAGCTATTGATGTATCATTATTAATCTTTTATTTTTAATAACGAACTATCCAAGATAAATATATAAGACTATTATGCACATAGCCAACCGGATTTTTTTTTTAAATTACATTTAACCTACTAAAAGAATAAATAGTATTAAATAAACTGTATTTTTCAAAAAGTATTAAAGGTGATGTTTATATCTATAAGGAAATATACATTTTTCTAAAAGTAGTACATATGTTTAAATACGATTGTGAGTTTTACGTATTTATGGACAAAAAGTTCAATGTTATTGCTCGTGTTGTGAAAAATTTAGAAAGTAGGTACCATAAAATTAAGCATGCAAAATCACACATTTAAAAAAAAAAAATTCCAAAAAATTGATTGGGAGCTAAACCGCATTTATGCCAAGAAATCTTAGGGGGTGCAGCCGTGCAGGTGTATATTTTGTGGGTAACATAACAAATTTACTCTCAGCGGATAACTAATTGAACATTACCTGTGTTTGATTTACGATTGTTAAATTATTTAGAACGTTATGCGTATATATAATATTTCGACAAAATTTTTTTCCAACGCCTTCTTTATCACCATAGAAACGACTAAAATTTAAAAATTTAATAAAATAAAAAATATTCTTTAGTCCGCTCAGAATGGTTTTTTATCGAATGTAATCATTGCATTCAAATTTAATATTGTAAAATTACACTATCCTGCCCAAGGGCCGAAGAAATGATGAACAAACTTCCTCCACCACAGTACTAACCTACTAATTTTAAATATGTACCTACCCAATAAATTTGTCATATTTCTGCGTTTTAGTTGCAACGTAACATATTATCAAGGCCGCCCGCAGAAATTTTTCTCGGGGGGGGGGGGGGGGCAGTGAAACAATAATACACTTACCATAAATTCTGTTTTTTGTATCATATCGTAAAAAAAATTATTATAATATAGTAAGTATATACATATATATATATATATATAAATGTATAATATTATGTTGTTATTATAAATAAGCCTGTATAATAAAAAATGAAAAAAAATAATTAATAATAAATAATTCATGACTCATTGATCATTATCGTCAAATAAAAATTGAACACGCCGTGGTTCCATGCAGAAAAGCTTAATTGTATCTTCAACAATGTCAGATTGTTGACTTTTTAAAATATCACTATGAATGTACATAAGTGCTAAGCCATTCAAGCGGAGTTGTGTCATACTACTGCGAAGCCAAGTTTTCAATTTTTTAAGTGAGCTATAATATAAAGCAAAAACAAAAATATCTATGAAGAAGCACTAAAAAGCAGATTAATAAATTATACATACCTAAATGACCTTTCAACACTACAAGTAGTTGATGGAAGGGTTATTGCTATTAAAATACAATTTTTTATTGATGGGAAAAATGTCGTTTCATCTAAAAGTTCAAGAAAATCTGTATTATCTTTAATTTTAATTTCTTATAAAATGCAAATAAATACAATAAAAATTAGGTATTATCTAAATTAGCGGGGGGGCCATGGCCCTCCCCGCCCCCCCTGCGGGCGGCCTTGCATATTATACATATATGGTGGTGCTGGCGGATCAAATAGGAATATGATATGGTCATATAGAAATGAGCTTTCTAGAGTCGAATAGTGTTTAATTATATAATATAGTAAAAGTATTGTTTTATATAATTTATAGTTAAACCATACTTATGATAAATGTATGAGTTCAATAAAATATTACGAAAATATACATACGTTAGTGTGTAATATTCACCCATCACAAAAATTATAGAGAACAATACTTTTTAGGGTATTACATCGGTTTGTCTAAATATTGTCTCATAAAAATGTAAACATAATTTAAATTAACCTTTTTTTTATTTCGAAAGTCGAATACAAAGTCAAACAATAATTAAAATATTAAATATAAAACCATATAATAATAAAAATGTTTAACCTTTATTTCTCGCAAAACAAATAATAATATACATATGAAATAATATAATAAAATTTAAAAAAAAAGTGATGCGAACTCCCTTATAAGCATAATGCTTGTGGAGGGGATGAAAAATTTGAATTCATTACAATCAACGTTTTACAAATTATACATTAATTAATTTTTTAGTGTACAAAATGTTGTACAAGCAAATATGATTCCATAAAAATAAATTTTAATACAAATACAATTAATACTAAATTAAAATAGGTAAATTTCAGAAAAATTAATTTTTTTTTTTATATGACTTAACTGTATTTAAATTAAAAAAGTCATGAATATTAATTTTTAGAAGTCTACATATTTGAATTTCAACGTAATATATACAAAATTTGGTTCCAATTTGCTTATTAAATTTTTAGATATATTGACATTTTTTTTTATAACGGGTATTATACAAGGGATTTACCTTGTCTAAATTTAAATAAGCCAAGTAAAGTATTACTAAAATATAAACTATTTGTGGGTGATACATTAATATCTAAATATGAAGAATTATTGTTATAATACCTAGGCTTTAGTTATAAAAATGTAATTAATCTATTTAAGGTAACCTATTAAGACAATAAGTAGGTATGCAAGTTGTATGCCTATCCGGGCGTAATTACGGGGGGGGATATGGGGGATAGATCCCCCCCCATGAGCTGTATTTATATATTGTCTTATACCTACAAATAGTTCAAATAAAAACTTATCAATTATTACGAAACTAAAAAAAAAAAAAAAGGTTAGAAGGCATGATTTCAAAATAAATGGTCTGATTCATTTTAATTCTTATTTATTAATAAACATTGGGTGCCTTGCCACACACTGTACAGTGTCTGTACCTAATTTTGAATAGATTATAGATGGTAAGTAATCCGATAATGGGAAAAACCACCATTCCATAAAAAGTAGTAATAAAAATGTAACTAAGATTTACATTTCGTAGAATGAATAATAGCCATAGATAGTAGGTAAGCACTAAGAACGCGCGCCGACACAAAGTATCTACATTGATTATTGCGATTACGTATAAACAGTAAACACTACACAGACACAGTAGGTATACACACCATGTCATTCTCTCATATTCACAGTGTCACTGGGTCAGTTACATTTTTATAAGCTAAAAGCAAAATGGAGCAAAAAAAAAGAAAATTACCAGCAACTAGCAGTACTTTATTGAATTTTTTTAAAAAGAAGCCTGGGCCTGACGTAAGTATTACAATTTTAAATACTAAACATTATTAGACCCGGAATTAAATGTTTAAATATTATGTATGACGTATTCAACTTATTATAATTAGCATTACAACTCGCGCTAAAATTATGCAAAATTAAATTAACACCAGTTAAAAAAAGTACCTATTAAAAATATAATTGCAGTCACTGCAGTTTATTCAATAACTATTAGTTATGTCATATTAATTATTATAAAACATTTAAATGAGTTTATTAAAATATTAAAACATTTAAAAACATATTTGTAAATGTAAAATGTTATGTAATATAGAATGATTATATTTAGATGTGTTGAGTTATTAAATTATAAAAAATATAGATGAGGGGGTGTGGGCCGCGGGGGCAAAGGCCCCCACAAGTTTACCCTACAAATTTATTTTGATCCCCCCCCATCAAACATTCTCAGTTACGCCACTGTAGCCTATCCCCAAATACAAATTCCATAGCTAATTTAATAAAAGGCTACTAATAGGCAGGCGCAGATCCAGAGGGTGGGCCTGGTGGGCCCGGGCCCACCCAAACATTTCAAGAACAATAATTTTAATTTTCAATATTGGCATTCAAGTTGTTATTTTAGAATTTTGACTATAAGTTTTAAAATTGATTTTATCAAATATATTATATATGTATTAATCGTGCATGGGGATTATAACAAAACAACATTATATTTAGGTACCATTTATAATAAGTTATTATTAATAACATGTAATTGCCCGTGTGATTAACCTGATTTTATCTAAATATCGATCGTCGTCGTTCGAATGCCGATGGAACTCCGATAAGATATAATACTTTGAAATAATTAACAATAGCGTCATGGAAATGAACCGAAGATTTAAGCAAACAGAACTAATTGAAGCAGTGGAAGCCTGTAATCTAAGCTCCAAAATGTTTTTAGACTTTGACACACTTATAAAATTGCCAGGAATTTCTACAGATAATCAATTTATTGAAAAGTTGAGAGCACAATGTGATTTAAGAAAAAAAAATGTTTGCTGCAGATTCAAATTCTATAGAAGCCTATTTATCAATTAAAAGCATGGGAGCATCATTCTTACAGCTAGAAGAAGTGTACAGACGAATTTTAGTTATTCCAATTTCAAGTGCTACAGCTGATAGGAGTTTTCCTACAATGAAAGAGAATTAAAACGTATAATAGATCGACCATGACCGGAAAACGTTTATACAACCTAGCTCTGCTATCGATTGAACGAGAAAAAAGTGAAGAGTTAATACAAAATCCAGACGAAATTTTAAATGAATTTGCTAGTAATAAGTTAAGGGCCGCTTTCACCAAATACTTTAAACTTCGATTACGCTTAATCGACTGATAACAGATATTTAACCGGGCAAATTCGGCCGATTAAACCCCGGATTAACTTTAATCGGAGTTTAAAGTATTGGTGAAAGCGGCCCTAAGAAGGTTAAATTTTTCCGTTTAACTGTATTTCAATATATTTTTTTTTTAACTTTTATTATATTTATAACTAAATGAAAATTATTCTTTATTAAATCTTAATTTTACTGCATTATCGTATGTGGTTAAATTTACGGTTAATCCCAAAAAAAATATTCCTGGATCCGCGCCTGCTAATAGGTATTATATTGTTTCGTAGCATACTCGTTCGTAGCCAATTTTTGATTCGGCTTTATAAGTTTACAGCCTATAATGGTTACATGAACAGGTATAGCCGTATAGCTGAGAACTTAAAAGGTACCTTTTTTTTTTAATATACATATATATAATATACCTAGGTACATATATCATTGTTTATAAAGGCTTATATTTTTTGGGGGTGTGTGAAGTAATGAATACGCATCTGTTTATAGGTGATTTTACTCTAAGATGAGTCGTTATAAAAAATTGTTTGGTGAAAGCGTTTGTCAATGTTGCGATTGGGTCAGAGAGAAAACATTATTGCGATGTCCTCTATAAATATTATATCGTAATATGGATTCCGAAAATATGTTTTGCAGTAATTAACTGCTATAGGTACTTCAAAATCTAAATGTGAAAATATTGGATCTTTGTACAAATCGAGTCTTGCACATTCTTTTAAAAACAATATGCAACACTAGATATTTGTTCAAAATAATATGTAGATTCACTTTTCCGATGAAAGGAATATAGGTACTACTATTCTGACTGCGGTAACAAATATTTAATTTATTAAGTCATTGGGTATACAGTGGAACCTCGATAAGTCGAACCTCGATAAGTCGAAAACCTTGATAAGTCAAAAAAAATTCCGTCTCCTTGCGAAAACCTCGATTACTCGTAAAAAAAAATATAGATAACTCGAACATTCTGTGCTCCGAATATGACGGATAATGACAGATAATTTTATAAACATTTGTCTAATCGGCTTGTCCGTTCCGATAATTTTATCTAATCTTCATTGTTTCAATGAAGCAAGCAACAGCAGCCCTCATATTGCTAAGGACATTCATCGAACAATTGAGTAATGTGGACGATAATGTGTACTCTGCTTTAAATGTAATAGAAAATACAATTGATAATAGCAACTCTCAAATTTTAAGTCAAAGTAAAATAATAAATTATCTTTTATAAAGTTGCAACACATGTTTTATTATATTTTTTTGTAATAATTTTTTTGGAACAAATCTACTTTACCAACCCCCTCACGATTTTCAAAATTTTTTTTTTCAAAAGACTTGTTTTTTTATGCTTAAAACGATGGTGTAATTTTTTTTTCCCCGGAAACTATTATTTTAGAAGTTATAGCCTTCCAAAGTTTGCGATTTGACGTTTATGCGCATGCGCGCAACACTACTATAATGAAACGCGGAGGACTATTTTTGTTATTTTTTTGTACTTACGTATTCTAACCTGTTTAAAACGATGGTACAATAATAATTTATCCCCCGACTTGCTGTGCAACACCTCCCCAAGTGGGTCACAGGGTTGAGAAAATATCATTTTTGTTGCACCGAGGCACCAATTTGAAAAAACATCGTACAGTGATGCGGTGCTAGCGGCACTCGTCGCTACTCTCCTCGGCGCCGTCGCTCCGCTCCGCAAATCGAAAATATCCCCCGACTTGCTGTGCAACACCTCCCCAAGTTGGTCACAGGGTTAAGAAAATTGCATATATTTGCATATAATTACTATAAATTTAAAATTAGTATCAAATATATTTAACATTTTTACAGTATTTATTTATTATTTATTTTAATTGGGCTAATATACCTAGTATAATTAGGTACTCAACTATAGTTTATATTTCACCATAATAATGACGTGATTCACAATATTACTTACCCAAGACTGACTATGTCCCAAAACTTGTTAAAATACGTAAAAAAAAAATTTGTTATAGGCGCGCGTGGCAGTCAAGTAGCGTTGCGCGCATGCGCATAAACGTAAAATCGTAAACTTTGGAAGGCTATAACTTCTAAAATAATAGTTTCCGGGAAAAAAAAATTACACCATCGTTTTAAGCATAAAAAAACAAATCTTTTGAAAAAAAAAATTTTGAAAATCGTGAGGGGGTTGGTAAAGTAGATTTTAGCCAAAAACTTTAATACATACATACATTTTTAAAACTCTTTAAGTCGAATTTTTTTTCTAAAACCTTGATAACTCGAAAACCTTAGTAAGTCGAAAACCTTGATAAGTCGAAAAAAATGCATTTCCCTTGAATTTCGACTTATCGAGGTTCCACTGTAATTGTTTAAAAATTTAAAGGCAATCCTAAAATTTCAGTCAACAAACCATGTACCTACCTGCAGATTTAGGCTAATTTGTAATAACGACAAATAGTTATCGATAGCCGATATTAAAATTATATCCAATATTCGTGAACCATTGTCACATACAATCACATTTTTTACTTATTTTTTATTTAATATTCCGAAACAGATTATTATTCGGTGTACTTATCATTATATAAAAAATCATTGTATAAAAACTAATTTTAGACGATTAGCTTACGAGATATTATAATATAAATATTTAAAGATTACAAGTGGTGGTGTGTGGCGTGGAGAGGTGGCTCTACCAACTACGAGGGGTACCTACAGCAAAATATTTTTTTTTTTGAACAGTGTTGTTGTTTTTTAACGTCTTAAAATAAAACATGTAAATACTACAAAATTAAAAAGCGCGATTAGCACCAAGTAACAATAGAACATCGTCCGTCCATCGACGATTGCTCATTTGTGTAATAACGTTTTAACCAAGTTGATCAACTTATTTCGGACACGTTTTTTTACTCATTTCCTAACTATTGACCATTTCATTCTTATACAATAATTTACGTTGGAATTTATATGATGGAATTCGTCACAATTGAAGGATTCAGGACAAATAGTAAAATTGTCCACTGCAACAATGGATATTTCTACAAACTTAAATGTTCTAGGCCCAATTCAAAATCGCTACAATGTTTAACAACAGACTGCACTGCTACTGGTAATTAAATATGTTATACTCAATAAATTTTAGTACCTAGTAATTATTTTAATTAGGACGAAATCAATTTCACAACTTGAGCTAGGAGGTTGGAGACTGAGTATTTTGCATGTTATTTTGTACTTTTAAATAAAAAGGACTGTAGGACTCTCCGGAGATAAAAAATACACTAGGCACTCTAGTACTTATAATATAATATTTAAAAAAAAAAATTAATTTATGTTAAAATAGTTGGTCTTAATAAATACTATTTGGAAAAATTAAAGTTTTTATAAATACCTTACCTATGTGAAAAGTAAGTAAATACATTTAACAGATTTAATTATTGAAATAAGTTTTGTATGTAATAAATATGATAATTTTTGTGAAAAAGTTTTGCAAATAGGTTTATTACCAATTATTGTATTACCAATTTCTTAAAGGTCTCATTGTGGACAATTTATTGCATGAAAAGCGTACCCATACACATGATCCTGACATAGGTTACTCGGCACTGGTAAATCTGAAAAAAAATATTTTACTAAGGTGTGCAGAAGAATGTACCCCACATAGGATAATTTATGAAAATGAGACATCAAGGTAGTAATTTTGTCTTTTCATTTAATAATTATGAAGTGGCGGAAGCAGTACTTTTATTTTTAAAAAAACATTGCACATATATTTTATTTTATTTGTATCTTACATTACCTGTTTAGAACACAAGGCTTGGAAAATCGTTTGGAGTACACTTCATTTTTAAGAAGTATGGAGAGGGCAAGAGCTGCAGCTCAACCGAAAATTCCAAATGATCTAATGGAGTATGCAGGTGATTTGGTAGATCCTCGCTACAGTCACCTGTTTAGAACGGCTAACGGACGAGCAATGTTCAAAGGATTTGTAATGGGTGCTCCTGATGCCGGATCAGCAGTCGTATTCATCTCTCCATCCCTAGAAAAGTAATTAATTTTAACTGTATGTCAAGAACATAATGTTAGGAATGTTAGAATATAAATCTACCCTTTTGTATATTCAACAATTATCTTAAATTAAACAATTTTTAGCCTTTTTACTTCTGCTCGAGAAATACATGTTGATGCAACGTTTAAGAGTAGGCCTCTGGTTCCAGCAACAGAACAATTGTTAATAATTATGGCCATGTACATGGACCAGGTAAACTTTGTTTAAACATTAATACATAACTAATGTTATATTTTAATACATTATACCAACTTTTCATAAACTAACTTACCTACCACCTACTCTGTTTATTTTAACAGGCATTTCCAGTTGCATATGCTCTTATGACGCGAAAAACTGAAGCGGCATACACCAGTGTGCTACAAGTTACAACACATTAGGACTTGTGTTCCCGGTATTAGTGCCACAAACATTGTAACAGACTATGAGGTAGGGTTGAGCAATGCATTGACCAATGTTTTTTCAGGAGCCAGTTTACAGAAATGCTGGTTTCACATGGCTCAAGTAAGATTTCCTAAAAAATTTAACAATTTTAATTCTATTAGGTAAAATTTAGATATTTTAATTTATGGTATTGTGCCGTTTAAAGATTAAATATTAAATAATGGGTATTCGTTTAGTATGTGTCATGTGACCTACCAGACCGCGTGACCTACCGTATTGGGTATTCATTTAGTATATGATCCACAGGACCATTAATTAATTTAAAAACAGTTAAATTAAAAATCATAAAATTATGTTAATAATTATTTAACTAATATTAGTAATACAATATACAAATATAAAATAATACAGGATTACATTTAACAATGTCAAAATGAGTTAAACAAAATGAATGAAGACACATAGGTACCAAAAACAGCAATAGGTATGTCAAAACTATTCAATAGATTTCATAAAATTATGTTGTTATAAAAAAGTTTTATTTTATTTAAATTATATTTTTAGAAATACACTTTTTGTATTTTACTTAAATTTCAAAAATTCATCTTACCTGTTAATAGATCAGTACCCGTACATAATATAGATAATCGTCTTGGTAGGTCACATACTAAACTCGATTTTCACTCTGTAGGTCACATACTAAACGAATACCAAATAATGTTATAATGAAATAAGTTTCCAAAACAATTACTTTTATATACATAGGCACAAAGATTTTGGCATACGAAGACAAGTATACAGAACTGACAATGCGCTGCAATGCTGCATACTATGCTTCATATGTCAAAAGCTCTCGCGCTTTTGCCAGCTGAAAAGATTGCTGAAGGGTTTG
The DNA here is from genome assembly GCA_949089665.1 of Macrosiphum euphorbiae. Classification (NCBI taxonomy): domain Eukaryota; kingdom Metazoa; phylum Arthropoda; class Insecta; order Hemiptera; family Aphididae; genus Macrosiphum; species Macrosiphum euphorbiae. The sequence continues at coordinate 93,619,199 of CARXXK010000001.1, read as the reverse complement.
AAGTGGTGGTCCAGGAGGCTAGACATTCTCAGAATGTTGAGGTTGCTGAACGATACATATCATATTTTAGAAATCAGTGGATGGAACGTGAGTTATTCTAAAAGAATTATCATTTAATTTTTAAAATTTGTTTAAAAATTAAAACTATTAAATAGGTAATACATATGTGATCATGACAATAATTTGTAACTTTTTAGATTTACGAATAGAATTTTAAAACTCAATTTTTCTTATATCCATTTATTTTACAGATAGTGAACACTTCAGTTTTACTATTCCAATAATAAATTATGATAAAAATTAAGTCTTAATATCTATTTAGTATCTATTCTTTTTTATTAAATGAGTTAGTTTTTAAAAAACCTCAGTACATTTGTATACCAACCTTTAAACTTATTATATGACTTATCTAGTAGATGAAATTGACAAAAACCAACCTGTTTTAAAAATATTTTAATTCATGTTCTTTATTCTTCCCTAGTTATTGAGTTTTTTTTTCCAAACCAATCGAAAGTCATATAATATATACTTTTCTTCCACTCTAGTTTCTACTAATTAATGCAATAAATTAAAATACTTCAATGAATAATATCAATAGAAACATTGATCAAAATTGAAAAAGAATATGGGACAAAATATGAGAGAATACAACAAAGGCCAACTCTAAGAGCCAGACGTCGAGCTTATGTTCAACTTGACAGGAAAATCAGTGCTGCATGTGAACGGTTGGCCCAGAGAAGAATTTCTGTCAAAGAATTTTTGTTATACACTGGGCATCTGGCTTATGATGCAGGTATGAACTATACAATATCTAAAAGAAATTAAAAGATAATTAGTAATTTTCAAGTGAATCTAAATAAAAAAAAATCATCATTTTGGGCAACATACAATATTTACATAAAAAATTGTATTTCTTAGAACGAAGACGTGGGGTTCGCAATGTCGAGGTTCACAATGGAATCGTACCTCCCCACATCTTGGAAACTATTGAAGGTAAATAAAAAAATAATCAAAATATTCATGGCTCAATGTTCACAATGTCAAAATGCAATTATCTAATTATTATTTTGTATAAATAACATTTCAGAACAAATTGTAACGGAAAATGTACAAAACAATGTTGTTGGAGGTTTGATTTTTATTAAATTAAAAATATTTCAGCTCAAAATAAACCATTTAAGTACTTACAAATATATTTTGAATTGTTAACTATAGGGCTTGGTGTTCAAATGCAAGACCGGTTCGAGCAGCAACAACAAAATGCCGAACAGTTTCCTGGTTAGTTTTTAATTAAAATATATTTAATAACACCCAGCATGAAAATTTAAATTACAAAATATATTATATGTTTTTACCTATGTCTATTTTCAGTTCAAGATGTGGCTGATTTTGAGATCGACGAAAACAGGGATCCAGTGTTCCATGCCATTCGTGAAATGGAAGCACAGAGAATGGCAAGGGAACTGGAGAATGTCCCTTATGTCCCAATCAACAATTCTTTTGCATTACCAAGGCAAATAAATTGCTGTGATATTTGCCTTAGTAATCAAAAAACACATGCGTGCTTGCCTTGTGGACACAAGTGTCTGTGTTCAGACTGTGCATATCAAATTACCAATCGATGTCCAATCTGCAACAATTTGATCACAAATGTAATTCGTATTTTTGATTAAGCAGGTACCAATAATTTTATTATTTTAAATTATTTAACATGCTTCGAGCTGGTACTTAATAGGTAATCTCATTTTATCACAATCTAAGATGTACCTACTCACAATATTTTATATTATTTATGTATATTATATACCATTAACTGTTTAGTAGGTACCTATGTCCTATTTATTATATATGACATGGCATAATGAAAAAAAATGTATATCTCTCCCTTACTCTTCACCTGAATGTTTTCAGCTCGGCCACATTAGGGACTTAATATTAATATTATTATAAATATTTTGGTTAATTAATAATTGGATTATATAAAAACTGTAACATTGTCATAACTATGGTGATAATATTATTATGTTCTTATTTCTTATTTTTGGTTCTTTTTTTTTTTTTGTATGATAAATATTTTGTGAGAAAGGTTTCGTCTAATTATAATATTATGTTGATATTTCTTAATTTGGTTTTTAGATTCTGAGTGAAACGATGAATGTATTGATTTTACAATGATGTGTGTTTTTTTTTTTATTTTTTTTTTATTTTTTTATTTTTTTTTTTTATTTTTGTGTCTGTCATCACGTTTTAGGACAGTAAAAGTGCTTGGATTTTCTTCATCAGTAGCTTTTCTGATAGGAAAGTGAATCTAGTTGGTACTTTGGGGGGTCAAAAGTATAAATTTCCCAGTAGTTTTCACAAGCGCCGGGAAAAAACAACATAAAAATTAAGGAAAAACGGGAATTTTTACGCAAAATTGGTTTTCCAAAAAATCGATTTTGGTTTTTGGTGTAACTCTAAAACAAATGAACGTATATACATGAAATTTTCACTGGTTGTTTATATTTGCATTTTCTATACACGATAACATTTTCAAAATATTTTGATTTATTTTGAACTGTTTAGGGACATTTTCATTTTTCATTTTTTTTTAGTTTTTTTTCTAGAAATATCAATAAAATTTTATTTGTTGGTTGCGAAAGCTTGAAAATTTAATAGAAGGCTCCTAATATGTTGTTTCAAAGGCAGATGAAAAATATTAAAAATCCTTAGTCACAATTTTTTTTTATAAGCACTTAAAGTTCAAAAATTGACAAAATATGGAAAAATCACGAAAATTAGCAAATTATTTTGAATTAAGAATTCGTAAAAATTTTTCTTTTTAAATCTAAGATTTGAAAATTTAACACAATATTCCTTATAAGATTATCTACCTTTATCAAAAAAAAAATGTCTATAAGAAAGTCAAATTAAATTTTTATGAGCGTTTGAAATTCAAATTTTTACAACATTGAATATTCACTCGATTTCCCATGTAGCGATTTCCTTAGTTTGTTGTAATTCAAAAACAAATAACTGTAGATACATGAAAATTTCACTGAATGTTTAAATTAGCATTTTCTATACACCATACAATTTTGAAAATATTTTGACTCTTTTTGAGCTGTTTATGGACATTTACAGCTTTCAATTTTTTTTAGTTTTTTTTTCTATAAATATCAATAAAGTTTTATCTGTTGGGCCAAAAAGTGTAAAAATTTAATACAAGGCTCCTGATATACTGTTACAATAGCAGTTGAAAAATATTAAAAATACATAGGCACAGTTTTTTTTTATAAGCATTTAAAGATCAAATTTTGACAAAATTTATCAAAATCTCGAAAATTATCAATCATTGAAATTAATAAATTATAAAATGTTCAGTTTTATAGCTAAGGATTGCAAATTTAAAACAAAGGTTCTCATAAATAGTTCATACTGTAACCAAAAAATCTAAAAAATATATGAACACAGTTATTTTTTACAGACATTTTAAATTCAAATTTGGACGAAATTACATATTAAAAACCTAGAATAACTATTTTAGTTATTTTGTTGTGATTGAATAATATTATTCGTGGGTACTTGAAACTTCTAAAGTGTACTATTATATATCTATGATAGTATCACGGTTTTGTTGATGTATAACGCGTTATAAGTACCTAATGGACATTGTGATATGATTAATTTGGAATATATTATAGGTACCTATTAATTATTATAGGTCAATTTTTTGTTTAATACCATAGATATGTATATAATATGTCTTAAACATAGACTGACATACCGTCTCCGCTCAGAATCGTTTTTCTTATACAATGATATTATATCGTTGAATTCAAATTTAATATCATCCATTATACAGTGACCCACTTGTAACCTACTGTACAGCAGAGCGACACCCACTTGCCCACCTTTTTTTTTTTTTTTTATAATAAATATTTTGTGACAAAGATTTTGTTTAATTATAATATTGTGTTTTTATTTCTTAATTTTGTTTTTTTTTTTTTTTATAATAAATATTTTGTGACAAAGGTTTTGTTTAATTATTATATTATGTATTTATGTTACTAACATTAGTTATTAACAAAATATATTTAACCCTAATAAGTTATTGTCAGGTGAGTATTTTACAATGTTTATATTAAGTATTAGCATTAGTGTTTTTGTACAAAGGATCTAACCCATATTCTTATTACATAATATGAGCTTAACTAATAATTTTTGTTTTTACTGGGAATATAATATAACAATTAACAATAATTGAAAACAAATTTCTGATAGTTATAGCTCAATAAGAGTTAAAATATTTTGTAAATTTATGATGTATGAAAAAATAACATAATATTAACATATTTTGATGAAATTTTAAGTACCTACCTATCTAATATAAAAAGTGTCAGAGTTACTTCAAAAAAATAAAATAGATTTTACCAAAAAATGGTTTTTGAGTAAAAATTCCTTTAATTCCTTAATTTTTTTTTTTAAACACGATCCCCATATCAATATGACTAGTTAGTCACTTGTAATTTCTTACTTTATATCCTCCAAAAAAACCAACTAGAATCACGTTCTACCAGAAAAGAGTAAAGACGATGAAGTAGAAAATGTATTTTAATCGAAGCATTATTAGTTATTACTAATTTTAAAGGTGGTGACAGGCAAAAAAAAATAATAATATAAAATTATAAAACACATCGGAAAATCAATACATTCTATTCATTCCGCTAAGAATTTTAAAGTACTTATGTAGACATGTAGTAGATGTTTTCCTCATGATGCTCTTAAATGTTATTTTAATAATCATAAACTTACGCGTTTATTAATGAAGTGTGAAAATTAAAATACTTACTTTGTTAATGTTTAAAGTATATCGAACATTAATTAATAATTACCAACAATAATCGGCAACTTATATCATGAAATTGACAACAGGCAGACCGACTGACGACTATATAGCGTCTATGGCATGATATATCAATGGTCTACGGCAGCGTTTCCCAAACTTTTTCTCTGCCGGACCCCTTAGAGAAAATAAAAAAGATCGCGGACCCCTAAATAAAAATTTAAATTAAAGCAATAATAAATAATAATACTAAATTGTTTGCTTTATTTTTAAAATTAAATACACATATGTTTATAATGAAAAATTGAATTAATAAAAAAAATGGATAAATAGATATATTATTTTTATAATAAATAATTAATGCGTTTAATGTGATGGATGGTGTTGTTTCTTTAATACTAAATCTGGTATTTTAGGATCTATATTAGAAAGTTGAATACGTAAATCTGATTCTATATTTAATCGATTTCTATATTTATTTTTAGTGTACACATAAGCTGAAAATCCTTTTTCACAGAGATAAGTTGTTGAAAAAATCATCAATGGCCTTAGGTCTACTACCCAATTTTTATTTTTGTCAGGAACTGGAAAATATTTTCGAAATGAATGTTTCAAAATTTGGAGGTGTTCAATAATTATATCTTTTGTGTCCTGAGGAAAAACTTCATCGGATGATTCTATAAATGCATAAAGAGTTGGAAAGTGGTTAAAATTGTTTTGAAGGGCACGTTTTCTCCATAACTCAAGTTTTTTTAACATAGCTTCAATGTTATCCTCCGTGTGAAAAATATTGTCTTCTTTCCCTTGTAAACTAATATTTAATGAGTTCAGAGAATTAAAAATATCAGCCAAATAGGCCACTGTACAGAGCCATTCAAAATTATTGAAAAGATTTGCATATTTAGTAACTTCCATAGAGTTATTAAAAAAAAACATTCTAATTTCATTTTTTAACTCAAAAACACGTGACACAACTTTACCTCGCGATAACCAGCGTACTTCAGCGTGCAATAGCAACTGCTTGTGTATACTTCCCATATCTTCACAAATTAAATTAAAAATGCGAGAATTCAAAGATCTAGCTTTTATTAAGTTAACTACTTGCACAATATCACGCAAAACTTCATTTAATTTTTCTGGCATATTTTTTGCAGCTAAAGCTTCTCTATGAATACAGCAATGATGCCAAATAATAGACGAATTAATTGTTTTTAAACGAGCTTGCAGGCCTGATCTAGTACCAGACATCGCACGAGCTCCATCTGTGCTAACCGCCACACAATTATTCCATTTTATATCATGACTTATTATAAAACTATTTAATATATTAAATATTGCCTCACCTGTAGTATTGGAAGGTAGAGATATGCAAAATAAAAAATCTTCAGTAATAGTATTATGATTTTCATAACGGACATATGCAAGTAAATTTGCGTCATTGCAAATATCTGTGCTTTCATCTAATTGTAAAGAATAAAATTTACTTGTTTTGATATTTGAAATAAGCTGTTCTTTAATGTTTTCGCGGACCCCCTCCGGTATACGTGCGGACCCCTAGGGGTCCGCGGACCACAGTTTGGGAAACGCTGGTCTACGGTCTACCTCGTACTGACAACTGACTACTGACTATTGAGTATTGAGTTCAATTTATCATCGGTTTAAATCTCGGGCTTGATAACTGCTCTCTTGTATTATTTCTTCAATTATCCCGCTTGGTTTTAACTGGTTTTCCTAAAAATATGTTACCTACCTGGCTACCTCTGTATGTCTGTAAAATTATATTTAAGAGGACGCCACACCCGCATGTGTTGTCTCCGTCTTACAAATGTACAACATAGCAAAAACTCTTTTGCGAGGGACAACTTTTCTCGCACCATATTTGTTTTAGAACTACCAAATTTTCACAGCACTTAAAGAAGAACTTTATCTGTGCAACAGAGTGCTCTTTTTTTCAATAACATATATACAATACAAGTTATTTGCTTCTAAACATTTGGTTTTTTAATTTGCTTATAAAAAATGATTATAAAAAGAGCACGCTGTTGCACAGATAAAGTTCTTCTTTAAGTGCTGTGAAAATTTGGTAGTTCTACAACAAATATGGTGCGAGAAAAGTTGGCCCTCGCAAAAGAGTTTTTGCTATGTTGTACATTTGTAAGACGGAGACAACACATACGGGTGTGGCGTCCTCTTAAATATAATTTTACAGACGTACAGAGGTAGGTAACATATTTTTAGGAAAACCAGTTAAAACCAAGCGGGAGAATTGGAGAAATAATACAAGAGAGCAGTTATCAATAGTAGAGTTTTGCTTCATCTTTGACGGTCGACGGAGTTCATGTTCATCCTGAGATCTTGCTGAATGGAAAGGTTGGAGACATAAGGTGCAGCATTAAGTAGTTCCTTTAGCGCTTGGTTTTGGAAGGTTTGTATTTTGTTGATGTTTGATATTTTTGCATTACCCCAGAGTTGAATGCCATATGTCCAGATGGGCTTAATTAGAGATTTGTAAATTAGGAGTTTAGTTTTAATGTGTGTATTTGTTGTTAATCCAAAAAGTTTTTAACAAACGCAGCCGTAGGTTTAAATTTTGTCTTTTAGATCTAAGGTGTTTAGCCCAGGTAAGTCAGGAATATGAAATTATTACTCTATGTTGTCATTCAAAAAAGTAAAAAAATATGATTTTTTAATAAAAATGAATTTTGAACGATTTGAAATTTTGTCAAAAAATATTTTAAAAAACATATTTAAATAAAAATAATGAGTGTTTTATGATAAAAGAATTACCTTGTAGAATTGTTCTATGTATCTATTCTATGGATATATGTAAATAGTAGATATATTTTAATATTTTATGTACCTTGTATCGTGTCTGTGACACAATCAGAATAATTATGAGCCGTCTACCATTCTACCTATAGGCTATAGGTAATATTATTATATTATATAATATCCAGTATCAGTGGTTCGTGAACAAAACAGAAAATATATAAATTGAATCACTTTTCAAACATAAAAAAATTATAATAATTTATCATTATTTATTATTTTAAAAACCATAATAATTCACAAAAATACAATTTCATCAAATCTCAACAATAAACTATGAAAGTCCTCTACTTTAGTGAGACTAAACATTTATTAGTACCTTAAGTTCTTAATAGAATAGATGAAATTTATTTTTTTCAACTTTAGTACTATACTTTTGAAAACTTTACTTAACTGGTGATTTCATTACCTATGTAATATGTATGGTAAATGACACTTTAATCTCGTTTACTTATGATAGGTCACACATAAGATTACAAATTTGTAGCACAAGCAATACATTAAAAAAAAGTTGTGTAATAACTAAAGCTATACAATTTTTGTGTACCTCCAAATTAACCTTATTTAGGTATTTAAGAAAATTGAGTAATTATAAATTAGCATTGATACAAAAATATAGTTAATATTTTAAAGTTACCATAAAGTCAAATGTTTCTTTTAGTATGATACCATGATTATTGATTTATTATTCACATTAAAATATTTGGTTCACCACATACCACTGAGGAGAATTTGGCTATCATCTGTTGTCTCTGTTTTACACGCATAACATGGTAAATTTGAGTTAAACTATTGTCTATTCTACATTTGGTTTTATTAATTACAATTTAATTGAAGAGAGTTATAAGTATGTCAGAATGTCAGATATAACAATTAAAAAATACTCATAATTCACTCAAAAATTAAAATATTAAAAAAGAATTTTGAAATTATGATGAACTCTAATTTTAAAAATTAATATGAACTGCTTATTACTATACATTTCATATGTTACACACATGTAAAACAGAGACAAAAAATGTTAGTGTGGCGTTTTCTTAACTTATTTCTTTAATGTCAATGTAATATTTTGCTCAAATATTAAACTATGATAAATATATATATTACATGGTACATTGATACATAACATTTAAAGTAAAATATATCCTTTTCTTAATACAACTAATAACTATAAGTCTATACAAGAAGCAGTCAAATTATTTTAACAGTTCCTAGTGAAATATTTCCTCTCATGTCACTAATTAATACCAATGTATAATTTAAAAAGCAATATATTGCATATTAATAAAAATAAGTCTTTCCATTTACAGTTAAAATTATCTATAATAAAAGTTTAATAGCAAAATTTAATATCTTCAAGAAAATATTGTAAACATGGTTTCAAAACAAAGAACATAATAAACTGTCTACAGACTAAAATCTTCTAAGCAAAAATTAAATTGTTTTAACTAATTAACCATAAACAAATATTGACATATTTAATCCAATTATGTTGAAGGTTCTTTGTTTTCATTGATTACATTTTTTAATCTATTTTCAAGATACCTTTTTCTGTATGTAATGGGTAATTCAGATAATTCTGAAATAAATTCAATTTGGTCTCCTTGTTTAGAATACATGTTTTCACCATCAGGTAAAATGTTTCTTAAAGCTAGATTTCTTTGAATTATTGTTTCATAATACTCTATTCCACCCTTAATGTATTCTTCACCAATATCACATACTTTTTCATCAGCTTTTTTTTGATAAAAATTCTCAGTAGCAGTGCGTGCAAAAAACCATACTAATACTCCTATATTACTTAATAAAACAAGCGCTAACATCCTAACTCTAGCTGGATTAGGTGGCAAACCGTTATATACATAACTTCCCAAAGCATACATTGGCATTAATACTACAGCAGATAAAACAGATTTAATAAATATTCGATGACTGTCTGTAAGCATCAATTCTCGAGCAATACTATATTTTTTGGCAGCTTCACTAAGGATTAATGACTTCAGAAATTGTTGACCAAACTCAGACTTGTCGTTTATAAGTTTTGTATATTGTTTCTGAAAAGAAAAAATTAACAACATACAAATTCTCTTGGTATATATTATAAAAAATAATTGATTTTATACTTGTAGATTTAAATCTGCAATATTTAGATTTGAAATATCGTCTACAGAATTAAGATCATAAATGCTTGGAATTCCTATATAACTTCCCATGCGGGTATTCAAACAACCGACATTTACTGGATAAATGCCTTTAGCAGTAAAAGGTTTTACAAAAGCTTTTTTAAAATCTGTCAACTTTAAATCATGAATCACATCGTCGTGTTGTTTTTGAAGAGATTCACTTAATGGAACAGGTTGATTATTTCTGAAAAATAATTAAACATGTATTTAGTTTTGATATAAAAAATTAACTATTGAACAATTTATTTAATGCAATGTTTGTTGAGACAGTGTATATTACGCCATTGGTCTTTTTGACCACGTTATATTTTTCAATAATAAAAAAACGTTTCATACATTTTTATTGAGTTTATCAAAACAAACAATTATTTCGTACAATTATTACAATTTATACAGTAGGTATATGTAATAATATAAAGTTAATAAGTAAAAAATAAGAATGTACAACTTATGGAGTCTCATGGCAGGCAATTGAAGTTTCTGAATACCTAACCTTATGCAGCCAAGTTGTTAAATTAATTTAGTATATTATTATAGTATTTTTAAAAGTTAGGAAGGTAGGTATATCGAATATCAATGATTGAATTGTAAAATATATATGTTTTATTCAAGATGTAAAAAAGAGATGCCATAATTTTGACCATAGGGTCGAGGAAATGAAATGAATAAGTTAAGAATTGTGAGTTAAGCTTGTTGATAGCTTAAACATTTTTTTTTCATATTCAAAACACTAAGATGTTGATTACACATTTACATGGCATTTGTTATCTTGGTTTTGATTTTAAATTCAAGACTACAACACTTGTTGTATTGGTTACAAAATCGACAAGCAACCGTTATATTTTTTCAAACCTATTTTATTTAGTTGATGGCACACTAGAAATTCGCTAGGCTTACCGGCTTAACACATGATGGATGTTTGGATCATATCATTTGGTGCAGTGCGGGATAATGTTAAACCGATTTGGTCCAGCGAATTTCTAGACACGGACACTCAAAAATAGATAAATAAAAATATTGAGATGACTATATTTTGCAGTAACATACTTGTTTGCTTCTTTTAAGTATTTGACATGATAACCATTAAAGATTATGTTGGAACAATATTCGATAGTACCGGCACCAATAGTCACAGTGCACAACGCGTTAATTACGAAATCCGACGTTACTTTGAACTTGCTCATATTAATTGTCAATTACTATTAATCTGTAATCAAATACATAGTTACAATTATATTTTATAAGCTTTGAGATGATTAATTTATTCGACAACAGTTGTACCTATCCCAATCCTGGCGTTCTACAATATTATAATACAGACATCCGTATTCCGTTTACGAATAAAGAGTTGCAGAAATTTCAAATTTGAGCTAGCCGGCAGGCACAGGAATCGGAAAAAAACTGAAAAATCGGATTGTCCGGCTATGATTATGATATCACATAATAGACAAGAGATGATATTATGAACAATCAGATATTGTAATCTATTCCGAGGTGATATCATGATTGTTGATTACCCCGCGGTTTAAAATATTTTTATTCGTGCTCATGGATCATTAATACTATTATCGTCAGTTTCGGTTTTCGTTTGAAATATGATTTTCAAATTTTCTAATTGCACCAATATAAATAGTGACACCATTTTTATGAAAAAATATTCGTTTATCTCAAAAAGCACTTGTAATGTCTCACAACACACCACACGTCATACTATACAATTACCACAAGAATAAACAGATGAATTTCATCCGATAAATTATACCGTTATTTACCAATATTCAATATTATTATAATATTATTATTATTATTTTTTATTACCGACATTGCTTATCGGTGAGATCATCCGCGCCGGTAAAGCCAACCAACTACGTCAGGCCTGCCGGTTCCCCACACCTCCGCCGCATGTCATCCTCTTTTCGTCACCACCCGTTCCCGCATCCTACGCCAATGGCAGTAGCCAGTAATGTTCGTTTATCATTTCGTTACATCTTTTTACGTTTTATTTTTTAATTTTTACGCAGTAATACGCACACGGCAGAAACCTCACGCACACGCGACCCACGTCCTATACATGGCTACACGCACCCGCACACGCCACCCGCCCGTTACATAACACTATCGCCGTAAACCACGGTGCACACTTCGGCCCTCGGGTTCGTTGCACCGCACCGCACCGCAACGCACCGCATCGGTCGTTGAGAGCTTGGAGCGGCGATTTAACCGCCCATACCCGACAACTGCTACCCGGCACTACCCCGGCATCGATCGTCGATTGATTCGGCAGTCGGCACTGACAACAGACAGTGACAACCGACTTGCGATTTCGATCCGTTCCATGACGGATAACGACGACGACGACACCAACAACGACAACGACAATCGCGTGCGCCGCCGCCGCCGCTGCTGTCCTCGTGCGTTGTTGTATAAATAGGCCCAAACGTCCGGCGTCGCGCGCAGTTGGTTCGCGCGTAGCGTCTGCGGCGGTTTGTGCGATTATCGACTATATTACGATGACCGTCGTGGTCGTCCTCAGTTAGTTGTATCTCCACTATCCTGCGACTTGTGGGCCTGTGGACAGTCGACCGACACACCGGCCGCCGGTACCCATTGGCCATTACCCGTCGTCAGTCGCGCGATGTCCATGTTCCGGCCGCTGATCGATGCCTTCTGGTCGCCAGACATCTGGCTGCCGCCGAACACACAGTGGTCCGACCTGGAACCCAACGATCGGGTCCAGTACACCGACCACCGGCACCTGATCTACCCGTTGCCCATGGCCGTCGTCGTGTTGCTCATAAGATATCTGCTCGAAAAGTGAGTTGAACTTTAGGGTGGACGGGCTAGGGAGGGAGTGAGTTTCTTTAGGACTATGGTCGGCGGTTTTCGGTTATTTTTTCCCCTACCTCTAAGGCGGTCCTCTCTTTCAGATATTGTTTTTCGCCGTTTGGTCTGTCGCTGGGCATCAAGAGCACCAAACCAAAAAAGGTCCCGAACAATGACTTGCTAGAGGATATGTTTGCGCGGAACAGCAAGTGGAATCACAAGGAGGTGGTGGGCCTGGCCAAGAGGCTCGATTGGACCGAGCGACAAGTAGAACGATGGTTGAGGCTGAGGCGAGCACAGGACAGGCCTTCGACCCTCATCAAATTCTGCGAGAGCAGGTAACGTCTTTCTAACAATTTTTATAAACAAACAAAAAAAACCTAACCTCTTGCGGCCTGATTGGTGTTTGTGTTCACTTACAAGTCTATATGTTTCTTATCTGTAATCAAATAACTGTGTGGCATAGTAACAATGCTACGTCTTAAATTTTCAAGTGTTATTGAGCTGTGAGCCACCAAATAATGCGGGATGATGACTAATGGTGTTCTTGTCAACCCTACTACAATTCTTTATCCATAGCTTGAGAATCACCTGGTATTAATACATTTATTATGTTAAGATATCCTGTAAATTTTCCAAGTTGTTGGTTTAAAGAATTTTGTTGACTCTATAATATAGGTACACAATTTGAATATATTTCATTTATTTTTCTATTGTACCTATACATTAATAGGTCTATTGTTTGTTTCATTTGTTGAAACTAAGACCAAAGACTAACCTATGGATTCTCAAATACCTACTAAAACAGGTTATAGCCTTATAGCGAGCCTTGTAGATAAATTCAACACACAATATTATGTAAAATATATTATTTAATAAAAACGATGCGTAATATAGAGAAATAAACTAAAATAATGTTGATATTGATCAACAACACCTGCATTACAAATAACGTTAAAAAAAAAAATTATTTAAAAATATCTTAAGTATGTTTTCTACATCAGTGATGTATACTTTTCATTAGAGTTTTGGTACAAATTGACTATTCGACATTCGAGATATTATTCTTTAATTTTAATTTTATTCAATAAATAGAAGAAGTTATATAGGTAATAATTCATAACTTATCAATAACAAATAAAGGAAAATACAATGATCCACTATAATATACAGAATGATTGGAATAACACATAGACCCAATCGAATTAAAAAAATTAAAAGCCGCATTGAAACCAAAATTTGTTTGAAATAAATTAACCTAACTACTATTTGGAATTCAAAGCTAATATTATTTAAATACATAATAAAAGACATTGGACTCATAAAAAATACATTAAAATAGTTATTTACTGATTCATGCTAAAAGTATTAGACCGTATACCTATATGTTAATTAAATTTATTACTATATTAGTTATTTTCTGTCAACTAATTGTATTTTAACTTGTATTATAGGTACCTTTTATCTATTTAGTTTATTTTTCAGTTTTATTATTTCCTCATAAAAATATAGACCATAAAGTTTCAAGATAAGTTGATAAATATTATTATTTTTTATTTGATTATATCTGTTTTCAATTATAATTATGCGGTTATGACGTTCAGTTCATTATTTTACAACAATGATTACCTGCCTAATAATTTTTAGATATATATATTTATTGTTCATAAAATACTTCTACCTAGTATAAATTCTATAAAACTTTTCTCAATGGTGAATTCTATAATATTTTTATTCATTAACTATTATTTTTAAGAGGATGTCAGTACACTGCAGTTTGTTTTTTCATGCGCAACATAGCATATTTTTATTTGAACCAACCTTGGTTGGTCTAATATAACATTAGAGTAGTTTTATTAGTCTATTATCAAACTTAAATGTAGGAATATTATTTATGTTGTACGTTTGGCTTTTTTACGATATTTCAATTTTCATGTTAGTTATGAGCATTTTGTATATACAATAATGTTACAATTTGAAAATTCCTATATCCATCTTTAAATTTAAAATACCATTAAAAAGCCAATGAAGGAACACACATAAAGTTCTTAACTTTAAATTTGATAATAAGTCAATTCCCTTCAATACTAAAGTTAACAAAACAATAGTTGTTTTGCTGAAAGCAAATATGGTATGTTACTCATTGGTCAGATAGAGAAAACAAATAGTGCGCTTACATCCTCTTAATACTTCAGTACTATTCATATAAAAAAATGTAACTAGCTTTAAATCTTAACATAATATATTGATTTATTTAAGTTTTAAATTACTACAGATTTTATGTTTGTTTGGTCAGTTAAAAAAAAAACCTTTAGAACATGTTAATGAATAAGTGAAGCCATTTAAATATTTTCTATTCAAATATTTAACAGTATAGCATGACAGACAAATGAAAATTAAGCGTGGAAATAGGTTATGTAACTGTTTTGCATATATATTGAATAGTTTACTATATAATTAAACAAATTACATTTTAATATTGTAATATGTAAAGCGAGATGTGAAGCAAGAAAGGCTTAGAGAGTTACAACTTTAAAGGCTGTCCAATCAGTGATTTTAATTTACTCGTTTGTCGTTTGGCCCACCTTCCCAAATTATAGCCATGTATTTAAATAGAATTTTGAACTAGTAGTTATCAAGTTGTAGGCATTTAAAGTAATTAAATGAGCAGAGCATAATTTTTCGGGGTTTCTCTGTGGCGCCTGTGCCACTACTTCGCAGTTTATAAATTATAACAAGATTATTAGGAGGTGTCAAACTGATCCGACAAATATTCTGAAATTAAAAGAATTGTACAATTATAATTAATTAAATATTGTTTCAAAAAAATGAATGTAGATACTTAAATGCGTCATCTTATGTTTTTATGTATTTACTTTTAACTAATCTATGACAATTATCATTTAAAAAATAATTTCGGTGCTTTGTTAATCCAAGTGGTTAAGATTTTATAAAAAAAAAAATGCTCAAATAGGTACCTACTTGCTTTTATTTCTAAATATTTTTTGATTAAAATAAATCAACCTTGGTAAAATCTTAATTTTATATCCAATAATGATTAAACATTTTGAACTTTTTTTTATTCATTCTAATATTGGTACATGAAATTCAAATGCTTAATACAAACAAATATTAACTACTTATAACAATTTACTTAAATTACTATAGGTACCTAGTTTTTGAATATTTATATAGATGTTAATACATTAATGTTTTTACTCACATTTTTTTTTTTTACAGTGGTTGGTATAAATGAAAAATTATTAAACTTTATCAACATACCTACCTATAATTGTTAATATTTAATTAAGTATAAATAATTTTTATTGATTAAATTTAAGTTCTAAACTCCTAATTAGTAATTAATGATAACTACAAAACAATTAATACCACTGTATTTATTCTCAGATTATAAAAATTAATATGTCAACAGTTTTATTTTAAGATTGTCTGTCATATCTAATAATATTGGTACTGAGTTAAATAAATATCTATAACAGATTACTGTATTAAAAATAATAATATTTTAATTGTTACATGACATTTATAGGAAGCCATTATTTTTTTTCAAAATTACATTAAATTGCCTTTATCAAACTCCTTAAATAGCGAGTGTATGGTGTCCCAATAAAAGTTTTTTCTCAAAAATCTGCATCATAAAAATAGTATCACTTTTCTTGTCTATTATTAATTATTGTAAGTTAAAAAAAAATAGTGATGCAGTATTTATGTATTTATAATTTATATACTAGGTACCTATTCTATAAGTTGTATAATGTAATTTAAAAATGTATTTAAAACTTACTTTTACATCATCCATTATGTAGCTTGTTATGTAGTTAATTGGTATTCATTTAATCAAATACCCTTACTATATTACCATATTTTGTTATACTAAAAATATTAATGTTTTAATTTTTACTCAACTAACCAAATAAGTATTTAATATTGAATATTGATTTATATTGAATAATTTTCATTATTTTTTGCTTTAAAAAATGCTTTGATTATGTCCTTTTCAGTTGGCGATGTTTTTATTACACATTTTCATTCCACTATGGTCTTGTGTTCTTATGGAATAAACCATGGTTATTGAACATAGATTATTGTTGGATTGGATATCCACACCAGGTAAAAATCTTTTATCTCATTGGGTGTAAATATACCAATACTAATATTTGTTCTTTGAAAAGTCAGTACCTATAATTAATATCATGTTTAGTAATATATTTTTTACTTTCTTTACAGGGTGTCACAAGAGATACATGGTGGTACTATATGATGTCACTATCATTTTATTGGGCATTAGCTGTTTCTCAATTTTTTGATGTCAAACGAAAAGATTTTTGGCAAATGTTTGTCCATCATATATGTACTATATGCTTGTTATCTTTTTCATGGATATGTAATTTCCATAGAATTGGGACTCTTGTGCTTTTAACACATGATTGTGGAGATATTTTCCTTGAGGTAATGAATAATATTATTTTTCCTATTGCGTATACTCGTTGTGTTTTATCATAAGAAATAAAATAAAAGTTGAATAATAATATTAATAATAATTACAAAATTAAAGAAATAGAGTTGAAAAATCAATTTTAAAACTCTCAGAATCATAGGTCAAATAATAAAGATAAACCTTTTCCACACGTTTTAAATTAAAAGTATAAAATATTATTTGTTTAATTAAATTATGTTAGAGGTCACATTATTATATTCAAATATGATTGGGATTTGTCTGATTTAAAAATATTAGTTCTTCTATTATATTATATTTCATTTGTTACATATTAACAAATGTCAATTGTTGAAGGTTATAGTTTCATATCAATGTAATAGACTAAAATTAAGATTGTAGATTATATTATGCATTGTTGTATTTTAAAAATCATTATTGTATTTTAAAAATAATAATAGAAAAAATAATTATATTAACCTCGACAATATAATATTGTGATTTTTAGGATATTTAAAAATTTAAAAATATTTTACAATTTGACTGATTCAATTTACTACTCAAAAACAAATATTATTAAGGAAAAATAGTTTCAAACAATTTTGCTGAATGTTCATGCACCTATGCAAACTGAAAATTTACAATATGAAAATATTATATATGTAGGATAAGTTATAATAATGTTTGAAAACAGTAGTAATGATAGCATTTTAAATAAAATCAAGCTAAGATTGATTTACTTTAAAATATTAAAAGATTTCCTGTAAAATAGGTACTTACTTTTATTTCATAAACATTTTCCTATGATTTAAGTCAATAAAATAATATATATTATATTTAATTTTTAATCTTTAGAGGTGCTAAATAAACATTTTGAACATTTTAATAATACATAAACGTTTTTTTTTTTTTTGAAACATAAGCTAATTAGTAACTCTTATGTTCTGATCAGAATTCAAAACATAAAATTTGAAATTTTGTGTAAAATGGAGACGGATTATGAGCCAAAAAAATAATGTTAGTAAATAGTATTTGTGTTATGTTATGCTACATTCTAGAGTACAAGTTTCTTAGGTAGTATGTTTAAAAGTTATTTAAAAACTTTTACCACTTATAATTTACTGTGTGATTCAATGTTTATTCTGTCAATTGTGTTTCATTTCAGTTAATCATTTTTCGGGGAAAGCAAACTTGTAGTTTTAAATATTGTAACAATTTTTAGATCTATCAAAAAAATAGAAATGCAATAAACATAATAAATTAGTGCAACTTTTTAATGGTTGTAACTGAACACCATTGTTTAGAAAAACGAAAAGAGTAATAATTATTTAAATTATTTAAATTTAGTTAATTTAAAAAAAATTGTAAGTAATTTTGTTTTATATTGATTGTAGAATTCTAAAAGTGATCATACATAAAATAATAATCAAGATAATATGAATAGTTTATTTTTGGATTATTCATTGCAGTTAGCAGGCCAGTAAAAAAATGTTAGCAGGACACATATTAAGGCTATAGTTTGAAAACTCCTATTATATAGTTTGGAGATATATTTATTGAATTTGTCATCAAAAAAATTATAACTGTTCCCTAAAATTATATGTGATCCATAAAAACTATTGATATACACACTGCAGTGTAAGGAGATAACAGTGTGCTTAAATTTCTTTTGTTGTATGTTACACAATATATTTATTTTTATTGTATAGGTTTCATGCATTTTTGAGTCATGTAATAAAATTGTTGAAAATATGAATACCTCTATAATTACAATTGATGACATTTCTGATTATAAAACTGCTCTACAGTGAGATTGTTTATTTTTTGTACTTTTACTTGCTTATTACAGTAAATACTAAATACACATCTACACAGACTACCTATTGTGTTTATCTAAATATTTATTAAAAATAAAACTATTCATTTTAAATTCTGAGCAATTATTAATTTATTGATTTTATAAGGACATGGGGTTTTTTTTTTGAGCAGTTAAATTGCTTCAATCTTTAACACTTTTTCTGATAGGAATGTTAATATAGTTTATATTCGAGAGAGTCAAAACACTTAGGAACTTTTTACTCATAACTAGTTTTAAGCAAAACTAGTATTGTTATTTTGATGTAAACCAAAATGTAGATACCTGAAATTTTCATAAAAGGTTTATATTACCATTTTCTATACATTGTAAAATTTTCAAAATTTTCTGACTTGGAAATGTTTAATATGAACAATCATCGATTTTTTTTGATTTTTTCTTTAAGAATAGAATTTATCCTGGGTTAAAATAAGGTTCTTCATAGGTTGTTAAAAAATATGATAAATTAACAACAATTGTTTATGAACATTTTAACTTATAAAGTAAATAGGGTAACCTACTTGCAACTTTTTAATATTTTTGATTTCTCATAAATGAATGATTAATACAAATATTTGTTTCTTTCACACAAAAAAAAAATCTTGGGAAAGGGTTCTTAAAGATTGTTCTAAAATATAATAATATATTTAATTCATGAGGTTGTAGATAAGAGATGTCTGATATAATAATTATGTTCATGATGGAAAGTAAAAAAATATATATATAATATTATATTGGTAGTTAAAAAGTATTTTGTATTAAAAACTGTTTTATTTCATTAGTTCAAATGTTAATACTTAATAGTTAGATTACTCGATAAGCTAAAGAGGTAATGATATTTTTTCTTACAAACAGAAATATTCAACACTTATTTTGAAAATGATATACCAAAATTGGCCAAGTTTAACTCTTACCCATTTTAAATATTTATGAGGAGGATATCAATTAAAAATTAAAGCAATTCTCCTACATATAGCTATCATAGTGAGTTATATATTATGTGCCCGTAATTGTTATTGGTTATAACTAAAGACCGGATTTATATTCTCATAAAATACCCAACATTTTATGCTTAAAATATTCTCATTATATTCCCCCAAAAATTTAAAAAAATATGCTAAAATATACATTAATATGCAAAAATAATCAAAAAACATCATTATATGCTTTAATCTGTATTTTTTAATTTTTTTTTTCAACATTATTTTAATAGTGAGGTATTAAAAGTTGCGTATTATACCTAATGGAATACTATTGCACTTTAGTAATAGTAGGAAATAGTAATATAATATAAATATAACAGTATAATATTAAAATATAAAAACAAAATTTGGATATTTGAATATTTGATAAACGTATAAGTTGATCTTATCAGTAGATTACATAGATAAATCTTTATAACTCTGCGTGTTTTCTTTTTATTTTGTAAATGTTCAAAAAAAATGTTCTGGGTACTGAAATATTAAAATTAAAAATAAATACAAATTTTTTCTCCTAATTTATGCTAAATGGGTTAAATATTCTCTAACCCATGAATTATTCTCAAATATGCAAAAAAAACTTTTTCTACACATTCAGAATTGAACGAATCGTCCACATTTTTACCAGTAATGATATGTAAAAACATATAAATCCGGTCTTTAGTTATAACACATTATTAAGAGATATTCAAACATGGCCTGTTATCTTTGTTTTGATCCCTTGTAACATAATTTAGATCAGGCTCATAGATTATTGGAAGTAAATTACATTATTTATCGCTTATTAAACAAATAAAATAACATTTCGGAGGGCATCACATACATAACCTCTTCTTTTCTGAGTATTACCTCATAAAAAATTGCTAATTAATATTATTAACTATAATATGCTGTTACAAATTGAATATTCATGATTTATTTTTAATAGATTAGTAATTAATACATTCCTTACAAACATATTACACTCTTGGTTTCTATCTCTTTCATTAAATACACTCTGCCATCGTTATCTACCTTATGAATATGGCATTTTATATATGTGAGAAATAAAGATAGCCAACTGCTGTTTCGTTTTGTAAAACAATTCTAAATTATTCAATGGTATATACTATGAAATAATGACTATTACTAAGTACGTCATACAAACCAATAATTTGAAATTACCTACTTAATTAATTTAAATATAATTTTTTAATAAGTACAACATAATATATTATTTTATATAGTGAATATATTATAGTTTAAATAGAGCCTAAAAGAGTAATAATTCAGCCATTTTATTGTTATACTGACTATTATTTTTTAAAGACTCAATTATATGAAGGATATAGTGAAGGGGATGTGAAGTGATGCCTTACTTTATCTAGCTGTAAAATGAAATTATTGAAGTTCAGGAATATATCTGTACAAATCTGGTGAAAATATGAATTTAATTAATATTAGTATACATGACAAAAATAATAAAGCTAGTTTAACCCAAATACATGATATGATTAACCTCTGATTAAAAAAACTTTTGGAATATCTACTCAAAAATATTTATATACCTGTATAATACTACTATTAAAACAATTGGTTCCTGCTGCTTGGATTTTGGAATACATATTTTAATCAGTAATTTTTTATTATAGTTTGCAAAAATGGCCAAATATGCCAAATATCAAAAATTATGCGACTTCATTTCAGTAGTATTCATTTTTGTCTGGCTGTTAACCAGAATTGGTCTATTCCCTTTTTGGATTTTGTACAGGTTAGTATTATATTAGTTGTTCTTAATATATCTGTGTAATTAATATTATCATAATTTTTGTTTATATTTTGACTATAGTACGTCAGTCAATGCGCCCCAAGTGGTAAACCAAATGTTCCCAGCTTATTACATATTCAATGGACTACTGTTTCTTTTACTTGGTCTCCATCTTTATTGGACTCACTTAATTTTAAGAATTGCATATCTTTCGTGGAATTCTGGAAAAGTATGTAGTTATACAGTATTTATCACAATCTCGCATTTCTTAAATGTTTGTATTTAATTAAAATATTATTTGATTTCAGATGGATGGAGACATTCGTAGTTCTTCTAGTGATGAAATTACACTAGATGATGATTCAAATACCAAAATAGATGACATCAATGGAGCGTTACCAAATGGCACAATTTAAATTATACTACTTTTATTGTATCTTTGTTTTATTGAGTTTTGTTTGAAATAATTTCAAAAGCACTGTAGGTATTCGTGTAAATATTTTTGTGTTCCAGAATACTAATCATTTTATTCCCTATTTAATCTTTTAAGACAAAAAAGTGGTAACCTTATCATGAACATAGCTACTTAAATGAAAAGTTTCTATAAATATTATGATCACTTAAATGTTTCGGATTCAGCTCTAGTCATCCATAAACAAAAACATTTCCTACAAGAAATATACCATAAATGTAACATTTATATGCAATTATTATAGTTTTTTTAGATTTTAGTTTGTTATTTTATTTCATTTTAACTTCATTAATATACTTAAATAATGCTTATTCGTCCCCGTCATCCTCCAGTCCCCCCCCCCCAAAAAAAAACAAAAATGTAATTTAAAACTTTTAAGTATGATATTTGTATTTATTATATTATTTATAAAATAAAATAGTTTTTTATATGTTTTAAGAATATTTAAATGTTATGTCTCTTGTTTAGGTACATCCCTTCTGAATGTTGCTTTAGTAATTTTCTTAACCTCAAAGTTATTGATTCAACAATACCTGGTACTAACAGGCACCAGTATTCTTACAGATATTGTTGTACTAACACTATTTAATTGTATAAGAATAAAATTCAAACTGCGTTTTAATAATGGGGAGTAGTGTTACGGAATCAATGTCTTCAGATGTGTTGGATTTGACAAATTTTGATACGTGTGGACATTTGAGTCCTTTTATATTGACTAGTCCGCGATCACTACTAGCGTGTCGTAAGGCTAGAATAAAGGCAAGTGGTATAGTTTGTATTGGTATCTTTGTTTGATTTTCATAATTTTCATAGCCCAATGAATTATTGTACAAGAGTGCTGCGGACATTTCTAAAGACCTTGATGTGTCAATTAAGTTAGCTTATCCAGTTTATCAACAACATGAAAAAATTAGACAAGGTAAGTATTGTTGAACATTGAAATAAAATAATGAGCTCTTGAAAAATGTCTAATTAGTTTATTCAAAAATAAATGGACAGTTATTATTAACGATTTTGATCTGACAAGACAAATGTTTCATTCATAAGTTTAAAAACAAACAATTGATTATTGATAGGTACCTATATGGTTGTATACTTGTTTGCTAATATCAAATTTACGAAATGAAATGATATTTTGTTAAACAATAAATTAGTAAAGGTATCAAATAAAATACTCAACAATACATCTTAGGTGGCTGTATATTTTCGGCATACCTATCTATATATTTTTTAATCAAGCAATATAGTGAATAGGTATATTATTTTCATCGTTGTCGACCGTCATCGAGTAATCCATATTCAGTTGCAATATAATATAATATAACTAAAAAAACCAATACATAATTATAAAGATTTATAAGTAAATATACGCTCAAATAGGGGGTGGGGCTTTAGGGGTTAAGCCCGCCAAACATTTCGTAAAGTTTTTTTAAGCTTATCTCCTTAAATCTCAGTAATCTCACTAAGGTATAAGGCCCACCATCCGTCCTCGAATCACCATATTGTAAAATGTATAAAATGCATCTGAAAACCACATAGGTACTTTTGATTTCGACCCCAAAAAGATCAATAGACAAAAACCGCACACTATCGGTCATTGTATAACTATAACTAAACTTATAGTGAGTTAAAACCGCTTACTATTTTTAGTGCTAAATAACGAATAAGATAAGAAGATAGGTAATAAGATACTATACAATAATCAATAATCATGCTAACACGTTTTAAGTCTTAATTCTTTAGTCTGTCTTGTGTAGTTGTGTAGGTACCTATATCCTACCTATAGTGGTTAAAACGTAAGTTCCATAAGAGAGTGTAAAATATTGTCAGTCCAATTGAAAAATAAAAAAAAGTTAGCTTATATATAATAGTAATATTTTTGATTTTTAATTAAATTGTATTTATTTTTAGGAGCACTTGTTTAAATTTTTATATTTTTTTTAAATTTGAATACCATTTTTTTTTTGTTTGAATAATTAATATAATATTATGTTATATTAAGTTTTAATTCAAATCAAAATTAAATATTCAAGTATTCACAATAATCGTAGTGTGTACTGGCTCACACATATTGTATTGTTTCATAGAATTGTCACAGTACAATCCGATTCAATGACAATAACATGTAAATACATTTTTTAAAATTTTTATTTATAGTTTATACAAGATTAAATATTATATAATTATCAAACATTTGATTTATAATTTATTTAGCGTTATATAAAATATTACACTAGTATGTAGCGAACACAAAGAATTCGTAACATTAAATTATAATAAAAGACAGTCGATGCACAAAAACATTGGCAATAAAATATTACTTGAGTTCTAGTCCTGAAAATCTATATTTCGCCAAAGGGGCAACCGTTTTCTTGTGCGTAGATCACGCAGTTGATGTGACCATTCTGTGCAGCTCTGCGACACGTCTGTTCATCCCACGGGCACCCGTTTTCCCTCGCGTAAACCAGGCAGTCCTTGTGACTGTAAAATCCGGCGATTCTGCAAATGGCCACATTCCACGGGCACAAGCTTTCCCAGTCGTATCTTATACATCTCGCAACTTGGTCACACGCCTGCTTATCGTACGATTCGGACATTTCGTCTCAAGGTACGCCGATCTCGTGAGAGAGTTTCGGGCAATTTATGTAGCAATTCGACGCTGCATCCCCGCATATGTTTTTAAACCTCTCGTCGCCTGTGGTTAACTGCAATCTGCTGAACATGGTCTGTCTGTCGAAGTCCTCGTTTCGGACTTGGTCGATTTTTAATATTTCGACCAGAGACTCAACAATGTCGCATATCGACGTCCGGTACATCCAGCAAGTCGTGCGCGTCACGATCGATCTTGTTGCAGGCCTAGTACGCCTTTTTCAACAGGCTAGGTACTTCGTACGTTCTTTCGTTGTCCATAGTTGTAGCACTCCATCCCTAACGTAAAGCAGAGAGCGTACGCCGTATAGTTAACGAAAACTCGGAATAGTCACTTAAAAAAGATAGTATAGGTTGGTATAGGTACCTATATCATTAACTAACGATAAAACGCCCTCGTCGACTGCCTAGTGCCTATAACAATTATAATATTAGCAACTCGTGAGAAATAATAATGTTGAAAATATATTACTGGCAATAGTGAATCTACTTGTGATTGTCAACACGATTTACGCTAAAACCGTAGAACGTAAGATGGCGCACGAATATCGAAGTTGAAAAAATTCAGGATGTAAAGATTGTATAAACAAGAACCATGGAGTTGCATGGACTAGCCAGACCACCCGAACCCATGAACCAAGGACCATTTAATATATTGTTCATTGCCATGAACTAAGATAAATAACAAAGGTAATAGGTACACCGTACACCTTGATAAATAATCATGAACTATAGTTATAGGTACTATCTTAGTTCATGCCACAGCATAGAGTAGGTAACTAGCTTCCTCTATATGTGCCAGATTACATAATACTATAGGTACATTACTACTTAATATACATTAAAAATTATTATAGTCAATACGTTTTTGGGGTAAAAATCATAAGTGGACGGTTTTAACCTACCAAAAGTATTCTGTCCTGTATTTTATCGCAAGTGTGTGGTTTTAGGAGTCAATGGTATAGCGAGACCCTTGGCCTCTTAAAACATTATTCAGGTACCGCCCTATGCCCTTTACGACCTAGTTGCTCTTTTGAATTTAAAATCTATTACATTCTTAGTAGTCACTAGTCAGTACCTATATATACAGGCTACAATAGTAATAAAATTAGTAGGTAGGTACCTACCTATGTAGGCACTTCAGAAATATTTGTAAATATATTTTATACCTATGTAACTTGGTTTTTATTTCAATAAGTAAACTACCCATGCAGTGATTATAATTTATATTAGATAAATATAATAACTATATAGGTTAGGGAGTTTAGTTATTAGATTGGTACTAACATTTATCAAAAATAAATATTTTTAAAATTAATCATACTTGCTCAGCATTTTATTTAAAAATTTACAAAATAAACGTGTTGCTTAAAAAAAAATTGAACTGTGAACATGAACCTAAATTAATTACCTACATTTTAAAGTGAATTTTCTGAACAGCTGTAGGTTAAGTACCTATGTACTATGTAGGTTGAATTTTTGCTTTTTAAAGTTTGTCTAATATTGATTTAGTTTTTAAAAAGTTCATAACTATGGGTGGGGCTCCAGTAAATCCTGTAAGTTTACTTGGTTACGGCACTATAGGACGTTATT
>CARXXK010000001.1:93198121-93592777 GCA_949089665.1 Macrosiphum euphorbiae | reverse complement strand
AAAATAAACGTGAAGCGACAGGGGTATTACAGGTAAATTTAAAACATTAATATAATCCTATGGGTAGGTGCTTAATAGCCAATAGGTATGTACTTTAGACATTTAATAAATAATTAACTTTTAATTGTTCAATAACATTACTAACTGGCTCAATTTTAATGTCTATACTATTCCACAAGGGTATCAAGATAGTAGGATAGATACTATATTAATCTATACTTATAGGTGATTATTATTTATTATATAATATGTGCCTATCTATGCATTATGTAGAAAAACTTGAAGCATGTAGACAAGAGAGAAATAAATTGTTGCCCTGTGAAACTATAACTGGTAGTATATCAACACGAAAAAAAAGAAAAAAATGTCTGAGAAAAGAAATGTCGTTCTATCGAAACAATATTGCTTCAAATATGCGACGCACCAAGTCTATTCAAAATAAATTAAATGAAGATGAAAAGTAATTATTTCGTTATAAATTATAATATATTATAATTTGTCATTTGATATGGGTAGGTACGTATACTTTGATACCTATCAATAAATATTTGTAAAACTGCAGTAATTATTTTTAAATACATACATTTCTCGGTCGGGCTGGTTCTAAAGAACCTACCTACTGATCGCTAGATAATATTATGTAATAATAAAGTAGTAGGTAGCTTAAATTTTCTCTCTTAAAAATTAAAAATAAATATACATTTTAAAATAATAGTGATTATTCTATATTATCATATTTAGCTAGCTACCTATACTTATACCTATAGTTATATAGTATTATGTCTACGTATTCATTAGATTAGGTAGGTATACAATAAACAGCCCATCCATGTAGCCTTTCTAAAAATCAAATTAAAAATCTTCTACCTATTTTTATACAGTAACCTATACATAATATATATAATTTCATGTATAATATAGAACCGTACATCATCATGTCACAAAAAGACGAAAACGCCGTTGTAAAAAATCGAAAAGCATAAATGACCTGATGGATTTAAAAGAACTGTGTAAAGAAGTCGACAGGATTGCAATCCTCGAAAGGCGTGAACCAGACATGGCGACTGATAAACGGAGAACTGTAAAAAAACGTTCACGATCTGGGAACGCAAGTCGGTACGTAGTATATCAATTTTTTTGTGTATAGACTTATCGTATAATCATTATTTACTTTTTGGAATAAATATGCAAGGCTCAAACATTTTTTAACTCTTTTTTTATGTGATTTATTGTTTTTAAATTAATTTTGGCATGACTGATTGTATAATTTGCTTATATAGGTACACGACCACGAATATTGTCCAAATGATTCATATAAAAATATTCTAAATGTCTGTCACAAACTTAAAAGTAAATTGTAAATACGAAAATATTATTATAGTTATATGTACGTTGGTATTAGTTATCAAAAATTATAATTTTTCTTGAAGAACAACAGTACAACTTATTCGCACTCCACACATGCACGAACTATTATTTAATATTCTTTAGATCTTATTAAAGTATTTAAGGGTATTATTGTGTTTTCAGAAGCTTATTGGACATTAGCGCTATTCATATACCAGACCAAGACCGAAAAATTTTGAATAGTATGAGGCGAAAACGTGAAGAAAGGCAGTATGGAGAGGATCTAGCGCATAGAGTAAATGTATTTTGGGAACAAATGCGGGAAGAGGAAAAACGGTTAACTAACGAACAAAAGCAAAAATGGCAAGATTTCATAACGGCAAAACGAAATGTAGAAAATGGGGTTAAACATTTGCGTTTGGATGAACTGCGCTTGGCATTCGAGAATAACCAAAGACAGCTGGAGGAACATATGATACAAAAAGACATAAAAGTTAATGAACTTAAACAACAAATTGGAGACCGCAAGGTATAATAAATTATCAATATTCTTAACATGATAACAGGTGCACTGTAATTTAATTTTGTCCCTGTTCTATACATATCATGTGTTTGTTCAATTGTATTATGTTTAGGTACTATACTTTTCATTCGTGTTAATCTTTATTTGGTAGGTATACCTATATACGGGTACCTACTTACTCACACAGCTTACATATCGTATAATCTTCTAATATATAAAAATCTCGTGGCACGGTGTTAATGGTCGCACACCTAAATAATGGCTAGACCGATTTTAAAGGAATTTTTTTTATTTGTTTGGTAGGTAGAGAATATGTCTTAAAGTATTGTTCACCATCCTACGCGTTATAAGTACCTAATGGATATTTTGATATGATTAATTTTGGAATTTATTATAGGTACCTACCTATTATAGGTCAAATTATGGTTTAGTACCATAGATATGTATAATGTATATAATATGTCTTATACCTAGACTGACATACCGTCTCCGCTCAGAATCGTTTTTCTTATACAATGATATTATATCATTGAATTAAAATTAAATACCATCCATTATTCAGTTACCCACTTGTAACCTACTGTACAGCAGTGCACTTTTTTATGTTTATTTTCGTGGAATTACTTACCTATCTAGGTAAAATTATTAAATGTTTGCAAATTATTGACTCTCGTTGTATTTAGAAAAAATATTTAATCTTATATTTCTGCTTTCGATTAATTAGTTAATTACATTTTATACCTAGGTATTTGTGTATATTTTTATAGTTGTTTGAAAATGCATTAAAACAAGACACAGAGTTCAGAAAGCAAAAAATTGCGAGTGACAATAATTTGTATGAACAAATGAACACTCTTCACCACAAAAAAAGATTGCATGACATAAATCTTTTGAAACAGAAAAAAGTGGACGAAATAAGAAATAAAAAACTTCAAATAAGTCAAGAAGTAATTTTAGTTCATTCAAGAGCTGTTTTAAGATTTCATTAAACTTTATGCCTTTATTTTTATTTAATATTTAAATACATCAACTTTTTTTTTAAGTATCATATGTAAAAATAGCACAAATAATACTGTACTTTTAATATTAAAACCTTTTAAATCTACACGATTGACAGGTGCTAAAACTTAAATTTCAAACAAAATCGCCACTATGATCTGGTGTCTTCAACATTTTTAAAATTTCAATACAACCATCAACTATTACTACCTATCATATATTCACATACAATTCAAAAAAATACTTAATAAGAACTTGCAATATGTACACAGTTATGTTTTTACACTTTCTGCAATTTTAGTTATTTAGACATTATGTAATCACAGGCCACAGCTATTGTTATCAAAATGTTAGTTAATTTGAATAACTTGATATTTATCATCCATAAAGATCATGCGCTAAGAAGACGCCACGGCACATGTTTTTGCACTCATGTAATTTGCTCCATCTTACAAATATACAGCATAACACATTTTTTCTCAGCAAAACCAATTTTGTGTTGTTATAAAGATTTAATATTTGAATTAATGAATAAACTGTCAGACTCCACTCTTTAAGGCGTTGGATATAGGCAATTTCAATGACATTTTGAGATTAATGTAAATTATTTGAACACTAATTCAAGGTAATTTAAAAGTGTCACTACTAACAATGGTAATTGTATAATAATGATAGCATATGATAAAAAAAGGGGGTTTTCGTGGGATAAGCTTATACGCAAACAGTATTTACAGCAGATACTACAATTAATGTCCACACTACGTAGAGAAACCTTTATTTGTGTTGTTTATTATTGATGATAATACTCACTAATTTGTAAATTTAAATGATATAAACGGAAAAAATGTATCTTGATAATTTAATTATTTAGATTATTTTTAAGGCATCAAAAACATAAAATACTGTAAATACTCTCTCCATAATTTTATCTAGCGCAATATAATTTTTATGGAAACAATACTGTTGGTTTGGGGTCTTCTAAAGGTATTTTTACAATAATTCAATATTCTAAGCAAGTAATTAGTATATCACGTGTTTCAGGGGGCCTGGACACTGATATATACATATATAATTAATTAATTAATTTTATAAAATTAAAAATTGTACATTTGAAATACATATTATTTTTTACGACCCCCCTCAGAAAAATTTTGAAAATCCACCACTGACGTTTGTTATACCGATTTAAAAATGATAATAAATTGCTTGAAAAGCTAAATTTTTTACTACGTAAAAACACAGATATTGTTCTTAATATTATGAGTTTCATAATAGGTTTTCTAACTCTAATATTAAAGCTGACAAAACAAAATTGGTTTTGATGAATGGATAATATGTTATATTTAAGTTGGAGACAATTCATGAATGTGTGACATCCCCTTAATAGTGAATACATTTTATATTATTCTCACCTTTATAGAGAATTATGTCATCAAATCGTATGGAGGAATTGCGACATGCTGTGCAATTAGAGCGAATTCAAGCACGTCATGACGATACAATCCGTCGCAAGTTCGATGAGTGTCAAGCGAAAGAACGAAAGGCTTTTCAAAATCATCTAGACAAAATGTCTACGCGTATGCGAGAGTTGGCTAATAAAAGGTGAGCGACAATTTGATCACGATCAATATGAACAATATGCTGCCAGAAAGAATAAGTCCTTACCGTATTAATGCTATTTGTCACGGAAGAGGTAATTTGAGCTTAGTAAAAACGTACAATTTTGTAAAGATTGTGAAAAATTCAAAATAGGTAGGTCAAACTATAGAATAAACATAAGAAGGAATATAGGAATGTCGAAAATATCTGTTAAATTGGGAATCACGTATTTACCATAGGTACCTAATGTAGTTTATTAAAATAATAAAAAAACATCAAATCAATGTTGTATCTTAAAATATTAACCATTATAATATACCTACATGGCAAATCGAAATAGGATGTTACATAATATATAGTTACCCGTCAATGGTTTGATTCATCCATCGTTGCAGATGTCGTACAATCTAAAAAATAAAATGGTGCACCGGATGTACCTAGAATGATGATGGCATACTGTGATCAAAATGCGTATTTTATAAAATACTGTACCTAAATATTTTGCAGATTTCGGATTTTGGTTGAATTGTAAGAAAATCTGCAAGCATCTAATTCAAAACTCAAATGGTATAATTATTGATAGCATATGATATGATCATCGAGATCATTTCAAGAAGTCATTTAAAATAAAAATATACAATAATTATTATTTTAAATTTATTAACTTAACAAAACATAGGCTATACTTTATTATTATAACAATATTAATTATGCTATTTAGCTGAAATAGTAAATTAGGTACAACTGATTAATTATGTTGATATGATGGTAAAACAAAATTAAAATTAAATTATCGTTACCTGATATGTTTATATTAATAATTATACATATTTTTATTAGTTTACAGAGGGAACAACACATGGGTCAAGTTCATAGAGTAGCTAGAGAACTTGAGGATGGAATGCAAAGATGGCAAGATCGTATAATGTTAATGCAATACGAGCAGTTAAGAAGAGCGAAAGAAAATGCAGCTTTGTATACTGATAATAAAAAACTCAGGGCAGAGATAGAAAATAAACGTAGAATCTTAGAGCATTCTGCCAAAATACAAAGGTAAATGTTTCTAAAATATGCTAACAGTAATAATATAATTGAAAATCGAAGCATTATTTTGACTACTTATCGCGTACACAGACACAAAAAAAAAATAAATAAAAAAACACTCACATCATTGTAAAATCAATACATTCATCATTTGCTCAGACTCTAAAATATTAACACGTAGTACATATGTATTTAATTCGTTCTATACGATATTCATAAAAAATCCCAACTTATATTATTTGCATTTCCCTATAGGTTATAAGTTATAACTTATAACTCTTACAGATTAATATAATCTACTATTCAAATATAAAAAAAAATCACAAAAAACCTTTTGTGTTTTGTTATCTATAACATGTTAATTTCTTTAAACCATCATTACGAGATTTTATATTGAACTATAAGTTTCTTTAACAATATTATAAGTAAAATATTTTCAGGGTAAAAGAAGCTGAAAGAGAACGACTGTGCAATATCAAAAAAGAAATTGAAGAAGAAGAAAAGAAAATAAGAAGAATTAAACAGAAGAAAGATTTGGAAATTCAAATGGGTCGAAAACTAGCGTTAAGTACAGCTGAGCTAAGAAAAGAAATTCGGTTAGTAAAATATAATTATTTTGAAAATAAATTTAAATGTTAAATTATTTCATTTTTTTAGACGCAGTACAGAATTGGATTTGTTTACCCAACGATGATCAATATTATTTGGTGAAACATATCTATAATATTATAGAGAAAAATAAATCTAAATTGATTTGATATTTTAGTTTTTCACTTATCTCAAAAAACTGTCTAGAAGTTATTTTAAAATAAACTCTTACTCACAGCAGATTTAACGAATTATTATTTATTATAATCATTAAAGTAATTAAATATTTAAGTTCTGCATTTATTGGATTATTTAGTCTGTGCGGTTGAATCGAGTTTCAAATATTTTGAAGTTCAATTATTTTTATATTTTGTATTTTAGTTTATTATGTTTTTCATTTTTAAAGCACATTAAATTTTAGTTTTTTCACATATATTAACATGATATAAATCAATGATCACAGATGATTTAATAACAAGTTTGTCACATAATTCAATTAGTTCAATTAATATATGACAAACAATATTATGAAGTACATATTAATATAGATATATTCACTACGAATCATGGCAACTTATCACTTTTCTATTTGACATAAGATGCACCGAACCCAGTAAATAAATAAAATATTAATTATTAGGTATAGGTAAGTAACGGATTTTAGTAACGGATTATAGAGGCGTTGCCAGGATTTTGAAATGGCGAGGGAGGAGGGGGGCAAAGCAAAAAAAAATCGGCAATCGTTTTATTATCTGATAAACGCAAAAATAATATTAATATAACATATTTATTGGTAATGTGAAACTAATGTCCAATTGAATGAAACAAAAATACTAAATCTACTTAATTCAAAAATCGAATAAAAAACATAAAAAGTAAAAAAAAATTATTTTTAAATCTAAAATTTGAAAATGTAATACAAGATTATTCATAAGTTTGTCTACCTTTATCAAAAAAAAAATGTCTACAAGCAAATCAAATTAAATTTGTATGAGAGTTTGAAGTTCATTAAAAATATAAGATAAGTATGAAATTCAATATTTTTCAAACTTATTATGATGTAAATATATATTCACCCAAATCTGTATTTTAAAATCGTTCATGTTATTTTGTTGTTAAAATAGAGACTTGAATTTTTCATAAAATATTTAAATTATGAGCATTTGCTCATTTAACCTTTTTATAATATTATCACGGTACAATAATAATATGCTAATTAATTGGGTGTTGTTTTATTAACTATGTTGAAAATGTATATTGTAGTATTATAATTACAATATTATATTTTTTAAATGAAAAAAATTACTATCAAAATGTTGATTGGCTGAAACAAAAAAAAAACATTTAAAATTACAATTTGACACAAGTGTTATATTCTGAGTAATTTTACTCATGTAAAACTGTGAAATTCCCTAGACGGATATTGTAGGATGCCTTAATTATCTGCTAATTTGTTAAACATTTAACAGAGGAAACATCTAATTTAGCTATACATATTATATAGAATCATTGAAAACAGGAATAATTTTTAAATAAGCCAATTATTATAAACTCGTCAACACAGATGTTGTGCGTAAAATTTATAAACCTACCTATACCTTTAAATACAATATTCATATTACAATTTAGGAACATAGTGAACCTTAGTGTATATAGTACTTTGGCGCCTAATAAATATAATGTTTGCATTCTCAGTGCTAACAAATCACTAGTGATTCTAAATATAATATTTTTAAATCATTATTAGGTACTCTTTATGATAGTAAAAATTAAAAAGCATGGAAGTCTAACCTAATTTTATTAGTGGTATTTTATTAATAATTGCTACAATTATGACGACTACCGATTGTGTTAATAAAAAAGGCAAGTAATATAAACATTAACGACGTACCTATAATTTTTTTTTATTAAAAAAAATCAGATTAATAATTACAGTAAAAATAAATAATTAATTTACCCAATTAAGCATGGCCTATGGCGGAGTAAATACAACAGACGTAAAAAAAAAAACAAAACTTTAAATGAAAAATAATAATATTAATTCCTATACAAAGTGAATTTTCTTACTATAACTATAGTTTATTAGTTTTCTATTATGTAATTAAATACAATTTTTTAAAGTTATAAACAAAACTTATTTTTATGATGTAAATGCATAGTTTGACCTAGATGGTCTATGATATATGATCATTTAAATTTTAAATATATACGATTTTACTGTGCATCATAAAGTTAATAAATTGATCTTAAACGCATAATTGAATTATTGACATAACAATTCCACGGCAGATGACAATCTATAATAATTATTGTATAGTTAACTTAAGTACTTAACCATATTTATTGTTCTCTGAAAATCATAATTATAAAGCTAACATTATTACATGAATTAATTTTTATTCTATTGGTCGGTGTAATGGGTAAATGTCTGACAGTAAAACAACAAAAACTGTTTTATTTATATTCAGTGATAGTTTTTTTTTGCCATTCAATTCATTATAAATTTTACTAATTACGATTTCTGATTTTTTTTTTTGTACTGCAGTTTCCAATTTATTAAATGCCAGGATGTTTGTATTACACTGTAGCTCAGAAAACGCATTTTTATAAAAATTAATTTTAGCATTTCTTATGACTGTGTACAATCTGTTTTTACATAATTATATTTTATATGCACCTAAACTAAGATCTAAAGGATGTTTTTTGTCTTTTTCTTTTTAATAAATCAATTTTACGGCGTGTTGCAGAGGTTAACTGAACTTAATATTGTCTATCCTTTTGGCTTTTGTCATCAATTATTATTTTATTCTAAAATTTTAGAATTCACCTTTTTGATAATGCTTTCTCAATAAAATTAAGAATTTTCCCGTAAAAAAATAACAACACACTCATTTACATTAGTT
Source organism: Macrosiphum euphorbiae (assembly GCA_949089665.1). Classification (NCBI taxonomy): domain Eukaryota; kingdom Metazoa; phylum Arthropoda; class Insecta; order Hemiptera; family Aphididae; genus Macrosiphum; species Macrosiphum euphorbiae. The sequence continues at coordinate 93,583,774 of CARXXK010000001.1, read as the reverse complement.
CTATTAAACAAAGTAGAGTAATTTTTCTCTTTTACAATATCACTCACCAGACTGTAGTTTACTAGCTTATACTATTTATACTTTACTTATTTCTACTATAAAATTGGCCTTTTTGTATAGCTACTACTAAATAATCAGTTATCTCTCAGTATAGAGGTAGGTACTTCAATAGTTCAATTTGTTTTAATTTAGATTCTGAGGCTCTAACAAAAATATGGTTTAAACAAGAGTGATTATATATATATATATATATATATATATATAAATATATTATATATTACTTATATAAGGCGTTTTAGTAAATAATATTATATTTATACAGAATTTAAAACTGCAACGAGCCATCATCTTGTTTAAGAAATCATTATGAACTTTACCACTAAGGGGCAAGGGCTAAGGCCAATATTTTCATCGCGCACTATCTAAAATTTAAATACCCCATAATCTATAGACTATAGTCATAAAATCATCAATAAATAATATTATTGGTGGTCTACCTGTTTAGGTACACAATAAATAATCATAGTTTTACTATCAATAAATACCGATGGTCATAATATGATTATAATCACTCATCATAATTAAATTCATAAAAATTAACCCTTAAATCTTTTTAGCAAAACATAATAAAACACTATAATACATTTTTGGCTTGGTTTTTCGACGAAAAATACATTATTATAATATAATATTATCTTTATTAATACTATCAAATAAACGAACAGGATTTAGAAACTTGGAAAATGTATTCGTTTTATTTCTATAATCCTGTATGTTACCAAATTTGAAAGGCAATATCAATATCAATATTAATATCTAATGCTATGATATTCAATGAATGATTGAAAATGTTTCAATAATTCTAACCAGCACAATACAATATAATTATAATTTTTTTTAACTACAATTAACTGAATAATGATAATTGATTTTATAAAATATTATTGAATGCATTAATTTTATTTCCTTCGGATGTAAACATTAGTCATGTTTGTATGAAACAATAATTTTAGGACACAACTTTCCGATGGGAAACGGTATTATTATAATATGCGGCTATATAATATGGTTGATATAATGATTACATAACTGCTATAATTTTAAAAACTTTCCTAGGTACCAAATAAAATTTTTTTTTGGTACATTATCTGCATACTTATGGTTGTTCAAATTAACTGTGGGGGGATAATATCAACAATAAATTATATTTATATTTCAAGGTGGTCCGAGCAAATTCAGCAAAGCAAAAGAGTCCATCATGAGTTTCCTTACTATGAGTCCGGAGACATTTAAGAATTGGCAAACAAGTAATTTGAACAGTAAAATATATTAATTGATGGTGAAATATTTTATTCAATGTTGGAATCTGATAAGTACTTTTTTATTTAGATTTTAGATAAATGTAATAGATAATAAAAAAATAATTTATCTATATATAGGTAAAAGACCTTGTCCAGATAAAAAAATATAATTTTCCTTAATTCATTATTAAATTAACTTTTTAAGAGTACAACTCAGCTTCTACTTGTATATGATTTAAACACATAAAATAAGTTTAAATTAATGATTATCGTAGACATAATTATTATTAGTGATAACTAGCATCTAGGTACTGGAAAGTAAAATAGAGTATAATACATTTTTAAAATGAAAAATTTATATTTATAATTTAGATTATAATCTGTTAGTTATAAAATTAAAAAAAAACCAACCTTTCGCCGTAGGAATGACCAAAAATTAGTTTATTTTTAATTTTAAATCTATTTTAAATTCATTCATTGTTTTAGTTGTGAGTTTGTATTCCAATTATACTTTTACGATGTGTATACGATAGTCGATATTCTTTGGTTATTTGTTATTTGTTACTCGTTATTTGTGATTAGTTTAACCTTTAAAGCTTAAGTTTATACAATAGGCATTCTTACTTCTTAGGTATTGTATTTTTCATAATTTATGACTATAATTTACACGTAAACTATACACTCATTATATTTCTTTCTCGGGTTCATTGGCAAGAAACTTTAACAAAGGTAAAAACATATTATTATAGTACCTATATTATATATTTATATAGGTAGGTATGTAATATATAAACACTCAACAGTCAACATGTATCAACAAAATCAAGATATATTAACTGTATTAATATTAATCAGTATTTTATGCAAACTTTTGAATTCGGTTTATGAGACATGAAACCACTAGACTTTAGTGACACCAATTTCTCTGATCTAAATTTTAACTAATTATTAGTTTTGCTAATAACTTATACTTTTTATGTTTTCAGATTGTGAGTGTAGCGATAAATGTATTTTTGTTTTACAGTTATTATGTGTGTGTACTGTGTTTATTTAATTTTGTGTCTGTTATCAACGATAAGTTTAAGTTTGTGGAATGTTTTCCGGTACTTAGTAAATCTAGTTGTTAACATAGGATGAGGGAGGAAATTATGACAAATAATGTTGAATGTTAATCTATAAGCCAACGTGTATGTGGCCTCAATTCATTATCGGGGGCTATAGCCTATAGTAGTTTTACCCCCCCCCCCCACCCACTATTTTAGATTCCGAGTGAAACGATGAATGTATTAATTTTACAATGATGTGTGTTTTTTTTTATTTTTTGTGTTTGTGTACACGAGAAGTAGTCGAAATTATGCTTCGATTTTCAACTTCAGTACCTTGTTCGATTGGAAAGTGAATACCGTTGGTGCATTGAAGAGGTCAAAATTTAAAATTCCCAGTAATTTTTCAAAAGCGTCAAGAAAAACAAAAGAAAAATTAAGGAAAAACGGGAAATTTTAAGCAAAATCGATTTTTCACAAAATTAGATTTGCTTTTTTTTATAAGCATTTAATGATCGAATTTTGACAAAATTTAATAATTATTTTGTAGTTAATAATTTATAAGATATTCAACTATTATAGCTAAGGATTGAAAATTTAAAACAAGATTCCACATAAGTAGTTAATTCTGTTACCAAAAAATCTAAAAAATACACAAGCACAGTTTATTTTTATAGTCATTTTAAGTTCAAATATGGATGAAATTACATAATAAAAAACCTAGAATAACTATTTTAGTTATTTTATTGTGATTGTATAATATTATTCGTGGGTACTTGAAACTTCTAAAGTGTACTATTATATATCTATGATAGTATCACGGTTTGTCGTTCATGTATAACGCGCATAAGCGGAAATTGGGGGGGGGCTTGAGGGGGCTTAGCCCCCTCAAAACGTACAAACAGAAAAATTAGCCCACTCAAAAATAATATAAGTAAAATATTAACTTTCAATTAAATATTGTTGCAACGCAAATAAAAAAAAAAAGTCGAGCGTGTAAGAAGTACGTGGGGATGAAGTGAAACTTCTTTCAGTCATACAACTGATATGAGGTTTTGTTATAATAATAATAATAATAATCTTATGTTAATTAATGGTATATATATATTTATGGTATTAATAATGATATATCAAGTAGGTACCTTCTACAAAGTATACATGTAGGTTACTTATATATAATATAAATAATTGTACTTGTACCATTTTCTATCCAAGTATAAAGGAAACATATTGGTACGTTGGTAATGGTAAATATGTAGATGAAATCAAGTATTAATTTAATATTTATTATTATTATTTATTAAATAGTTTAATTAGTATAGTATAGTTTAGTCATACCATTATGCAATTTACCTGCCAGAATTTAATTAAATACATTAAGTTATATTTTGTTTTCTCACCTAAAAACCGTAATACATTAAGTAATACCTACTACCTACCTTTATAATATTATGTGTAGGTACTTAATTTATACTTTTAGACCAATGGACCAAAATATTTACTAATATCAGTAGTAATTCATGTCCATACATATAATATAACCCTACTATTATGTATATGCATACATCTATAAAATACATTAGTCATATTATGTAGGTACATAATATATATATCAATTTGTTATTCATAAATTATTACATTTGATATTAAATAAATGAATATACTTAATAGACCATAGACATATATATTGAGTAATATCAAATTATGTCATATCATTATACAATTGAACCATCAGAGTATTATATACTATTTGAAAAATATAGGTGCGTTGGTCATTGTAAATGTGTCAAGTATTAACTAAATATTAATTATTATTATTAATATTTATTAAATACTTATAGCAGAGGTTCCCAAACTGTGGGTCGCGACCCAAAAGTGGGTCGCGATTATACTTTTGGTGGGTCGCGCTATTTTTTTAAATAATACAAAAATATAATCATCTATTACTTTTCGTTGATGTTCAAAGTTCAAATTCAGTTTTATCGTCAATCCTTATCTGTGAGTGTGACAATTACGAGTTTACCAGCGGCCGTGTCAAATCGACACAATCAGATTAATAAAGAATAGTTATTGTAAATATAACGATTTACCTATCTGAAACAAATTAGTAGATACGTGAATGTCGCTTGACGTTCAAAACTTTTGATTATTTTCAGTAACACGCGGCACATCGAATACGATACACGTACGCAGTTTTATATTAAAATATTAAATAGTACTTTTTGTTTTAAATAAATTCATTTTTTGTACTATGGACAATTGGTTAAACAAAAAGTCAATGAGTCAAAGTCAAGAAAAAATGGAGACAATATCTGTGTCAACAGTCAAAAAAAGAAAATTAAATTACGATGAGCCTTCAACAAGTTCTTCGGAATTAAAACAAAAAAAAACTTGCAGAAAATATTGTCCGGAATATTTGCAAATTGGATTTACGTGGAACGGAGACGAAGAAAATCCACGACCACAATGTGTTATTTGTGGATGTATACTTGCAAATGAGAGTATGCGACCAAACAAATTACATCGACATATCGATACGAACCATCCAGAAATGAAAGGTAAACCACTCGATTTTTATAAAAAAAAACTAGAATCTCTAAAAACATCCAAAAATAATATTTTTAATTTTACTGCAACTAACCAAAAAGCTACGTACGCTTCATATAAAATATGTTTACGAATTGCTCAAACTGGTAAGCCTCACACAATTGGTGAGTCTTTAATTTTACCAGCAATCAAAGACGCAGTCGGAATCTTGTTTGATCAAAAATGTTTAAAAGAAGTTGAAAAGTTATCGCTTTCAAATAATACAGTGTCGCGTAGAATCGATGACATTTCTGAATGGGTAGAAAATAAACTGATTGAAAGAGTTAAATTGAGTAGATGGTTTTCATTACAGCTAGACGAGTCCACAGATATCCAAGGCTTATCTCAGATGATTGTTTTCGTACGTTACATATGGATGAATGAATCTCACGAGGATTTTTTGTGCTGTGAACCGATTATTCGAGGTACAAGTGATGAAATTTTTAATACTCTTAATACCTATATAACAGCGAAAGGAATTGAATGGACAAAATGTGTCGGGTTATGTACGGACGGCGCCCGAGCATTGTGTGGTAAGAACAGTAGTGTTATTACTAAAATTCGTGAAATTAACCCTAATGTGCCATGGATGCACTGCAATATCCATAGGGAGGCATTAGTATCAAAATCTTTGTCAGATGATTTTAGAAGTGTATTAAACACGTCTGTAAAAATAGTAAATTTTATTAAGGCAAGGCCGTTACAGTCCCGTTTATTTGAGAAGCTTTGCGAAGAAATGGGCAGTATTCACAAATCACTTCTCCTTCACACTGAGGTACGTTGGCTATCGAGGGGGAAAGTTCTTACAAGACTTGTCGAACTTCGCGAAGAAGTCACTTATTATTTGGACGAAAAAAATGATTACGTAAAATTCTTACGTGATGTGAAGTTTATTTTAAAGCTTACATACTTAGCAGATATATTTTCTAAATTAAATGAACTTAATTTATATTTGCAAGGTATAGGCGGAGATATATTTTCAGTTCACGACAAAATTCGAGCATTTATGAAAAAACTTTTGTTGTGGAAAAATAATATTGAAAACAAAATATTTGACTGTTTTGAATCATTTTCTAATTTCATAATTGAAAATCAAATAGAAGTTGATGATAGCATTATTACATCTATTTCTGATCATTTACAAACACTAAAAGATAATTTTGATTCATATTTTCTGAGTGAAATGGAGAACTATCAACAAATGAAATGGATTTCAAATCCTTTTCAAGAACATGATATGACAAGTGGGTTATCAATAAGAGCTAAAGAAGAATTAATCGAACTATTTGAAGATAGTGTGTTTAAAATGAATTTCAATCGAAAAAAATTAATAAGTTTCTGGTTATCAGTTCAAGAAAATTATCCAACTGTTTCCAATGAAGCTGTAAAGATGCTACTCCCATTCATTTCATCATATAATTGTGAGGTTGGTTTTTCGGCAATGGTTGCTATTAAAACCAAATTACGGAGCAAATTGAAACTTTCAAACTCACTGCGTCTCAAGCTAACCAATGCTGAAGTGGATATCGATGATGTGATGAAAAAAAATAGGAAACAATTACATCCTTCACATTAAAATTATATACTTATTAAATTTTACTAATATATTATACTTATTATACTTTTTTTTCGTAATTACATAAAATTTAATAAAATAGTTTAATTTTCTGTTGTATGGTAAAAAAAAAAAAAAAAGGTCATTCATTGATATTGTGGGTCGCCATATTTTAAAAAATTTTCAAAATGGGTCGTACAATAAAAAGTTTGGGAACCTCTGCTTTAGAAGTTTCAAGTACCCACGAATAGTATTATTCAATCACAACAAAATAACTAAAATCGTAATTCTTGGTTTAAATATGAAATTTTGTCTAAATTTGAAATTAAAATATCTGTAAAAAATAAGTGTGTTTATATATTTTTTAGATTTTTTGGTTACAGTATGAATTATTTAAGAGAATCTTTGTTTTAAATTTTCAACTCTTAGTTATAAAAACTGAACATTTTATAATTTTTTAATTCCAAAGGTTTGATAATTTTCGAGATTTTGATAAATTTTTTCAAAATTCCAACTTTAAATGCTTATAAAAAAAAATCGTGCCTATGTATTTTTAATATTTTTCAACTGCTATTGTAACAATATATCAGGAGCCTTGTATTAAATTTTTACACTTTTTGGCCCAACAGATAAAACTTTATTGATATTTATAGAAAAAAAAACTAAAAAAATTGAAAGCTGTAAATGTCCATAAACAGCTCAAAAAGAGTCAAAATATTTTCAAAATTGTATGGTGTATAGGAAATGCTAATATAAACATTCAGTGAAATTTTCATGTATCTACAGTTATTCGTTTTTGAATTACAACAAAATAAGGAAATCGCTACATGAGAAATCGAGTGAAAATCCAATGTTGTAAAAATTTGAATTTCAAACGCTCATAAAAATTTAATTTGACTGTCCGGTAGAGATTTTTTTATTGATAAAGGTAGATAATCTTATAAGGAATCTTGTGTTTCATTTTCAAATCTTAGATTTAAAAAGAAAAATTTTTACGAATTCTTAACTCAAAATAATTTGCTAATTTTCGTGATTTTTCCATATTTTGTCAATTTTTGAACTTTAAATGCTTATAAAAAAAAATTGTGACTAAGGATTTTTAATATTTTTCATCTGCCTTTGAAACAACATATTAGGAGCCTTCTATTAAATTTTCAAGCTTTCGCAACCAATAAATAAAATTTTATTGATATTTTTAGAAAAAAAACTAAAAAAAAATGGAAAATGAAAATGTCCCTAAACAGTTCAAAATAAATCAAAATATTTTGAAAATGTTATCGTGTATAGAAAATGCAAATATAAACAACCAGTGAAAATTTCATGTATATACGTTCATTTGTTTTAGAGTTACACCAATAACCAAAATCGATTTTTTGGAAAACCAATTTTGCGTAAAAATTCCCGTTTTTCCTTAATTTTTATGTTGTTTTTCCCGGCGCTTGTGAAAACTACTGGGAAATTTATACTTTTGACCCCCCAAAGTACCAACTAGATTCACTTTCCTATCAGAAAAGCTACTGATGAAGAAAATCCAAGCACTTTTACTGTCCTAAAACGTGATGACAGACACAAAAATATAAATAAAAATATAAAAATATAAAAATATAAAAATATAAAAACATACATCATTGTAAAACCAATACATTCATCGCTCCGCTCAGAATCTAAAATATGTATCGACTTTTATGAACATTTTATATTACAAATATCAATGTTCAACGAATAGTCTATACATATAGATTCTTAGAGAGACCATTCTTTATTCAAATATATTAGCATTTTCTAGATTTATTTAATCTTCAAAATATTTAGATTAATATTAAGGTAATTTACGACATTTACTTATTTTACAATGATAACAGCTAGTTATATCATAAGAAATAATACAGTAGTAAATATAGTACTTTCATTAATAAGTGATATAAAATTTCAAAGGATTATAATGGATCTAAATTTTCTAAGAACAATGTTTAATCGTATATGAGTTACCCCGTGAATTGTATTTTTTCATGTTTTGTATTTAACCATTGTTTTTTTTATCATCTTGTTGCACTTCTAACACTATGACTATATATTACTTATATAAGTTTATGTTTTTTATTGACAGACTCGTGAAACCAATAAAAAAGTACAAGCTTATTATGAAAAAATATACACCCGTATGAATTCAGATGCCAAATAGCAATAAATAGACAATTATAAAATATTACGGATACAACTCTAATATTTATTTTAGATTTATTTGCATTAAAAAAAAAAAATACACAAGTTTAAAATAAAATTATTTATTACATTTAATTTCATTTAAATAAACGTCCTTTATTTAAAAATTTAAATTTATTTACCTCATTTTTATATCAAAATAATAGTAATTATTTAATACGACTATATGAAAAATGTATATTATTTATATTCACTGGACTTAGTGTGTAATTATTATGCTACATTTTTCCCATATACAAAGTGTACCGTAAGGATACACCCATTAGCCGTGGAGGGGAACTCACCGGCCAGACAAACACTGGTGTTCTGTCATTTTACCTATAAACTAAAAAAACTATTAAAAATCATGAGATTAATGAAAATTAAGTGTTGACAGGTAAACATTTTCAGAAAAATAAACTTCATATAACGGCTATCTTCAATTTTTTAAAAAATAAAAAAAATGGTTTGTTTGATAAATTTAATTGAATTAGAAATATACGATGCATATTATTTATGATATATTTATATACTGTATTTGCATCAGGGGCGTCATTTGAGAGGAGCAGGGTGTGCGACAGCCCCACTTACATAATAGAGTAAATAATTGGCCAAATCGTCGAAAAATACTTCACAGTTTATTCCATTTAATTTTTAACTGAATGGTACCCACCATTTATAGTTTATTCTCTACGAATAATTTTTTTTCATCTTTGTGTCATCGTAAAATTCGATCTGGTAATAATATATAGCGCGAAGAAGGCAGGAAATATTCAGTGGTCGGTGTTTAAGAAATATAATATATTATAATATAGAAACGTGCCTCACAATGTCATTAAAAAAGGAAAATGCTGTTGTAAAAAATCGAAAATCCTAAGTGACTTGATAGATTCAAAAGAACAATATTGAGCAAAGAAGTCGACAGAATCATCGAAAGACGTGAACCCGACATGACGAAGGATAAACTTAAACTTGTACAAAAACGTTCACGATATGGAAACGAAGACCACAATTATTACAATTTTTTTTTTTTTATGAAAGATTTATCGTTTGGTAATTTATTGTATTTAGAATAATACAATATTATGCGAAGTGCAAACTCTCTTTTATCAAATTTTTTATTAGAATATAATTAATTGCCTATACACATATAATATCAAATATTATTCAATTCAGCTGTAATCTATGTAACGGAGTAGCCGTCACCATATAAAAACGGTCCTTTTCAGGACCACCAATCAGCGGACAGTACGCTAGCACAAGCCACACAAACTAACGTTAGGGACAATAACTAGGCCCCAAGTAACAGCACAACAAAAAACAATAGGAGTTACATATAGGGGAGAGTCAGACGAATCTAACGACACCCTTCCCAAGTCAACAACCCCAAAATTAAATGAACCCCAGGACTTCCCGTACAACTAGTAAACACTACTATACATGGCGGCAGTGGATAGTTTACTAGTCGGTACGGCAGACTGCTTATATACCAGACGTTTCCACACCATCAACACAGACTCTCTTACTTCCCTCTTACTTCCCTGACCAGTGGAAAAAGGCTCAAATTGTCATGATCCCAAAACCCATGAAGAATCACCAAATGCCAGACAATCATAGGCCTATATCACTCCTCAACACCATGTCTAAAATATTTGAAAGAATAATTCTACGTAAGCTTAACATCCACGTTAAAACTAGATGTGAACAACACGCTTTCCGTACTGGCCACTCTACGATCACACAGCTTATCACACTGACCGACGACCTGAACCAAAGATCTCAGAAGGGGGAAAAACTGTAGCCGTCTTCCTAGACGTGGCGAAAGCTTTTGACCGTGTGTGGCACGAAGGACTCATCCACAAGTTAACACTCTCAAACGTTCCTCACTCACTTATAGTACTCATTGAATCCTTTCTTAAAGGCCGTACTTTCAAAATCAAAATATCTGATCACCTATCTACATCTCGTAACATAGAAGCGGGTGTCCCTCAGGGGTCATGTCTATCACCGCTCTTATACTCAGTCTACATAAACGATTTCCCGACCATAGGACCAGTCACACTGGCCCTCTTTGCGGACGATACCCTTCTCTACACGAGCAACCATAACTACAAATATGCAGTATACAAGCTTCAAAGACAACTGGACATCACGAACGACTGGCTCACAAAATGGAGAATCCAACTAAACGTATCCAAAACGGTAGCAGTGATATTTGGGCCTCGATCCCAAAAACAAACCATGAAGCTAAAATTACAAAACCAACATCTCGAATGGAGCAATCACGCAAAATATCTTGGAGTCACCTTCAACCACGATCTAAGCTTCGACAAGCATATCCAAAATACCATCCGAAAGGCTCGCGGTGCCCGGGCTGCACTACATCCGATCCTAAACCGAAACAGCACTGTTCCACTGGCTAACAAACTGACAACATACAAAATATACCTTAAGCCCATTATTTTATATGCAGCTCCCGTTTGGAGAAACAGAATTCGCCAATCATCTTGGAAACAGATTGAGATCTTCCAGTCCGTAGCACTACGTACCATGACCGGCGCCCACTACCTGGTCTCCAATCTAAACTTACGGAACTCAATGTCCATCGAAACCCTCCAAGACGAAGCACTCCACCTATCAAAAAACCTTGCTCATACACTTTCAAGGAGCAAATATCCACACTTATCATGTCTAGTCCCATGAACAGACCAAAACCTATCAATTAAATTACCTTATTCAGAGAGAAAAGGCTTAGCCTGGTGCTCTTAAACAGGCCAAAGGCCGTCCCACCAAAGCAAATTGCAAATTCCATCAACACAGTCTTCAACATCTCTTCATAACTTCAACACTTACAACAAAACGAAGATCCGAAGACCACCAGCACAGCAATCCAGCCGAAACTACAGATCACACCGACACGAGGTGGCAACCGACGAGCATACAGTTCCTGATTACCCCGTTGTCGACATAACAGTGTCGGCGAACACGCACACCACCATCAGCGTTGCGAACGCGTCCACGGTCGATCTACCATCGCGACCAATCAAAAACGGTTCTTATCAGAAGTCAGAACCACCAATCTGACCACCCACCCTCAGTTTGCCTGCTAAGACATCACTGTGAGGCGGTATCAAATCGAACACGACTTATAAAAGACCGTGGGAGAGCGATTCCGACTCATGCCTTCATTATTATATACTTATTATTACATTAAGTTATAAACCCCGACATTTGTATTTATTAAGTCGCACCTCTACGGGTCCGATACCGCCCGTTGCAGCTCGCTTCTATAAGCCCACCGCTTGGCCCGGAAACTAACTCCCTTCTATTAAATATATATATATTACATCTCAGAATAAATAGACGAAATTGTCCATAAAGACAACACGTGTACAGTTATTTACGATCACGGGACGTCGGGAATCGACGGACCGTATCATCTATGAATAAGCATATAATAATAATAAGTAATAACTAAGAATAACATAGTTTTTTTTTTTTTTAAATATTTTAAGATATTAAAGATATCTGACTTTAATATTATCTAACCTAACCTTTGAAAGAAATCAGATATTTAATCAATGAATATTCAAAGATTTTAGTTATTTTGTTGTAATTTAAAAAAAATCACTATCGTAGTATCGTGGTTCGTGGGTACCTACTTGAAACTTTTAAAGTATATTACTATATTTTATAGGCACAAAGAAGTTTTCAAATTAAATTTTTCTTAGAAAAAATGATTAATTCAAACTATTGTATTACCAATGCGGCAATGCCTAATAGTAAAATAAATTACTTTAATATGGCATAAAATATACTTATAGACCACCTTCGCTCAGAACAGCTACCTCAAATGTAATTATTCTAATCCACTACTGTGCTATGGTTCACTTATCGTTCGTATCCAAATGTTTTATCTATATTACCTATATTTTAGTATTCTCAATATCAGCCATTCCTACCTGAAAATAGTTTACTTGTCGTTGACGTTTTTCATAACATGTAATGGATTATTTTATTCTGCAATATAAAAATTATATAATAATATAGTTAAAAAAAAATCGACCACTATATTAACAGAATTGAGTCTGGAAATGTAGACAGACTTTAAAGTTAAAGTTCAAGCAGATCTGGATGAATACTTCATAATATCTATGTGAATATTAAAACCCATACCGAAGCTTCTTATATGTCTGTCGTTCGCTCGAAAATATAGTGAGTTGTTGGACAGGATGAACAGGATTGTCAAAAATAAATAATAATAATAAGATAATACTCGACTGAGATGTACGGTGTACCTAAATTGCCGATTCAACACGCCGTGCGACCAATTTTTAGATTCTGAGCGAAGTGATGAATAATTTTCCGGTTTTTAACTTTTGTATTTTATAATTTTTATAGTTTGACAATTATTATTCTCCACGGTTTTTCAAATAAATACCATCTCAATTTTTAAATTATTAATAACATCTCAAATTGGTCGATTGATATTTGGGCCAAGTTCTAAATAAATGGTTCATGTTCGACTTGGTGTAGTTTTTATAGCATCAAAATTAAATTCAGTATATTTAAACAAATAAATCATATTGAATATTTTAAAAGTTTTCAATTAATAACTATCTTAATTTATTAAAGTGCATCTCGTTCAAAAAAATAGAGGATTAAATTGAAATCAGATACCTATTATTAGGTATAATTCGTGGGCTCAGAACCAAAAGGTGCTAAATCGATTTTTTCGAAAATCCACTTTTTTATATAAATGGGTTTATTGGTCAATGGTCTATAATCCAAACTCACATCCAACTTTTTAAGTACATTATTTAAGGAGTTATCCAGAACTAAAAGGTGCTAAATCGATCAAATTTACACTTTTGTTATTTGATAGCGATCTAGATAGCACCATTTGGTTCTTGAGAATAGTGTTAAAACCAAAAGGTTCTATCTATAAGAAGAAAAAAAATTAGTGATAACCAAAAAGTACTATCTCATGTTCACTGTATTAACCAAACAATAATAATATGATGGTACAATATTATTAATTATTGTACATTTTTATCAACAAAACAAAGATTTCTATAAATAATTTTAATAAATATATGGTACATTTACCTTAGTCCTTAGTCAATATTATTTTTATTTTGGTTTTATTTTAACGGGATGCCTCAACATTAATAATTCTGATCCAAGATCTTGTAAATTATTATCGTTATAATAGAAAAAAATATGTTGTCATCGAGGTTACGAAACCGTACCAATAAGTTAATGAAGCTAGCAGAAAAACAAGTTGACATTAACAACAAGTAAGTACCTATAAAATAATACCTAATATATAATTTAGAATTAGGTATAGGTAATAGGTATTCATTTTAAGTGAGATATTTACCTAGGTACTTAAAATATTTTATAGATATAAATTATATTTAATATAATATTATCAATACATTTAATTGAAACATAATGTTTAATATTATTGCAAAGGCTTAAAATTGCTTTTACAAATTAATGCAGCTAATTGCTTAGTACCTACTTATGTTCATTTGATGGCATTATTACCATTTAAAATTTTAAAAGTAGGTAACCCCTTCTACAGGTACGGTCATGTATATAGGTTAGGTTAGGTATCTATTCTACTCAAGTGAAAAGCCAATGCCATGTCATTATTTATTATTTTGAGGTTGGTAACACCATAGTGAAAACATACATTTAATTCAAAACCAAAAAGTTCTAACTAAGTGAAAAAAAAAATATTAACAACCAAAAGGTTCTATCTGAAGAACTTTTTGGTTCTTAACGGAAATTTTTTACATTTTTGTTTTTCTTACGTTACATTTTGATTTTAGGAAAACTAAATCGCTAGTGTTAACTCAGAACAACTTTGTGAATTTTTAGATGTGCTAATCATTAAAAATCATTCATTACGAAAAAAGATAATGCAGTTTTAAGTTGAAAATAGTTTAAAATGGCTCTCCTGAACAATTTGATATTTTGAGATAGCACCTTTTGGTTCTGAGCCCACGAATATATAATATTATGTATTGTATTAATATTTATTACATATTACCTCGACTGTGGTAAAATGACAATTTGACACGTATTATGTTCTGAGTAATTGTATTCATAAATTAAAATGTAAAACTGTGAATTTTCCATGACGAATATTATATAGAGTGCCGATTTTTAATTGTTTGCTTTTGTTTAACAAATGAAACATAATCTACCTTTGGTATACGCATATAGAATAATAATTGAAAACAGCTATGTTTAGTTTTTAAATATACCGATTATTATATCTATGCGCATGCAGATGTTATACACCTATTTCATAAATTCTTTTTGTGTTCATATTTTTAGTTGTTTACCTTAAAATAGAATATTCATATTACAATTTAGGAGCATAGTGTGCCTTGGTGTGTATAGTACTTTGACGATTGATAAATATATTGTTTGCATTCTTATAGCTACCAAATCACTAGTGATTCTAAATATTATATTATTTTTAAATCATCGTTAGGTATACCCATACCATATTAAAAACCATGAAAGTCAAACGAAACGTTACTAGTGGTATTTTATTAATAATTGCCACACTTATGACGACTACCGATTGTGTTAATAAAACAGGTAAGTAATATATAATATAATTAACAATTTACAATATACAATATACATATATACATTGTTTTCCTATTCATGCAAACCAGATTAATAACAGTAAAAATAAAATGGTACACGTAAAAATGTATGATTAATTAAACCCATTAAGCATGGCTTGTGGTGGGGTAAATTAATTACAACGTGTGTTAAAAAATACAAAACCTAAAATCAGAAATAAAAATTCTAATTTTTATACAAAGTGAACTTTTTCTAACCACGGCCATGATTATAGCTTACAAGTTTTCTATTATGTATAATTAAATATATACAGAATTAAATTTTTTGAAGTTGTGATATTTCTCATAAATATTAATTTCAACTATTAAAATTGCCTTTTGGTATAGCTGCTACTATAGACAATTTATCAGTTATCTCTGATTGTATAACACATGCTTCATATTGTTTTAATTTATATTCTGAGGTCCTAAGAAAAATACGGTCTTAACCAGAGGTTCCCAAACTTTTTATTGTACGACCCATTTTGAAAATTTTTTAAAATATGGCGACCCACAATATCAATGAATGACCTTTTTTTTTTTTTTTTACCATACAACAGAAAATTAAACTATTTTATTAAATTTTATGTAATTACGAAAAAAAAGTATAATAAGTATAATATATTAGTAAAATTTAATAAGTATATAATTTTAATGTGAAGGATGTAATTGTTTCCTATTTTTTTTCATCACATCATCGATATCCACTTCAGCATTGGTTAGCTTGAGACGCAGTGAGTTTGAAAGTTTCAATTTGCTCCGTAATTTGGTTTTAATAGCAACCATTGCCGAAAAACCAACCTCACAATTATATGATGAAATGAATGGGAGTAGCATCTTTACAGCTTCATTGGAAACAGTTGGATAATTTTCTTGAACTGATAACCAGAAACTTATTAATTTTTTTCGATTGAAATTCATTTTAAACACACTATCTTCAAATAGTTCGATTAATTCTTCTTTAGCTCTTATTGATAACCCACTTGTCATATCATGTTCTTGAAAAGGATTTGAAATCCATTTCATTTGTTGATAGTTCTCCATTTCACTCAGAAAATATGAATCAAAATTATCTTTTAGTGTTTGTAAATGATCAGAAATAGATGTAATAATGCTATCATCAACTTCTATTTGATTTTCAATTATGAAATTAGAAAATGATTCAAAACAGTCAAACATTTTGTTTTCAATATTATTTTTCCACAACAAAAGTTTTTTCATAAATGCTCGAATTTTGTCGTGAACTGAAAATATATCTCCGCCTATACCTTGCAAATATAAATTAAGTTCATTTAATTTAGAAAATATATCTGCTAAGTATGTAAGCTTTAAAATAAACTTCACATCACGTAAGAATTTTACGTAATCATTTTTTTCGTCCAAATAATAAGTGACTTCTTCGCGAAGTTCGACAAGTCTTGTAAGAACTTTCCCCCTCGATAGCCAACGTACCTCAGTGTGAAGGAGAAGTGATTTGTGAATACTGCCCATTTCTTCGCAAAGCTTCTCAAATAAACGGGACTGTAACGGCCTTGCCTTAATAAAATTTACTATTTTTACAGACGTGTTTAATACACTTCTAAAATCATCTGACAAAGATTTTGATACTAATGCCTCCCTATGGATATTGCAGTGCATCCATGGCACATTAGGGTTAATTTCACGAATTTTAGTAATAACACTACTGTTCTTACCACACAATGCTCGGGCGCCGTCCGTACATAACCCGACACATTTTGTCCATTCAATTCCTTTCGCTGTTATATAGGTATTAAGAGTATTAAAAATTTCATCACTTGTACCTCGAATAATCGGTTCACAGCACAAAAAATCCTCGTGAGATTCATTCATCCATATGTAACGTACGAAAACAATCATCTGAGATAAGCCTTGGATATCTGTGGACTCGTCTAGCTGTAATGAAAACCATCTACTCAATTTAACTCTTTCAATCAGTTTATTTTCTACCCATTCAGAAATGTCATCGATTCTACGCGACACTGTATTATTTGAAAGCGATAACTTTTCAACTTCTTTTAAACATTTTTGATCAAACAAGATTCCGACTGCGTCTTTGATTGCTGGTAAAATTAAAGACTCACCAATTGTGTGAGGCTTACCAGTTTGAGCAATTCGTAAACATATTTTATATGAAGCGTACGTAGCTTTTTGGTTAGTTGCAGTAAAATTAAAAATATTATTTTTGGATGTTTTTAGAGATTCTAGTTTTTTTTTATAAAAATCGAGTGGTTTACCTTTCATTTCTGGATGGTTCGTATCGATATGTCGATGTAATTTGTTTGGTCGCATACTCTCATTTGCAAGTATACATCCACAAATAACACATTGTGGTCGTGGATTTTCTTCGTCTCCGTTCCACGTAAATCCAATTTGCAAATATTCCGGACAATATTTTCTGCAAGTTTTTTTTTGTTTTAATTCCGAAGAACTTGTTGAAGGCTCATCGTAATTTAATTTTCTTTTTTTGACTGTTGACACAGATATTGTCTCCATTTTTTCTTGACTTTGACCCATTGACTTTTTGTTTAACCAATTGTCCATAGTACAAAAAATGAATTTATTTAAAACAAAAAGTACTATTTAATATTTTAATATAAAACTGCGTACGTGTATCGTATTCGATGTGCCGCGTGTTACTGAAAATAATCAAAAGTTTTGAACGTCAAGCGACATTCACGTATCTACTAATTTGTTTCAGATAGGTAAATCGTTATATTTACAATAACTATTCTTTATTAATCTGATTGTGTCGATTTGACACGGCCGCTGGTAAACTCGTAATTGTCACACTCACAGATAAGGATTGACGATAAAACTGAATTTGAACTTTGAACATCAACGAAAAGTAATAGATGATTATATTTTTGTATTATTTAAAAAAATAGCGTGACCCACCAAAAGTATAATCGCGACCCACTTTTGGGTCGCGACCCACAGTTTGGGAACCTCTGGTCTTAACAAGAGTGGTTACCTATTTATGGCGTATTAGTAAAAGGCATTTACTAATTAATATGCATAGGATTTAAAACTACGATGACCCATCATATTTTCTAGAAAACCATTACCTATCAATTGTACTACTAAAAATACCAATATTTGTATTTTGTATCGCCCACTCATGGTCAGTATCTACACCCCGTAATCTATAGTCATAAAATCATTAATACATAATATTATTGGTCGTCGACCTATATATAGGTATACAATAAATAACCGTAGTTTTACTAAGTATCAATAAATACCAATAATCGTAATCTATATGACTATATATATAAATGTGAAAATGAAAACCTTTGAGACACATGTTTTCAGAAACTACTGAACCGATCGTTATGAATTTTTTTTTAAATTGAAGAACTCATTTCGGAGAAGGTTTATGGAATTTGATCGATTCTCTAACTTAATAAACAAATGAGTTATCAATTATTATAAATATTGGCCTGTTACGTTGCAATTACGTATATACGGAGGCCCGCGGGATTCCTGCTACCTGAAACCTATCCTTTTTGTCCAAAGGCCAACGATAATAATTGTTTTAAGAAGTTTATCGATAAAAATGGGTATTGGCCAGTTGCCCCCTACAGCTGTTATCGGGATTTTAAAAATATACCAGTTGCCCTTACATGTTAATATATACTACCTATATACACAATTACAATATATAGCCCGTAAAATAGGGGAGGTAAATATACAAATAATAAATAAAATTATTTAAAATAGTAGAAAATGATAGAAAAAATTCATAATAAAAAATATAATTATAATGAAAAGCGGCATATTCAATGTGATAATTTGTCAAATAAAAAAAATTAGATATAATATTATGTACTATGTTTTGTTATGATAATTATTTGTATATTTACCTCACTTATTTTACGGCCTATATATTGTAATCGTATATATATAAATTTACATATGAGGGTAACTGGTACATTTTGCTCTAGGTAGTTCGGGGGGAATTGGTATAAAAAAAGGTACTTTTGGGGGCAACTGGTAGGTACCCATAAAAATAATCTCATGCAACGCGCGTCCATACTCCAATTATGTTTTAAACGATAAAATGCACACCGATAACATAGTACACCGTTCACAATCACAAAACTAGGCATAATTAGCCGGTTTGTCCATAAAAATATATAAAATAACTCCCCAAAATATATTAAAATATAAATATTAAATACTCCCAAAAATGCTGGATAATCAACTATGACTTCAATACTATTTTAGGTACACTGTATACACATTTTTTTCAACTACAAAGCTGTACTAATATAGGCTTCTTATATTTTATCTCCCTCCTCAATGTGTCCACAATCTACCCCAGGTAGATTGCCTACCTGATAATATACAGTTCGCATTACCATATAAGAAACTCACGCGGGATGGCTAAAAATTAAAATTTAATATGATTTTGCTTCCATACCTATGCAGAGTGAATTACACCCAAAAGGAGTTAATTAATCACAATTTTTTTCCCGGGCAACGTAGGGTTATTCATCTATATAATATATAGATGAATATTTGTCTGTAGATTAGACCTCTGGGAAGAGATAAGCTAATTTAAAAAGGGTTAAAGTAGTTTTTTTTAATCATTGGATTTTAGTACGGTACTACGGTTAGTTTAGAATTTTGTATTAATTGATTATATTCATCCACCGACAGATTAATTAACGACAAACTTGGTATAACTTTGATACTTTAGAGTTAAATCATACACTATTACGTACAAACAGCACGGGGTCCTCGATCTATCGCAGGTAGATTGCCAGCCTGATAATATACTGCTGCGAATCAGAATTTTTATTTCGGTCAACGGAAAAGTTAAGATAAATTCTGAACACCATACACCGAGTATTAAATAACGAATTGAACAAAGTTTTAGTCATATAGAGTTGGTACATTTAACGGGCAACGAAGTGCACGGGATCAGCTAGTATGAGTATAAATGTATAACATACTATAATGATACTCATCATAATTATTCTCATAGAAACTAACCATTAAATCACGTATAGCAAAACATGTTAAGACACTATAATTTTTGATTTAGTTTTTTCAATGAAAATTACGTTACTAACAAGTAACAATGAATTTATCTTTTACTATAGCAATCAGGATTCAACAACTTGTATTCGTATCATTCCTATAATCGTATTATGTTATTATGTTAAGTACATTTAAAAGGAAATATTAATTTATAATCTTATATGATATTTAATGAATTATTGAAAATTATTTAATAATTCTAACAGGCATGAATACATAATATGATATTATAATGTATTTATAATTTTTTTTCTTCAAGTCCTTCACAACAAAAATATATTAAATAATGATTATTGATTTATAAAATGTATTGAATGCAGTTATTTTATTTCCTTCTAGTAATGTAACGTATATTCGATTAATCGAATTCAAATAGGTCCATCGTAAATAATTCGAATATTCCAACATTCAAATATCAGTATTCGATGCTACAATACCTAATTTGTTTTATCCGTAATTATAAATTATATGTTAAGCTAATACATTATTATTATTATTAATAATTTGATTATGATGTATTTTGCACAATTTATATTTATTTTTTTTTGCATTTAAATTTGTTTGCCATTTATTTATTTATTATTTTTTTGTTGTAACTTATACATTATTATTAATAATAGTTTAATTATGATATTCGAGTATTTTGCACAATTTTTATTTTTGTATTTTAAATTTTAATTGCCCTGTCAAATAGTAAATATCGCTGGCTTCGATTTTACTTCTCGCAGGCCTCTATGCAATATAAGCCATATAATATTATTATTAAACGTTTTGTGTGGCGCGAAAACTTAAACGAATAATTTTCGTTACGTATTGTATTGTAGCATCGAATACTGATATTCGAATGTTCGAATATTCAAATATTCTAATAATTCCCATCACTATTTCCTTCGAATAAAAGTATTTGTCAAGTTTGTATAAAACGATAATAGAATACAACTTTCCGATGGGAAATAGTATTATTATACGGCTTCCTATTAGTACTAATAACGTACATAAAATATAATTTTATAGTGTTTCCAATCAAATTTTATTTTTAATTAATTCATATCTGAGAAAAGGGAGTACATCTAAGTTTTTATTACTATCTATTCAAGCAAATTAAAGTGTACGTTTTTTGTATATTATCATACTTACGAAAGCTTAAACTAATTATGTGCTGGACAATACTAACAATAAAATATAATATTTATTATTCAAGGTGGTAGTCCGGGAAGATTGAGAAGGGCAGCAAATTCGATCTTAAGTGTCCTTACTATGAGTTCACAGACTTTTCAAAATTGGAAAACAAGTAATTTGAACAGAAAAAATTATTAATTGAATGCGAATTGTATTAAAAACAAATATTTATTATTATTGAACATATTATACTAATATTTATATTGGTTTTTACTTATAATGAAAACATTTCGTTTAAACAACAATTGTAATTATCTGGAATCAATCATGGCATGCCAGGACATACCAGTTTATATTTTTAAATAGGTATCTTAAACCCTAATATATTATTACAGTATAAAAATGTTATGCATTTCAGAAACACCGACAAGCTCAACAGTTGAGGCGTATATTATATAAATAAATAATAAAAAAAATATATATTAAAAATAATATTCAGTGTTGGGAATTGGGATAAGATTAGTACTTTTTTTTATCTAGATAAATCCATTTATATTAAAATAAAAAAAAAGGTAATAATATTTTTCTTAAAGCATTATTAAATCAGACTTTTTAAGGCTAATACTTGAATATGATTTAAACACATATTATAATAAGTTTAAACGTTTGTCGTAATTATTATTGAAAACTTCTGAAAAGTATAAATTAATATTATAATAATATATTCTCTAAATGTCTGAAATCTATTTTAACTTCATTCATTGTTTTGGTTTTGAGCTTGTATTATAATGATGTGTAGGTATTACGATATTTGTTTCCATCAGAACTCGTTATTTGTAATTAGTTTAACTTTATAGTTTAAGTTTAGACAATAGGTCTACATAGATATTTTTAATTATTTATGACATTTACACGTAAACTATACATTAATTATTTTTCTTTCTTAGATGCATTTACAAGAAACTTTAACAAAGGTAAAAACATATTAATATATTATAGTATTATATATACACAATCAAAATGTATCATCAAAATCCGGGTACTTATATTAACTGTATTAATCAGTATTTTATGCAATTTTTTTAATTCGGTTAATGGGATATGAAACTAGTCTACAGTAACATAAATTTTACTGAATTAAAATTTGTTGAACACAATTTTTTCCAATATTTATAGATTTTGAGTATAGTTATTTGAGTATATTGGTTATATAGTGATGTGATTATATTTATTTATTTAATTTTGTGTCTTTTATCAATTGTCACCTATTAGAAAAGTAAAAATGCTCTAATGTTAAAAAATAGTACATGTTTGTGAATGTTTTCAGGTAATAATCTAGGTAGTTGGTACTTTGGGACGTGGATGGAAATTATGCATAAAATTGTGATATGTCAATCTCGAAGCCAACATGTTTAATTATTGTTTATGGCATCAAATTATTGACTTAAGTCGGGAGCCATAAAAGTTTGCACCCTGCTCACTATTTTGTAATTTTATCTTTTGAGTATTTTGATGGCTTAAAATTTTTAAAATTTCATTTAAAATTGTTGATATTTTTTCGATAATCGTTTAAACATAGTTTGTGGTGGGAGGCTACGTGATTTTGAGCCCCCGGAACGTCATTTAGATTTCAAAGCCGAGAAAAAGGCGTTTACAAATTCTGAGACTCAATTTACAATTGCTTGAAATTATTCCGGAGTCGATCGGCTGGAGTTAAGGAGCTATATGAGAGTTAATATAGCCCAGGACTTTTAGATTCTGAGTGGAGTGAAAGAGTGTATTCATTTTACATATTTTTTTTCTATCTGTCATTAATATTTTGGCTAGTAAAATTTCTTCGATTTTCGAGATCAAAATCAGTTTTCATAAAAAAAATGAATATAGTTATACTTCTAGAGGAGGCCAAAATAGAAAATTCCAAGTAGTCTTAAAAAGTGTCAAGAAAAACAAAAAAATATAATTTATCAAAAATTAATAACCGAAAACCCTTGAAATTTTCACCTAATATTTATATTAGTATTTTCCACAAATGGTAACATTTTCTAAATATTTTGACTATTTGTTGAACTAGTTATAGCCCTGAGAAATTGTTCTTAAAACCTTTTTATTTTTATTTATACATTATCTGAAAATTTATAAATGGAAAAATAAAAATTTAAATCTGCTTACAATTTATTGGGTATCGGTCGCACAGGGTAGTTACGTGAACTCAGACTTCATATTTTTGACTTGGTGGGCAAGGCAGCATGTAAACATTTTTCTTCATTTTCTTCGCCTTTTGTTCACAACATCTCTATTGGACTCTACCCTCCCTCCCCCCACCTAGTTTTGTTTCCCTCTCTATTCTGTCTTTCAACGTCTCCTTCAAAATTCTTATCCTTCCCATTCTTTTTACAATAATTTCCACAGCCTCAGCCACTTTCATGTCTGCTCATGGATGACCAAACCGTCTGAACCCATTCACCCCCTCATTTTATCTACAATTTGGCCACTACGTTTTCAAAAATTATGATTTAATTTGTTTACAATCGTTTTTAAAACATTTTTACTGAATCGGGGGGAAGGGACTTCATGTAAATTGATCGTTCTAATTCGTCGTTAATCCTGCTAGTATTCAGAGAATACATACGTTGAGAACATTGCTAGAGAAGTACATTAATCGTCCTGCTATACTCTATGTCTCTATGGACTAGTTTTATGTACCACAAACTGAATAAAAAAATATATGTATTGCGTACAAAGTTAAACAGTGTTCCCTGTTTCCACGATCACATGGTAAATATTAAAATATATATTATATTATACATTATACAAACAAAACACATTATAGTATTATACATTTATACATGCTTAAATTATAAAATATATTTACTTTACATTAAACATTTGTTTTCAGCCATTGGATTTGCACCTATTGTTAAAGAAAGTACGTCTATATTTCTATTTACTCAAAGTTAAAACGTTTGATATGTTTGGTGTAATCACACATATATAAAATAACTAGATACCCGACTCCATATACAACATTATTAAATTATGATGCCCAAAGCCATTTGTCTCTTATTCAATGTTTATAAATTCTAACCGTTTTGATTGCCAATGGGCTTGTTTGATATGAAATTACATATTATCACATTGCCTAAGTTGTAAATGGCTGCCAGCGTCATTAATAAGAAGAAGAAGTCGGGTATCTAGTTATTATATATATATCTGTGGGTGTAACTAATTTATTATTATTTAATGATATCAAATACAATTCTTAATACTAATAATTTATAAGTTGTCTAGATGATATTGATAAACTATTGGATTTAATATCAAACAATGCTGATTTAATTAAAATTGGAGCATTTAGAAAACTTAACAAGCTGTCCGGTGTATGTTTGTATCAATTTTTTATTCAATCGTAATAATTATATATTAAGGATTTGAGATTAGTTATAACCAAAAAAATTAAACTCAAAAAATGTTTATACAATAGGTATATAATATGTTGAATATTTTTAATTTCTAAGCAAAGCTCTTCATGTTAGTATTGGATTTACAAAGGTATGTTTTTTTCTTTATCTTTTTGTGTATGAAGAAAATTTTTTTAGTAGAAAATATGCTTATGTTACATAGTTTAACATGTCTATTATATGACACATACATTGACTATACATACGGACATTGGTTCTTCATACTTTGAGAGCGGTTTCTGAGAGAATTAAATTTAATATCTAATCAGTACTTTTTTTTTTGGGGGGGGGGGTTGGGGGTGAAGAGTAAAAACTTTCTAGTGGGTACTTTTCTAATTAATTGAAAAAGCACAACAATAATATTAGGGAATATAGGGAATTTTTAAGCAATCCTAGTTTTACGACAATGAATAACAGTATAGATTGTACGATTCTTGAATTTTACATCTAATATTTATTTTATATTATAATTTTCTACTCCTGCCTACAAGCTACAATGCTACATGGTATAATTTTCAAAATATTTTGGAATTTTTTGAATTATATACGATACAATATTGTATAAGTTGTTCTAACTATACTTAAAAATTTTGAAAATCTATTTTTTGTATGCGTGTAAAAGATCAATCTTAACGAAATTTGTCAACAATGTGAATGTTTATCAGTTATGTTTTTTTTTTTTTTTAGTTATATCATTTCAAGTGTTAATACTATTGAGACTTGAAAATGTAATACAAATTTATTCTTAATAAGTGTTAACAATATTTACTATTTAAAAAAAAAAATACTTTTAATGAAAACTCTAATCATTACATTATAACTTAAATTGAACATTACACACGATAAAAATTTCAAACTGTTAAGACCTATTTTAAGCTGTTTATAGGTAGTTCAAATTTTTGAATTTTTAAATTGTATTTTTATTTTTTATAAGTTAATTAAGAGGCTATGTTATAAATAGAAGATATACAATTTTAACTTTTTATAAATTTTGGCTACAAATTAGTTTACAAATTTAAGTGATTATGATTAATTTTCTAAACATTTTAATTTTAAAAACTTATTATATGAAGAGACTTAGGTAATGTATCTTTAACCCGTCGCACTACGCATGGCGTAAATAATTACCCCAGACATTTTAAAAATGTTTATAATATATATAATATGGTATTTGGATATCGATGGCTAAGAGGCCAAAAGTTGTATGTCCAATTTTTCTCAAAATTGTTTTATTAGTTCATAGGGTTTATCTGGGTCGACTTTTTGATTCGGTAAAACATTATAAGTCAATATCATGATTAAAACATGTTTTATTTATACTTTAATTTTTGTGTTTTCAGTGCAAGATATGTTTTTTTAGTGCACACATATAACAAGTCCTAATTTAATGAGACATACGATAAATATTTTAACATGATCTAAATACTAAGCGGACAAATATAACAAGTCCGGACTTGTTACTTTGTCCAAAACAATTTATTGAATTTTGGACGTGTAATGTTTTAGATAATATTGAATTTGTTTATCTATTTATAAAAAAATAATATGTCCGGAAGTATTATTTTAAATAATACAAATTTTTAATTTTAAATTACACTAAATAATATGATATCTTCACTTAGCATAAAATATCATTAAACACTGGTTTTATTTGACTAAAAATTTGATGAAAAATGCTACTTTATTATTTTTCACATTCAATAAAAAATTCCAATATTTTTATATTTTTTACTTTTTTACTGCAATTTTATAAACAAATTGAATTTTTTTTATTAAAAAAATAAGTCTTACGTACATTTTAACTATTTATGTAATAAATTAATTAGAGTTTATATTAAATTAACAACTTTTAATATGTCCATCAAAACCTTATATGTCAACGGTAAAAATATATTATAATTGCCATTCATAACAAGTCCCATTTAAATTTAAAAGAAACATTATAATTACGTTTGAAAAAATTTTAAGACCTAAAAGTAATAATTTATGTGATCTACAGAATATTTTACAAATAAATCAGTTGCAACACCTAAAAACAAAAATCTACAACGCAAATTATTTGGTGTAGAATAATTTAAAATCTTAAAACTGCTCTCCCGAAAAATTTAGTGTTTGGGACATACAACTTTTGGCCTCTTAGCCATCGATATTTGATAACCTGAATAGCCTCAAATATTACAATTATACGAAATATTGTTAAAAAAAAAAACTAAAAACAAATTTTTTTTATATTATCTCTGTATAATGTAAACTCTCTTTGTATATTTCCTAGGGGTAAATGTTTACCCCATGCGCTTAAATGAAACATCTAAATCCGGGCGCCGTACCACGGGTTAATATTTTTGAACTTCTATATTATAACAACTTATGAGGAAATTTGTATTAAGTCTTTAAGCCTGTTTGACACAGCGACATATTTATTTATAGATATTTACTGTAATAAAAAACTTAATTTAATAAAAAATGCGATAAAAAAACCCAAAAGGTGTCAAAATATTTTTTAAATTTTACAATGTATAGAAAAAGTAACTATAAATATTTGGTAAAAATTTCGAGTATCAGTGGTTATTCGTTTTCGAATTATTTACAACAAAATGATAAAATCATTTCACGAGAAATAATTAGTTTACAGGTGAACATAAAATGTAAAAAAAAACACATCATTAATTTTGTTTATCTGTTTAGAGTGATACAACTGAGGAGTTTAAAAAAAAATTAATTCTTGCAAAACTTCAAGGTACCATTGAATTGGTAAAATATTATGGTACTACATGGAATTGTCCTAAATCAAAATGGACACTTGCACAAGGTAAGTTCATAAACTTTAACTTTTTTACTAAAACGCCAATTGCTGTACAGCTCTTGATTTTGTATTTTATCTGAATTATTATTTATTTATTGAGCTATAGAAACTTTGAGGCTTAACTCTTTATGATAGTGCCAATGCGATTAATTGAGGAATTTTGTTTGCACAGTGTAAAATTAATTTTTTTTTCATTTATTAAAATTAATTGCTTCAATACACTTAGTATTATTACAATGTAGCTTAAATTAACATAATGTATATATTTAATATAAATATTAGCTATTAGCTTATCTAACTATCTTATATGTGATTTAATGTATAGGTTTAATCGGGAATCCGAACAAATGTAATGATGGGGAAATAATGCCTTTGGTAATGAGATTATTTAGTACTGTGGAGAGTAAGGAGATAAAAGGATTGATTAATGAGCTTAAATTAGATATAAACCTGGAACAGGTGTTGGTGAATTTTTCTGTATGTGAGTTTTGTTGCTGTTTGGTGGCTTCTGCGTAAAATTAATTTAAAAACACTGAATATAATTTTACAACGATATGTGTTTTTTTTGTGCGTCTGTCGTCAGTTTTTGGGACACTATAAAAATTCTTCAATTTTCTTCAGAATCTTTCCTGGTAGGAAAGTGAATCTAGTTGGAAGGTCAAAAGTAAAAAATTCCCAATAGCTTTCAAAATTGAAGATTGACCGAAAAACAAAACAAAAATCAAAGAAAAACGGAGATTTTGTTTTTTAGTGGAACTCTAAAAAAAAAAATAACCTTCGATACGTCATGTTATTTTTACTGAATGTTTATATTAACAATTTCGATAAACCAATTTGATAAATATAAAAATATTGAGTTTTATTAGTTTTTTTAATTGTCGTTGAGTCAAAAAACTTGAAAATGTAATAAAACGTTCCTCATAAGTTTTCCTTAGTGTAAATTATAAAAAGTTGAGCGTAAATCTGAAATAATTGTTATGAGCATATCTGAAGTTAACATTTAAACAAAATTCACCAAAATCACGAAAATTAGTAAAAAAGAGTATAGAGTACCTATAATATTATTATATTTTATACATACGGTGACATTTTCATATTTAATTTTTTTTGACAGAAATTAATTTTAGTTTTTCTAATGCCTAATAGTAAAATAAATTACTTTAATAAAATTACAATATACGTATATAATATCATACAATTGACTTAAGTAATATTAAAGGCTATTATGGACAATCATCGCTCAGAATCATTTTTCGTATATAATAATAATTATTAAATTAAAATAGAACACATATATTAAATGTTGCAATACTTAAACTATTTTAACCACTTTTAGGAATGTACTATGCACACAGCTGTGTAAAATTATTTGGAGAAGATAAACAGGGCGAATGCCTCAGAAAGAAAATTCAGTTGTTCGCCGCATTCATGTTCTCTTATAAGTTAGAAATCAATCGATTTACAAGATTTTTTTTGAAAAGAATGAATACTCAAGCTGATAAATACCTTCCGGATGATAAAGCGATAAAATTTATCAATACGAAAATGGCTTGCGAAGTAAATAATAACCATAAAACTAATTATATCAAATTATGAAATATTATTCTTTTTGGACTATAAACTATTATACCAACGATACCAATTTTTAACGACAACTATTGTAGTATTGTACCTCTTTATGTATTACAGGCAGGGGCGGAGTGGGAACCAAATCCAGGCCGGGAGTTTAAAATTTATCCAGGCTACCCACCAAAGTTTTTTTTATCTCTAAGCTCGAATTTGATTTTTCTATTTACCTATTTCAAAATTACTTTCAGTATTATAAAAGTATTTCAATCACTATCTTGCTATTTTTTTAACTTCTGCCTTCTAACACATTATATTAATATACCACTACAGCACTACAAGGTACAGATAAACAACTTACAGGTTTCAATAGGCGGAAATGCGTCGAATCAGTAATTTATAATTTCTTAGTAGGTAATTAGTTCTGTTGGATTGCACCGAGACCACACACTATCTGGGTGTTTTATTATAAAAATAACCGACCTATATCAATATTATATTGCTTTGATTTTATTTGGTGTCTATATTTATGTACCAAATATTTTGTAATTTTATATCCAAAGCTTTCTCATAAGAGTATACGATTGTACGAGGCTATTACAATGTGCTATTATTGCATTAATAAATTTTTTAATTATTGCATTTGTAACACAATAATTTAATGGAAACAAATGTTTGAAGCATTTAGCATTAACTAATATTTTGTAAATTAAATTAAAAAAAAAAAATCTAACAAAATGGCCAGGCCACCAGGTCATAGTATGGTCCAGGCCATCTGGAAAATTCCCATTTCCAGACCGACCACTCTGCCCCTGATTAAAGGTATTTCTATTATTGTGTTATCGTATTACCTGTTAGTCTTAACATGTGTCATGATAATATTACACTGTCATAAGTTATTGTTATATGTTTGGGCGAATTACCTTTTTAGTTTTTACCCACATATAAAAAGTAATGTGTTTGAGAGAGTATGATACAGTATAAAAGTTAAATTTTAATTTTGTAAAGATTATGATAAAAATATTATATAAAATCTATAGGGATTATATATCAATTTAAATATGGCACATAATTTCAATTTTTAATTACACACACTTATATTTCACTTACATATTCGTTTAATTTTAATAATATTTTAACTTGATTTTTAATTATTTCAATCGTTTTTTCACACACACACAAAAAAGAATACAATCCAGTACCACTTTAAATCATACCCGTGGAATTCATGGACATTTCCGAGTCTGTAAAAATGAGAAGGAAAATGGATTGACAAAATACAGATCCCAGGGGCCAGGATATTAAAAAAAAGTGGCCCAAACCCAAACCACTCCAAAATATTACATTAAAGTTATTATTACCCCAGTCTTATTCAATAAACTTGAACTCCATTCCCCTCATAGTAAAATAATAATATATTGGTTTGACATTTGGTATACTCCGTACTTGAACTCAGTTTTTTAAAAATAAAATTTACCTAATCAGTAAACTCTAAATTACAACAGCTCCACCCACTTCTTCGATCCAAGATATCCACCAGGAAAAAAAAAATTATTTTATAAAGAAATTATCAGACAGGTGCGGGTTTCTACGGAATCCAGATATAGATTTCTGCACTGCCAAGAGTCCAACTTAAGAACAGTACTGGTCTTTCAATCACTTTGCCTACGTAAAATTGTCTCTGCCCATTAGATCATCAAAAATAATGATCTCTCCACTATGAACGCTTATAAGAGTAGAGGTACTCAATTAAGCAAATCATAATTCCCTTCACTTCATTCTAAGTGTACCCACCATCAAAACAAACTTATTAATCGCCTATCGTTCCGTACAATTAATGATAAGTGATAACCTTCAGTGACGCCTTAAACGCTCAAATGATTACACGGTAACATACACAATTTTATATATTTACGCAACTAGTATACTAACTCAGGAGAGTACAGGATATCGACTCTGAGGTTCTTAGTCGTCGTCTTCGATATAGCTTGATCACTAACAGACGTCGTTTTTGTAGATCACAATTAATATGAACAATAAACGATATGAAATTTTTATTTTATAAAAACAAATTACTCTCCATTCAATGTTATTTCTATTATATTACATATTATTATGTTTTTAGTTTTATTTTAAGATGATTGTTGTTTTTCCAGAAAAAATTTATGCAAGATAATAAAAACATTTTTATTAAAACAGCAATGAAACTGTACATGGGTTCTTCTAATAAGGATAAGAATTATAATTGTGTTAGTGAATTATTGCAATTTGAAAATGATGAAAAGGAAATTGATTCATACCCTGGTGAAATTCAATATTTAATAGCCAAAGCATATGGCTACCAAAATAATTATAAATTGGCTTTAGAACATCTTTGTAAGGCACGTAAAGCAGAAGTTGTAGACGCAAAGGTAATATTATATTATTCAAAAATAATGAACCATAATATCACGGACTCTAAAGTCCCGGACTATAAATTACCTGACCGGTAAAATCCCGAAAGCCAAAACCTAACGTCCTAACCCAACCTAAGGACCATACAATTATTGTCCGAAATACCCTGTGAATTGTATTTGCATAAGTTTTGTATTTATTTATTGTTTTCTTTATCTTCTTGTTGTACTTAAAATATTATAGGTATAGTATAACTATATAGTATACTAATATAAGTTTATTTTTTTTATTGACAGACTCGTGAAACCAATAAAAAAGTACAAACTTATTATGAAAAAATATACACTCGTATGAATGCCAAATAGAAAATTGTAAAATATTACGGATACAACTCCAATACTTATTTTAGTTTTGTTTGTATTAAAAAAAAAAACACAGGTTTAAAATACAATTATTTATTACTTTTTATGTATTTCAATAAAGTCCTTTAAAATTAAATTTATTTAACTAGTTTTTATTTCTTAAAATTAACCTAACCTATATACTTGATACAATTTTCCAAAATTTTTTGACGGTTTTCGCGCTGTTTACGGACATTTAAAATTTAAAATTTTTTTAGTTTTTTTTTTTCTATAAAATATTATATATTATACATATTAAAATATTATATATATATATATATATATTAATATATAACTTGTAAAAAATTAATACATGGCTCTTGATATATTATATTGTTACAATAGTAGTTGAAAAATATTAAAAATACATAATATGCATTTTTTTTTTACAAGTTGTTATTTTTTTGTTGCTATGTTTTTTGAAAGTCACGTTCCGTAACCTTCAAAAAATCTTTGGACCCACTTCTGATTTCAATGCTATAATATAAGGTTTTAATAATAGGCACACTGATACGTGGTTCAACAAGTACCTGCGGAAATACAGTTACGAAGGTAAGTAAGGAGGATGGTAATGGTGGGTGGAAAGTTTTTCCGGTTTATTAATTACGAGATTGACTACCTACATCGAGCTTATTACTTCGATATGTTGACGTATTATTATTTTCTACTCATCTGCAGGTCGATGGACTATCATGTCGATATGTGTCATACCACAATATAAACTGCAGAATAAAACCTATACCTACCGTGTATATTAATTTTAAACACAGCGTTTTACAAGCATTTATGTTATTATATTTATTATATTATATTATTTAATATTTATTACATTCAATATTATATTATTGTAACTGAATTATTTTAATTATTTTGTGTTCCTGTACGGCACATTTCGACCACAACGGCAAAAATCTTTCACAATTGATTCCATTAATATTATAACCCACCGCATCCTTTACAGTGTATATGCACTGCGAATATTTTTGTTCGTCTTAGTGGCATCGCAGTACTTGATTTGTACAGGAATATAACAATAATAATACATAGCGCAAAGAAGACAGGAAATCGTCAGTAGTTGTTGTCGATGTCGACAACAATATAATATTATATATATAAATAATGGTACCTACACGTATCTACCTTAAGGACTAATCGCCAAACTACTACTGGTATTACACTGCGTGTGCGGGTGTGGTCGGCTTCTTTACCTACCTATACACATTTACCCTTCCCGGTCAGCGGGTCTTAATAGAAATAATATTTTGTACCTCAATTCACGTCCAAATAAAGGTCAAATTTATACTACCGCGCCCGGCTATTCATTGGAGTACACACAGCACACAGACACATTTATATATTATTATTTAGACGAATCACATTATAACTATCACAAAAAAAGTAGTTATACAGTACTGTTGAATTTGGGTTCTATTGACTTATTGTATGTGTTTATTTTTTTTTTGTGGAATTTGCAATACACTACCATTATTATTGTTAAATATTATATTTCCTCGCTAAATGGTCAATACAAAATAACAAATGTCTATTTTACCTTTAAGACCATAAAAAAT
Source organism: Macrosiphum euphorbiae (assembly GCA_949089665.1). NCBI lineage: Eukaryota > Metazoa > Arthropoda > Insecta > Hemiptera > Aphididae > Macrosiphum > Macrosiphum euphorbiae. The sequence continues at coordinate 93,550,058 of CARXXK010000001.1, read as the reverse complement.
TGTCCTATTAAATATACAATTAATAATATACAAACTTGCGACCAGAATCAATAGTCTATACTCTATACATATGTATAAAACAATTGAAATTTGGTACAAAGACAGATTCCTTAAGTATAACAAAATAATTCAAGAATTTGAAAATATGGTCTTTGAGTATATTTAAAAATTCCAAAAGTTAGAATTTGAATAAATTCATTATTAAAAGATATAATCGGGGAGAACGTGCTTTGTTCATCAGTAATTACTCATTACCCTATATATGTATATTTGTATTTTTAATTTCCGTTATACCTATAACTATACCTCAAATAAAATAATTGTTTTAAGCTAATACTGTGCTATGGTTTACTTGTCGTTCGTATCCTAATGTTTTACATATATTACCTACATTATATTTTAGTATTGTCAATTTCAATTTTGGTCATTCCTACCTCGAAATATTAATTATACTTACCTAATATTTTGTTCATTGCTTACTTGTTGATGATGTTTTTCATAAAATGTAATGGATGTTATTCTGTAGTTCAACAATACATAAAATGTATTATAATATAATTAAAAAAGGAAATCGACCATTAAATTAACGGAATTGTAACCGACAATTTAGAGTTTAGACATACTTTAAAGTTAAAGTTTAAGTAGATCTGGCAAACACTTTAACCATAGGCGCAACTAAGGTAAAAATTCTGGGGGGGCTATAGCCCCGAACAAATTTCTTTGTTTCCGTTAGAAATGTTATATTATATTACCCATTTAGTTATAATCAATAAATAAATTCAAATAATTGTTATAATAATTCTTATATTAGCATTCTACATTCGTCGGTTTTTTATTTTATTATATTTTTCCAGTATGTCATAATTATTGATATTATTGGACATATATCTCTCAATATTTAAAATGGCTAAATTTGAAAATCTATCTTGCTCCATTGATGTTCTCCACCAATTTTTTACGCGTCTCATACATGAGAAGGGTCGTTCACATGTTGCCGAATTATCGGTATGGTTAGAGCTACTTGAAACAGCTTGTATATGTTTGGAAATGTATTCTTCTTCACAATTTCTTTGATGGTGTCTAATTCAAAATCATTATTTAAATTAAATGCACAATTTTTAGCAACGAGCATCTCCGCCTTTAAATCATCTTGTTTGACATTTAAAATTGACTAAAAGCCATAAAATGTTCAATTAATATGAATTTGTATGTATTAAAAAAAATATTTTTAAGTTTTCACAATTTTCCTGATATTGATTAATAAAATATTCACTGTTTTTTAAATCCATTTTGAGTAAACTCTCTAACGAAGTGGCTAATAATAAGCTTTCGGTTGAAAATCTGCTTTTAAGATTAATAATTAATGTGTCGATAATTCTGTAGTAAGCCACTCTTCGCCAGTATACTCTTCTTCTGTTTCGATGTTACACTCTCCTTCATTTTCTTCTCCAGTTTTCTCTAACACCACAAAGTTCTCATATCTATTTGGCTGTTTTCTTGTACGTTTAAATTGAAGTCACATGAAAAAAAAACTGGGGGGGGCTATTTGGCAAACTGGGGGGACTTAGCCCCCTTTAGCCCCCCTCTAGTTGCGCCTATGACTTTAACCCCATATCGAAGCTATTTACTGGTGCAGTCCTGCCGTTGACGGCTATGGTAATATACAAAGGTGGGCATTAACTAGTTGAAAAGTTAAAGTTCAGTTAAAAAGTTAATTTTTTTTTAACTTTTTAACTTAACTAGTTAGTTTATTTTCTAATCAACTTATGAACATAAATAGTTTAATTTACAATTGAAATAACTTAGCTTTTCTCAGTTGATTTAAAAAAATCCATTAAGTTAAAACATTTTGAAATTGTTCGTTTATACTTAAATATTACGAATTTCGAACGCTCATAAAAATTTAATTTGACTTTCTTATAGACATTTTTTTTTTTATAAAGGTAGATAATCTTATAAGGAATCATGTATTACATTTTTTAAAACTTAAAAAATATGGAAAATGAAAATGTTCCTTACCAGTTCAAATCAAATCATAATATTTTGAAAATGTTATCGTGTATACAAAATGCAAATATAAACAACCCGTGAAAATTTCATGTATATACGTTCATTTCTTTTAGAGTTACACCAAAAATCAAAATCGATTTTTTGGAAAACCGATTTTGAGTAAAAATTCCCGTTTTTCCTTAATTTTTATGTTCTTTTTCCCGGTGCTTGTGAAAACTACTAGGACATTTTTACTTTTGACACCCTCAAAGTACCAACTAGATTCCCTTTCCTATCAGAAAAGATACTGTTGAAGAAAATCCAAGCACTTTTACTGTCCTAAAACGTGATGACAAACACAAAAATAAAAAAAAAAACACATATCATTGTAAAATCAATACATTCATCGTTTCACTCAGAATATTAATAGATTAACTTTTTTTAAACTGAGTTAAGTCAATATTTTTTTCTATATGAACTTTTAACTTATCGAGTTAAATTTATAATTTGTTAACTGCTAACTTTTAACTAATCGATCTTGTGTCCTCTTAACTTAATTTTACTTGAGTTAATTATTTTCATTAACTTGCCCACCTTTGGTAATATATAGTAAGTCTTCATGACTAATCAGGATTGACACAATAATAATTACGTCATAATCCTCACTGAGGTGTACCTAAATTGCCGATTCAACACGCCGTGTGACTAATCTTAAGATTCTGACCGGAGCAATGGTTTTCTGGTTTTTCACTTGTGATACAGAAAAAAACAAAAAATTGAATGTTTTTTATAATTTTTATACTTTGAAAATTAATCTCTACGTTTTTTTTCAAATAAACACCATCTCATAATTGGTATATAGATGGATATATTATGTGCTCATTGGCCATTGCTAAGAAAAAGGTTCATGTTCGACTTGCAGGTATCATTTCATTTAAATAAATAAATAATATTGACAATTTTAAAATTTGTCGATATATTATTATCTTAATTAAAGAGCATCTCGTTTACAAAAATAGAGAATTTTATTGTCTTTTAATATCAATATATGGTTCAATAATAATATTATACTGATTGATTAAGTGTTGTTTCTTTATAATTGTGTTGAAAAAATTTGAATAAAAATTACATTATATTATTTAAAGAAAAAAAATCATTATTAAAATGTTAACCTTAAATAAAAAAATTAAATGTAAAATTAAAATTTGACTCGTGTTGTGTTCTGAGTAATTGTACTCGTAAAATATGATGTAAAACTGTGAATTTTCCATGACGAATATTATAGAACTCCGATTTGTAACTGTCTCCGTTAATTTTGCTATACATAGGTATAGAATAATTGAAAACGGCCATAGTTTTTAAATAGGCCAATTATTACAAACTGTGCGCATACCTACCGATATAATACACCTATTTTATAAATGCTTTTTGTTTTCCTATTTTTAGTTGTTTACCATTAAATATTCATAATACAACGTATAGGAACATAGTGTACCTTTGAGTTTATAGTACTATTTGACAATTAATAAATGTGAGGTTTGCGTTTTCAGTGCTAACAAATCACTCGTGATTCTAAATATATTATTTTTAAATCATTATTACCCTTTAAAAACCATGAAAGTCAAACGAAACTTTACTAGTGGTGTTTTATTAATAATTGCCACTTCAATTATGATAACTACCGATTGTGTTAATAAAAGAGGTAAGTAATATAAGAATAACCGATTTACATATACATTGTTTTTTTATTCATGGAAATCAGATTAATAACAGTGTAAATAAAATGTTACATGCAAAAATGTATGGTTAATTTAACCCATTAACCATGGCTTATGGTGGGGTAAATTAATTACAACAGACGTTAAAAAATACAAAACTTAAAATCAAATATAATAATAATAATTTCTATAAAAAGTGAACTTTCGAACTATGACTATATATAATTGATACTACTGATATAATTTTTTTCCTTCAATTCTTTCACAACAAAAATTTATTGAATAATGATTATTGATTTATACAATTTATTGAATGCAGTTATTTTACTTCCGTCGTATAAAAATATTTTTCGAGTTTGTACCAAACGATAGTAGAGTACAACTTTCCGATGGGAAATGGTATTATTATATACGGCTATAGTTTTTAACGATAATATTATATATATATTTGAACAATTTTATTACTTTGATTATAAATAATTCTTACTTAGCTAGTACCAAAAACGTAAACTGTAATTAAAATATAACTTTATAATGCTTTCAACCAAATTTGATTTTTATTTAATTCAAGTCTGAGAAGTCTGATTTTTTTTTTACATTTTCATACTTACGGAAACTTAAACTAATTATGTGCTGGATAATACTAATAATAAAATACAATATTTATGATTCAAGGTGGTGGTCCGAGCAGATCTAGAAGGGCAAAAAATTCGATCGTGAGTGTCCTTACTATGAGTCCAAAGACTTTTCTAAATTGGAGAATAAGTAATTTGGGCAGTAAAAATTATTAATTAAATGCGAAATGTATTAAAAACAATTATTTATAATTATTTAACATAATATTATACTAATATTTATAGGTTTTCACTTATAAAGAAAACATATAGTTTAAACAACAATTGTAATTATCTGGAATCAATCATGACATGCCAGCTTATATTTTAGATTCTGAGTGAAACGATGAATGTATTGATTTTACAATGATGTGTGTTTTTTTATTTTTTAATTTTTTTTGTATCTGTGTACACGATAAGTAGTCGAAATAATGCTTCGATTTTCGACTTCAGTATCTTGTTCGATTGGAAAGTGAATATCGTTGGTGCATTGGGGAGGTCAAAATTTAAATTTCCCAGTAGTTTTCAAGAGCGCCGGGAAAAACAACATAAAAATTAAGGAAAAACAGGAATTTTTACGCAAAATCGGTTTTCCAAAAAATCGATTCTGGTTTTTGGTGTAACTTTAAAACAAATGACCGTAGATACATGAAATTTTCACTGGTTGTTTATATTTGCATTTTCTATACACGATAACATTTTCAAAATATTTTGATTTATTTTGAACTGTTTAGGGACATTTTCATTTTCCATTTTTTTTTAGTTTTTTTTCTAAAAATATCAATAAAATTTTATTTGTTGGTTGCGAAAGCTTGAAAATTTAATAGAAGGCTCCTAATATGTTGTTTCAAAGGCAGATGAAAAATATTAAAAATCCTTAGTCACAATTTTTTTTATAAGCATTTAAAGTTCAAAAATTGACAAAATATGGAAAAATCACGAAAATTAGCAAATTATTTTGAGTTAAGAATTCGTAAAAATTTTTCTTTTTAAATCTAAGATTTGAAAATCTAATACTAGATTACTCATAAGATTGTCTACCTTTATCAATAAAAAAATTTCTACCAGAAAGTCAAATTAAATTTTTATGAGCGTTTGAAATTCAAATTTTTACAACATTGGATATTCACTCGATTTCTCATGTGGCAATTTCCTTTTTTTGTTGTAATTAAAAAACGAACTACTGTAGATACATGAAAATTTCACTGAATGTTTATATTAGCATTTCCTATACACCCTACAATTTTGAAAATATTTTGACACTTTTTGAGCCGTTTACGGACATTTTCAGTTTTCAATTTTTTTAGTTTTTTTTTCTATAAATATCAATTAAGTTTTATCTGTTGGGCCAAAAAGTGTAAAAATTTAATACAAGGCTCCTGATATATTGTTACAATATCAATTGAAAAATATTAAAAATACATAGGCACAATTTTTTTTTATAAGCATTTTAACATCGAATTTTGATAGAATTTTTCAAAATCTTGAAAATTATTAATCATCGTAATTAATAAATTATAAAATGTTCAGTTTTTATAGCTAAGGATTGAAAATTTAAAACAAGATTCCACGTAAGTAGTTAATTCTCTTACCGAAAAATCTAAAAAATATACAATCACAGTTTATTTTTATAGTCATTTTATGTTCAAATTTGGACGAAATTACATATTAAAAAACCTAGTTATTTTGTTGTGATTATATAATATTATTCGTGGGTACCTACTTGAAACTTCTAAAGTGTACTATTATATATATATGATAGTATCAGGGTTTGTTGTTGGTGTATAACGTGTTATAAGTACCTAATGGATATTGTGATATGATTAATTTGGAATTTATTTTAGGTCAATTTTTTTTTTAATACCATAGATATGTATATAATTTGTCTTAAACCTAGACTAACATACCGTCTTCGCTCAGAATCGTTTTTCTTATACAATGATATTGTATCATTGAATTCAAATTTAAAAGCATCCATTATACAGTGACCCACTTGTAACCTACTGTACAGCAGAGCGACATCCACTTACCCACCTTTTTAAATATGTACCTTGAACAATAATATATTAGTATAGTATTAAATAGTATATTGTGTGCAAGGGTGGGAAGGATATAAGGTATATAACAATACTTAACAATCATATTTTTTAAATAGTCCAGTATACATATTTTATCAATCAAAAATATCTAGTTTTCGGTTTATTTATCATTTATGTTTAAAATGATGTGAAATTCAAAATTATAGAAATTATATTTTCTAATATTGAGCATACCTACATATAGTTACCTAACAAGAAAATTGAATTAGTTTATGTTTGAATTTAACTTCATTCATTATATTAGTTTTTACTTTTGAGCTTGTATAATAATGATGTGTAGGTATTGCGGTATTTGTTTTCATCGGAAATGTAAGTTTATACAATAGGTGTAAAATGTACATAGATATTTTTTATTATTTATGAAATATACACGAAAATATAACATTCATTATACATTCATTGCATTCATTATTTTTCTTTCTTAGATTCATTTGCTATAAACTTTTACAAAGGTAAAAACATATATTAATATAATATTATAATATTACACACAGTGGTGTAGCCAGAGTGGTCTGGGTGTTTAACCCCCCCCCCCCCCCCCACACACACACACACACATTGAAATTTTTTCATTAAATATTTGTTTTCAGCTATTGGGATGGCACCTATTGTTAAAGAAAGTACGTCTATATTTTTATTTACTCTAAGTTAAAAAGTATAATATATGTGGTGATAACTATTTTATTATTCTTTCATATTTTCATTAGGTCAAAAAAATTCTTGATACTAATAATTTATAAGCTGTCTAGGTAATGTTGATGAACTATTGAAGTTAATAGCAAACGAGGTCGATTTAATTAAAATTGGGTCATTTGGAAAACTTATCATGCTGACCGGTGTAAGTTTGTATACTTTTTCTTTTTTTAACTGTAAACATAATATGTAAAAAACTTGGACCCTGCTGTTCATTAGGTGTCGATAAGGGTCACTGTAAAGTGTAAATTTCAAGTATATATTGTTATTCGTTTTAAGTATAAACTAAGTTTGTGAAAATTATGATAAAATATTAAATCTAAATATGGCATATCATTTCAATTTTTAATCACACACACTTATTTCACTTACATATTTTTTTAATTTTAATAATATTTTAACTTGATTTTTAATTATTTCAATCGTTTTTCACACACACACTCGTATTCAATATGAAAGAAAAACTATTTTAAATAAAATAATGTACATGACTTATGAGTTACATTCAGTCATCGCCAAAGAGCAATTTTATAGACCGTGAAGATTGCGTTTTTTTGTCATAATATATAACTTGTAAATAGATATATTCAACTCAATTTAAGATAAAAATATAAATGTTATAGTTTCGATATTATGTTTCCAAAAATACTAAGTAGGTTTTTAAATATTTTAAAAATTGACATTTTTGTTTTCAAGTTGTTATTTTTTTGTTGTTTTTTGAAAGTCGCGTTTCGTAACCATAAACAAATCCTTGGACCCACCCCCGATCGCAATGCTATAATAATATATTGTGTTTTAATAATAGGCACAGTACACACTGATACGCGGTTCAACAAGTGCCTGCGACAATACATTTACAAGGGTAAGGGTGTGTCGCGAGTAGTTTTGGTTTATGAATTACAAGATGGTATATTGACTACCCATATTTAGTTTATGTTGACGTATTGTTATTTTCTACTCTTCTGCTGGTCAGTGGACTATCAAGTCGATATGCGTCGTACCAATATTAACTGATGAGTAAAACTTTTATCCACCAATATTATATTAATTTTAAACACTGCATTCTAATCGCCGGTCCAAAATTATAATATTTATTATTTACATATATTATATTGTACCTATTCAATGTTATATTATTATTATTGTAACTGAATTTTTTTTAAAACTATTTTGTGTACCATATTGACGGACGTACGGCACATTTCGACCACAACTGCTGCGGGCAAAAACCTTTCACAATTGATTCCATTAATATTATAACGCACCGCTTCCTTTATAGTTTATAATATGCTCTGCGGACTGCGAATATTTTGGTTCGGCTTAGTGGCATCGCAGCATTTGGTCCGTACATGTATACAACAATAATATATAGCGCGAAGAAGGCAGGAAATCCTTAGTCGTTGTCGGTGTCGACAAAAATATAATAAATATATATATATATAAATAATGGTACCTACACGTATCTACCTTAAGGACTAATCGCCAAACTACTACTGGTATTACACTGCGTGTGCGGGTGTGGTCGGCTTCTTTACCTACCTATATACCTTTACCCTTCCCGGTCAGTGGATCTTAATAGAAATAATTTTTTGTACCTCAATACACGTCAGATAAAGGTCAAATTTTACTACCGCGCCCGGCTATTCATTGGGAGTATATATAATAGCGTATATATACAGTATACTCACACACACGCACACACACATATTATATAGACGAGACACATTATAACTATCACAATAAAGTATAAACGAAGCTACACACTGCAATTGAATTTATATTCTATTGACTTGTATGTGCTTATTTTTATTTTTTGAATTTGCAGTACACCACCATCGTTATTTTTAAATACTTTTCTTCGCTAAATTGACAATAAAAAATAACAATACAGATCGCTATTTAGATCTATGACTATTTTACCGAAAAGACCATAAGAAATTGTCCTATTAAGAGTACAATTAATAATAAACAGTCTCAGAAAAAATATTTTTTTTAATTCATAGTATAATAATGTCGACGTATACTTACACTTATTGGTTTCGAAAATTCAAAACGGAATGAATATTTTTCGTTTAGTTAAATCAGCACAGAGATGTAAAAATAAAATAAAATAAAATTTTATTTGACATTTCTGAGCTCTGAGGTTGATAATTTACTAGGTACTGAGTAAGTTCGGGGTAGACAAATTGTGTCCCCAAAAAAAGTCATAGCAATAACTCATAAATTATGAAAATTGCAGCCCGTTACTTTGAAATTATACGTAAATTGCGTCCTGGGTATATTTGAAATGTATATAAATAATAAATATTGCGTCCTGGGATATTCCAATTTCCGGTCGACTTATTCAGTTCATCACATCCAAACATATTAAATTTCATTGACATGTAAAAAAAGGTGCATTGTGATACGTTTATCGCATTGAGAAGACAGCGAAAAAAGCAACAATTTGAAAAAGAAACGTTTGCATGTAAATGACAAAATGTATGAATTGAAGGGAGAAAAAAATTACTTGGTTAGACTATGTGCGGGAATTGTCTTAAATTTTTTTACCTGTTTCTTAATTAAAAATATTTTAATTATTAATATAGTAATTTCCTGTTACACGAGACTACCCTGGTTTTTGACAACATCACAATCCTGTTATATAAGACTACCAAAATTATACATTCCTGTTATACGAGACTACGGCTTATATCGCGACTACCATCCAAGACTACCTACTTGTCTAGTATAACAGGAATGTACCCTTAATACATTTTTTAATCATACACATTTTTACAGACACTTTATATTATATAGTCCTAAGTCTGAAAAATGTGGAGGAAAATATTGATTTTGCAAAAAAATCCTTAGACGTAATTTAAGTATGAATAAAAATATTAAGATAGGCATACATACAAAGTTATAATTAGACTAAAATTTACGTAGGTATATATAAAATATAACCGGACCGCAATGCACATTAACATTTGAAATGGGGCGCTATTTACAGAGCCACGTTTGATTGAATCCAGGCCCCCCCCCAATCAAATGTTGTGCTCCAATGTTTTTGAGGGTCCTATACAAGACTTCCAATAGAAGACAACCCATTGGAAGCGATACGGGTGCCCATACACGATTTCTACATTATTATAATATACATTTACATCATAAAATATTATTTAATAAATAATACCTATCCAAATTTCAAAAATGACAAATTGATTACAACGGGCCCCTAAAATAGCCAGTCCCTTGTTCTCCAGATCCAACAGCCCCCCCCCCCCGATTGAGGTGGCACTGTGTATAACATATAAATACTTTTAAACGTTGTATCGATGTGAATCGAAGAACAATGCCAGCGGTATGAAATTTTAAAATCAAAACAAGTCACAAGGATCATAATGACCATTCATGCAGAGTTTGTTATTCTATAGTAACTTTTAACCGTCAGTAATTGTAATAATTATTACATTCGCCAAATTCTGAGTGGCGGAACAACAAAAACATTTGATGAAAAAAAACGTTTCCCCTAACGCAACTATAATATATTTTATATAGGTAGGTATATAATATTATGCAGTTTCTCTTGTCGATATGAGGATATATAAGTATGTTATTTTTTTTATCACGTACCTACATTGTTTGTGAAAAAAAAGGGTCTGGTTACATTGTTTCGAGGTATTAATGTCTGGCAAATCCTTTTTAAGTCACGCGTAGGGGACAGACCAAGAAACCGGTAAGCAAACAAAGTCCCCTCCTATTTTGGAAAAACAAAAAAAAACAATAATTCTAAGTCGACTAAATATTTTTTGTCAGTGGCTATGCGTAGTATATCATCAATAATAATATATTTTCTTCAATGGTATTTATCGTTCACACTTTGATTTCGATTTAAATATTGTACACGCCTACCTATATACATCGACGGAATTTCCAAGTAGAAATAAGAAATGAAAATAAATAAAACACTTACTAACTGTTGGTAATGATGACTGTAGAAATTGTACGCTCTCTGATGACACTATATACCGTAGAGTACGATACACGTTGAACAGATGGTGTTTATATTTATTTATTTTTTATTCGTACCTATATAATATAATATAATATTATAATAATACGAATTTTATTTTAGGAGACAGCAAATGATATTTACACAGATAACACTGGGCATGTCATAATTGACGTTAAACTGTGCACCGGGTACACCGAAAATTTGTCACCCATGTTATTATATTATTATATTTGGTTTGAACATTATTATTATTATTATTATTATCGTTATTATATATTATATACCTACCCCGTATATGATGTATACACAAGGTGAATGTATAGAGTCGCCGAAAGAAAAGCGAATAATAAAAATTCCTCGGGTATTATTTCTCTCGGACACGGGGTGAGGTACTGCGGAGGTACCTATCTACCTATATATAGAGGAAGAGGGTTTGTGCTATGTGATTCGCTCGGGCGAGTTTTTATATGGAAATTTAGGATATACCCGACGGCCCCGCGGTCGAGGAATCACAAAGGCTGACAAAATAATACTTCTTAAATAGACTCCGCGACACCGACGTGTGTGTATTATTCTGTGGTGTATTTACTTTTGTCATTGTCGTCCATATTGTTATATTTTTGCCTCTCTCTCTTTTCACGATCTTTGAAGCGCGGGTGACATTTTGGCCCAGATGACTATCGGTTCAGCTGCGCTAGTATTCAGATTTTTGCACGATTGTACTTGACGGTATAAGATATAAAATATAATATATACTTGTATAGGTACGCGCAGAGTGTATATATAATATAATATTATACGTAGGAAGTTTCGTTCCAGTATCTATCGACTATCATCGTCCAGCTGCGTAAAAGTCTTATTTTAATATATTTCTAATGTATCATCACAGTATTGAATACACATTTTATGCGTTATTGACTATATAGCTCTACTCTATATATTATCGTATATAATATAATCTATTATAATATTATATTGTAATAGTTCACACTTGGGAATACCTACCTTAATGTATACTTGGCGAATTCGAATTGGACTGAAGACCTAAAAATCTCCAATAGGAGGAACATTAGGAACCAAAAACTTTAACTTTAATTTTTTTTTTTTTTTGATATTTTGATTGTTCAATTTCAACATAATGTTATTTTAATATAATATCCAATAGTATATTTTGTATAACCCAAATAGCAAGTCAAGACGTCAAGTTTTGAAAGCAAAATAATATTATATTTTATTATAATATTACATAAGATACGAGTGTCATACCCGTATAATAAATATACGTAAATTATTGTTGTAAATAATTGTATTAAAATTATGAAATAAGTTTAGAAATATTATTCTATTGATAATAATTAACATGGTTATACGTATCCCTTATTGTATTATTTATTCTTTCATTTATTTATTTAATTATACGAATAATTGGTAATGGATATATTATGACTGTCTGTTATACATTGGCAGAAATCGGGGGGGAGTGGGCTTGAGATGCTCAGCTCCCCCAATAGTCTGTTAAACCCCTTCCTTTTTTAGTTTTGCAGAATCGAAGCCCCCCGCTCACATTGGTGTTAATAATGTTAGCCCCCCTAAAATTGTAATGGATTTCTGCCTATGATGTAATATTTTGATAAATAACAACAAATTCTACACTTAGGTATACCTACTCATAAGTCATAAGTCATAACTGGTGTCACTGAGGAGTATAGTTTTTCTACCACAAAAATGTATTTGATATTAATTTGATATTATTCAAGTCTTCACGAAAATTATTTGTTTTTAAAATGTTTACAATTTTACATAGGTTATTTATTTATTTAATTATTTACATTAGTTATTACTATTAATCTACATTTCTTAACTTAAACTCATATTATAATACTTCATATGCCTAATACAGTAATATAATACGCAAAATGCACAACACTTTTAGAGAATTCTTCGTTTTCTTTATTATATAATATATAATATGTTTATGGACTAAACATAATATTAGCATTATTCCTATTGTCAAGACTCTCCTCAAGAGAGCTTAGTCAAGTATAATATACTAATATTATAACACATCAAAAATTGTCCTATAAATAATAAAATAATGTCCGTGGCCATTAACGATTTATTTTACATTAATTTGTTTTAATAATATAGTAGAATAGGGGCGCATAATATAACCAAATGACCCTATCAAAGGGAGTCGCGTATATTATTACAAAAGTATCATAAAAATGTATCACGTCATCATTTTGATGTATCTCTTTTCAGCGATGTCATCTTTATGTATGTATACCTAATAATACTCGTGAATATAGAAAAATAAAGCACTATTTAAATATTATAATAATAATATAATTAGACAATTATAGAGTGTTGGTATAATTTTTAACCTTTACGTTTTCATAAAATATAATCGATAAACCTTCCTAATCAGTCAGTGCTTAAATCGTGAGCTGCTTAAAAAGTAATAATACACATAAACTACATATTTATTATTAAAATGTATAATGTACAGTAACAAGTAGGTAGGTACCGCTACCAAATACACAGAGTATAGCTGAGTATACGACGTGTAGGTATGAAATTGTATTTATGTGTTATTAATCATGAATGCATGTTATAATGAAACACATCACGTATATTATTGTGTAAGTACAAATAAATATGCAGTTCAATTAAAATAAAATATATAAAATACGAAATATATTAATAATTATATTATGAACGAATAACTCGCGTCGAGAATGAAACGTTTAAAATGTGACGCGGCTGTATATAATATTATGTAACATACTATAATATAATCGTAATATTATTATGATGGGAGTAATAGAATTATATCTGAACTGAGAAAATCGTTCATTATAGGCCCGCTGTGGTGTATAAAGACTTTTATTTTATAAGATAAAAGACAAATTTATTATAATATGTTTTTGTTGTATACCCATATACTTGTGCTTATGGTGGAAATCGTTATCGCGCGCCAGTGTGTGCACGTTGGATATTTTCGACTTAATACTAAAACCGTTGCACCGATTGTGTAGGCCCCTTCAAAATTCAAAACAGATTTCAGAGGGGGAATTATTGTGTGCTTATCAAATATTGTCTTGACATGTTGACCGCCCCAGCAAACAAATTAGATTGTGTTTTAGACTCCGTGGTTTGCTCGGCGCACCCCTAAAATACATAGTAATTAACTATTTATTGTAAACCGCTTATCTCAGGGTATTATAATATAATATACATATCAATAACGTGTATCTTAAAATTTAGTCTTATACTATAATATTTACCATTTACGCCAATACCAATCCCTCCCGTATAAGTGCCGTATACATTTAGCCGTTTTTCTTAAGAGGATGGTCAGCGCACCATTTTGTTTTATCTCTCTGACACACTCTCAAAAGGGCAACTTTACGTTTAGCAGAACCAACCCCGTGTGGCCGCGTTACTACTTTTAATATTATAGTGAATTCTTCTATTGTAATATATTATAAACTTTAAGTTCAAACATTACCCTACGTTGCCTATTTTATGATATTTTAATTTGTATGTTGGTATGTCACAAGAGTGAAAATTATTACGATTTAAAAATTCCTTTAAATTTATGTGGAAATAAATTAACAATGCCTATATACCTACGTCACAACTATTATAATGACTTATGAGTTGATCAATTATAGAAACTAAAGTGACGAATGCGCTAACTAAAATGTTTCTTTCAAATAAAGTGCTTGACGAACTTAGTTATGTATTACCACGTACCTATACCAAACTATAAATGAAAAACATTTTCGGCATCATTTCTTAAAACATGTAAGGTCATCGATGCGCCGGTATCTAATCTATTAACGACTAATAATTAACATTTCAACAGAAATTGTATCAAACATTTCTGAAAACCGCGGACCATGTCAAAATTATTCAATCTTTCTTTCCCACGTGGATTTCATCCCGTTCCTTGTCCTCTGTTGTTTTCACTCGGTGCAGGTACCTTCTACCTACACAACATGCTTTCACCTCGCATACCTAATGTGGTTTATCTTTTCGTCTAAAATCTTACAATTCGAGGTAGCTATATACCCCGGTATACTGACGTCGCGACTGTAACCACGAAGACCTGGCAGACAATAATATGTTATTATGATGTCCTCGAGGGACAATATTTTACTCTGGCATTCGGTATGTTTCGGAATATCCGTGTAAAAATCATTCGCTCTGCACGCATTGTGTCGCGCCTTCCATCGTCTTCGTCCTTAGTCGTCTTCGTATACCGGCCCCGTCACAGTGGCGATAGATCGACGGCGACGATAATATTATACTATATTATTATTATTATTATTATTACAACCAGCCGGAGATGGTTGATTTCAATGAATTCCGAGAAGTCACCAAAAGGGATTTGAACGCGGGACCCGCCGCCTCTTATACCTGCGACGGAACTGCGGGCCGCACGGTAGCCGACACAGAGAACAAAATAACGTACAGAGGAGAAGAGTATATAATAATAATATTATACATTTATACATATGTGTGTATACGAAACGTACGTCTACGTACCTATATAATGCACTGCCTATGTTTACAGGTAGGCGTATAATATTGTGAGATGAGAGAAAAAAAATCCACGTCAAACCGTATTAGCGTACGGTCGACCGAATCGTGTTTCTTTTGTATATGCGACCATGTGTATATATAGGTGAACGGTCAAAACCCAAGTGCGGCGGCGTCGGCGGCGAGTGAAGACAAATTTTAACATATAAACATCGTATTTATATATATTTTATATAGAACTAGCCGTACATTTCCCCCCCCCCCTGCCACCGATATTATGACTTCAGAATCCGCGAGATGAATAAGAATTTGAGAGATGAATAAGAATTCGCGTCTGCCTCGGATAGTATAATAATATTATAAACTTTAGTTAGTGTAATAATATAGTAACTTTTTTTGTCTTACAAAATAGCCGCGTGCATAAAATATAAGCGGATATGCGGTCATGATTTCAATGTTATTGACAGTGGTTAATGCACCCTAATAAATAACAGCTGGTCCGATATAATATTATCTAAACGTTTCTCGAATCGTCAAAATTGCTGGTCGAGTATTTTTCGATTCCCTTTAAGTCTTGCAGCCATGCGCGCTTTTTATATATAATATACAACAATTATTACCTATACAGCTGTTACCGACATGCCTTCTATTCTGATAAACTCATACAACAAGTCCGCCGGGGTCCCTGCAAATAATGTGTGTGCACAATTTGGTGCTAATTATCTGTCAAAAACTGTGGAATTGCATACTCACTAAATTACTCTAGGTACCTATGTGTCCTTTAGATATTATAATCCTCTGGTTATAATAACATAATCATAACATTTGTATTAGATGACTATATACAGAGGGTCAGCGAGAACAGGGAACACCAATAGTGATTCTCAATTTTTTTAGTTCCACGACTCAAATTTATCTTCGAAAATCTATGTATCTATATCGTGACTCACACATGGTTTATTTACAAGATCGAAAATTAGTTCTAAAAACAAAATCTGATTACTATTATTATAACTTATTACTTTAATAATTTATACATTTTAATGAATACATTTCTTAAAATATAATAATTATATAATTAAAAACTTCTGGTGACCCATCAAGAATTGACTCACGACCCACAGCTTGAGAAACGCTGGGGTACACTGTAGGTATAGTTAAATTACCCGTATCACTCTGTACCCTATAAATATTGTTGTTTGCACAAAAACATGAAACTAGACTATTAGCTGATTATCCCCAACCTCCCGGAGGCAGAATTCTAAAATATGTATGTAAGGCACAGAGTAATATACGAAATTGAGTTATAGATTGTGACCAGTATTCGCGGACATACACTGCATAATATTTCACTATATTTGTAACCGATATGTCTATCGTTTCAGTTTTGCTGAAGTTGAAATATTTTCGATTATTGTTTTTTTTTTTTGTCAAGGTCGGTAATGTACAATTTAGTACATAAACCTCAACCATACGATTTCGTGTGGAGTTGATAAAAATAAGTCAAAAACTTGTCTCGAGGAATCATCGAGTGATATAATATACTTACTATTATCGAATAAACGGCCCAGTATTTGTTGAGTCCATTACAGAGGTCGGACCAACAGGGCACCAAACAAACCGACGACAAATATACATTTTTATATTATATTATACTTCATGGGAACAGCACAGCATATAGGAATCCGTGAGTACCACGGCCATAGCACGTACAAAGATCCATAAGTACGTCAATAAATCCGCGTGTAGTAATATATTGCAGTCGGTATCGGCCTAGCTCTTCGCTCGTGATTCTCATGGGAAAAACGCAACATTATAATACTTTCTATGTGTGTGTGAGTATAGGTAGGTACTGCAGATTGTCGCACCCGTGTGTGTGTGTGTGTGTGTGTTTGCATTGTAACTTTTAGCATCAAGTGGCTGCCGGGCACTTATGTCCGCGGCCAGGGCCGGTTGTCGCCGGGAACAACCTGGATACACTCGAGTGCCGCGCGAATTTTCGTATTATTTTTTTTTTTGACACGGCACCCCCCGCCGCCATTCGCCGAACGCTTTAACAGCTAAAAAACGGCTCTTCAGACTACCCCCATATTGTGTACCTATACGCGTCGTCATAGTCGTCGTTGTCGCCGTCATCGTCACCACCACTGTTTGTTATTATATAATATTATTATCGAGTGCGTACGACCCCGATCGGTAATAAGTATAATAATTAAAACGTATCGGCGACAATATAATAATAATATAATGTGTGTGTGTGTGTGTGTATTTATCCGAAATCGTTGCATTGTTACTGCAGCTCTAGAACAGTACCTACCTACCAACGTCATTATGTTATAATATTATAATGCGTATTGCGCATAGGTATACGAATCGTCAAGATCAGAAAACAAAAATTGCTCTATATGCTTACCTCATGCTATATATTTATATATATTATGTATATGACGTATAGTATAGTTACATAAGCCATTACACTCGCATTATGTTTCATAAGTAAATACTATTACTGCTATAGCTGGTACGAATGTACATATTGTATTTTGAATTGTTACCCTTTTTCTAGTAGAGGTACCTTATATTGTTTTTATTGTATACACTTATTATACTCCTCTATATAGGCCAGCACCAACCAGTTATTGATTATAATTTACTCATGCTCACTTGTGTTTCGAATAATTAATAAATATTAAATAATTAATAATTAATTGTAATAAATAATTAATAGTAATAAATCAAAACTTTATTCCATTATTTTCAAGCGTAGACTGATTATTGTACACAAACCCTACCTATTCAGGGCGTTGGACATTTGCACATAGCTATTTCTATTGTTATAAAATATATTGAAAAACTGTTGAAATACAATGTAAGTAGTTGTCTAGGTTAGACTAGATTCGTATATTGATCATTATTTACATTAATATAAAAAAAAAATACAAAATTATTTACAATATTGAATGTACTTTATTTGTATTTAATTATTTTTGAATCTGATATACCTATAGACAGGGCCGTATTTGAGGGGGGGCAAGTGTACCTTGTTGCCCGGGGCGGCAAATTGTTTAGTCCATTTAGGGGGCGGCAAATTTATGTTGATAAATTATTATTGTATATTAACTGTTGAGAAAAAATAAATAAATTTACATAATTTTAACCTTCTATTAAAAACATTATTATAGATCGAAAAGGTATAATATTGTTAACATCAGTTTGTCGGAAAATAATATAAATTATATTATTAACATACTATTTATAAATAGATTGGGTTTTTGAACGTAAGAACGGCAAGAATCAAGGAGGTTAATCCACTAGCTGAGTATTCTCCGTGTGCTGCACACTCTCTAAATTTGGTTGGTAGTTGTGCAGCAAATTGTTGTGAAGAAGCCTGTCATTTTTTTGAACTGTTACAAGCAGTATACTGTTTTTTTACGGCGTCGACTCATCGTTAGGAAATGTTGAATGCAAAAGTCACGAAAATCACGAAAATTAGCAAATTATTTTGAGTTAAGAATTAGCAAAAATTTTTCTTTTTGAATCTAAGATTTGAAAATGTAATACAAGATTACTTATAAGTTTGTCTACCTTTATCAATAAAAAAATCTCTACCGGACAGTAAAATTAAATTTTTATGAGCGTTTGAAATTCAAATTTTTACAACATTGGATGTTCACTCGATTTCTCATGTAGCGATTTCCTTATTTTGTTGTTATTCATAAACGAATAACTATAGATACATGAAAATTTCACTGAATGTTTATATTAGCATTTCCTATACACCATACAATTTTTAAAATATTTTGACTCTTTTTGAGCTGTTTACGGATATTTTCATTTTTAAATTTTTTTAGTCTTTTTTTCTATGATTATCAATTAAGTTTTATCTGTTGGGCCAAAAAGTGTAAAAATTTAATACAAGGCTCCTGATATATTGTTACAATATCAGTTGAAAAATATTAAAAATACATAGGCACAATTTTTTTTTATAAGCATTTATTTCGAATTTTGACAGAATTTTTCAAAATCTCGAAAATTATTAATCATCGTAATTAATAAATTATTAAATGTTCAGTTTTTATAGCTAAGGATTGAAAATTTAAAACAAGATTCCACGTAAGTAGTTAATTCTCTTACCGAAAAATCTAAAAAATATACAATCACAGTTTATTTTTATAGTCATTTTATGTTCAAATTTGGACGAAATTACATATTAAAAAACCTAGTTATTTTGTTGTGATTATATAATATTATTCGTGGGTACCTACTTGAAACTTCTAAAGTGTACTATTATATATCTATGATAGTATCAGGGTTTGTTATTGATGTAGATGTATAACATGTTATAAGTACCTAATGGATATTGTGATAATGTGATATGATTAATTTGGAATTTATTATAGGTAGGTCAATTTTTTTTTTAATACCATAGATATGTATATAATTTGTCTTAAACGACTTAAACCTAGACTGACATACCGTCTTCGCTCAGAATCGTTTTTCTTATACAATGATATTATATCATTGCATTCAAATTTAATACCATCCATTATACAGTGCCCCACTTGTGACCTACAGTACAGCAGAGCGACATCCACTTACCCACCTTAATTTTATTCTCAAACCTTCAGTCCAGGAGAAAGTTATACATTTTTTTTATATATTATTATATATTATTATTTATATACCTATTTAGATTATAATTATTAATACCAAATACAAATAATAAATGATACATTATTTACTTAAAACTATTTTCTTTAATTGACATTGGTTTTCCTATATAAATAAATAACACTATAATAGAAGGAATTTTGTTTAATGTTCATAATATAATATTATTCATAATAAATTTTACAATAATAAATTACGCACATAATATGTATTTAATATTATAGTGTATATTGTATATACATTTAATTCGCCAATATTATATAAGTGACAGTAGCATATTAATGTATTATTATGTTTATGTAGTTGGTTCAATTTTCTTTGTACCAAAATTGTATACAACAAAATAGTTACACCTTACTTTTTAAGAAATAGTTTTTTTTTTTGGTGGGGGAGGGGGGGGCAGCGGAAATATGTTGCCCCGGGGCGGAAATTGTCCAAATACGGCCCTGCCTATAGACCTACTTGACAATGTGCTCCTAAATTATACTAGGTTCTATGGCAAAACGACCGGATAATACACCGATAAAATTAGTAACACAAGTAGGTATATAGGTAATTATATCAGATTAGAAAAGAATTCAATTTTAAAAAAATCAGTGTATTATCCTGTAGTTTCACGGTAATAGGTACCTGCTATAATTTAGAATGTGGAAAATGCAAACTGTAAAAATTTTTTACCCTGGGGAAAATACTATGCCAATCCTATTTAATATAATAAATTATGGTAGTCAGCGGTTTTACATACTACTTGTGTCCCCCCAAAAAGGTACCTATAATATACAGGTAGAGTAAATTTATCCTGTAATTTACGTTAACTTGAACGATAAGTACCAATTTTAAATCGGCTATATATCATTATTATTGATGTTACCATGTCACTCAACACTGTCGATAATCAATATAATTCATAAATCAATAGTTATTATTGATTATTATTATTATTAAACACAAAGTATTTTTTCATTTATATTTTGCATTTTACATTTAATGTAAATTTTGATTTCTTAATACTTATGTAGGTATTATTCATATTAACAAAAAAACTAAATAATTCAGTAAAAATATACTGACCAACTTGGAAAATAAGTGCTTATTAAATTTGTTTTATATATTTATATTATGTTACTATAATAGTATGTTACATCTAAAATGATGTTTATCGTTATTCGATATTCCATGAAATAACAATATTGTTATTCATTTGTTTTATTATGGATTGGTTTTTGTTATAATCGACTAGAGACCAACAACATAAATATTTTGGTCTTTAGATAAGATTGCCATCGTAGTCGTCACTAGTCACTAGTCAGTCGTCATACACGTTGGCTATAATATATTAATATATGTACCTAAATATAAACTGTTATTTCTAGTATATGTGTTGAATATTATGTTATATTACCTATATGCGTAGTGGCTACATAGTACCTATACCTATTTGAACTGAAATCAAAATGAAATTGTATGAAATAACTAGAGTACTATAGGCTATAGCGATAGTCTGCAATATAGTTAAAGTATAATAATCAGCATTTTTCTATATATACCTATATATCTTTTAAATGACTGTAGTAGCTACCTAGCTTGCAGTTAGTAGGAACGACTTAGAAAAAGACGGATACATTTTATGTTAGCATATTTAAATTTGTATAGGTACCTTTAGTTCGTAAATGCCTTAAATTAGTAGATTTTCGGGACGCAATAATACTATTGGTTATTAAAAAATGTACACTGGGACGCAATAGTACCTTAGCTCGCCTATTTTCGATCCGGACTCAACTTACCTATTAAATAAAATCTAGGACGCTATTATAGTGGTATGCACCCGTATCCGGGGGCCGAAGAGTGTGCGGAGTGGGATAAGTTTCGAAAAATTGCACGAGACAGACTTTTCGGGGTCACGTTCACACGAAAAAAAAATGTTTGTAGACACCGCGATTAGAGTAAATAAGTGAAACGTCGAATAAATAACATATTTACATACTACCGTCTACTGATCTACTTTTAAACAGTTTAAGTCGTCTCGTCGCACATCTATTATAATATTACGATTATATAATTAAGATATTATATCATGTTGTAGAATGTAGACGATACGTACACGTGATACTTGTTCGCGGTTTCGGTTTTTAACAGATGTATTAGTAAACCTACTAGGTACCTACTACCTATTATATATTATATACCTTACCTACTGTAGTCCAGTGGCGTAGTGAACGACGTTTACCTAATGCAATTACTTAATCCTACAAATGAATTTGGTTTTTTTTTTAAATTTAAATTTGGACGAAATATATGTGGTCATGTGGATGAATATAATATATATATATATATATATATACATAACAACTTTATTTAGCGGACTGCCCACCTTGTGGGTTGCCAAAAGACATAGTATATAGTCAATTATTATAGTCTTTGTTTATGCTAAATTATTGATGACATTCTGTAACAACAATTTTAAATTAGTTTAGGTACACCTTTAAATTATATATTATGTAGTAGGGGTAATGGCGGGTAAGTAATTTATCAAATACTTTGATAGGGTTTCACATATGCTAGCCACGCCACTGATGTAGTCCGATTACTTTCAATGAAACAAGCGGTAGACACCTATTCCGTTTCTTCAAAACGAGTTGATAATTGTGTTTCACGTACTATATTATTGTAAACTCATCAAAAAAGAAACAGGAACAGATATGAGATAGGTACCTATAACGACCTGTGGGCCGTGATCCACATTGCCGAATATAGACTATTCGGATATTAAGCAGAATAGCCTTATCCGCTTGAAAGTTTCAAGTATACCTAACTAAGTATAAATTATATTTTCAATTTTACCGAGTAATATCATTTTATGCGTAAATACGGGTGATGTACCTATATATACAGTCGACTCTCGGTAGCTCGAAACATGGTATCTCGAAATTCTCGATAAAAAATTCTCCACCCTAGCGCTTTGTTGGTTTTCGGTGACTCGGCATTAAAAAAATATGTCTTTTTAATAATTCGAATTTTTTTCCCCTTCAAACTTGCCAGAGTTTCCGAAAGTCGACTCGATAACAATAAAAATTGCACGTACGCGCAACCGGTCGTATCGTCTCGAGGCGAGGCGAATTTGGCGCAACCCTCTTCTTAAACAGTAGGTATATAGTAGTAGGTACCTTATATGATATTTATTTCTTCTCCAATCGCGCACCCCATAATAATAATATGTCATATTCGCGTATGTATAGAATGGGGGCCCCGCGGAATCGGCCACTCGGTCGAAAATCCGCCGTCAATTACCCGACCAAACATTTCGCCGCTCCTCCATATATAATACGGCATATATATATATACATGTGTATTTATAATCCTCGCAAAGGGCGTGCTAGTGACATATGCTCTTCCCCACACCGTCGTCCGAGCCGTCGTCGTCGGTATATATATATAGAGTGAGAGATTATCGAATTCACACACACGCACACGCGCCCGCGTACCCACCCAGCTGTCTTCTTTATATCGACGGGAGGGGATGATGGCAGGGCTTTATCGTCGTCGTGTGTGTGTGTATGTATAGTGCATTATAAACATCATCGCCTCTTTCTCTCAGAGTCTATTTTACTCTTACCCCCTCCCCCCCACACACACACACCACTGACTGCGTATATGCGTGCGGTATACGCACTCCACAATGGGCGCACATCACTGCTGCACGGTGCTGCCCTAGGGGTAACTCTATATCCTCTCGCGTCGCGCGCACACAACACAATATAATAATATATATAATGCGCGCACCTAAATAACATAATAGAGAGTCGAAACGCCATTTTTATCTGGCCGTCTATGTGTGCAGCGTACAAAAAATATATTATTATATATATGTGACTGCGGCGGGGCGACTGCGGGCAACGAAAACAGAGACTGATCGCGTCTAAATCGGGTGTGAGTATATATTATAATATTATGCGATGCGACGTGCCACGCCGAAAACCTCGACTAGCGTACGCACATATGGGCCTGCCTTTTATATTATTATTATTATTATTGCGTACTAAACCGTTCGACTCCGGCCCGGGGGATTTGGTCCGAGGGACACCCCTTTTTGTCCCCCCCCCGCGCGCGCGCTTGGTAGATGATTTGTATATATGATATAATATATTATACATATTATATGCGGGCAAATTACTCGACGTTTTCGTGCGGTGAGAACGCCGCTGACGAACAAAAGTTAGCCGCAACGATAATATAATATCATACGATAATGGCATATTATAATAATGGCATTGTGTTCGGCGGTCGACAACTACAACGGTCGAAAATGATAACGCCGATTACACAATCGTAGACAGACATAAACAACCGTTGTCCAACCGAAAACCTACCCAACATGATGGTTGGACTAGGCCACCGGAGCACCGGTGGGCCGCTGGGCGCTGTAATTTGTGTTAAATAAGACTACTTTAACTAACGTCTAATATTGTCTTGTACTCAAATTGGATGTGAAAGAAGTTTTTCAACTTTAACATTTATAAAAACTCGATTAACAAATCGTTTGTCGATGGATAATTTGGATGATTGATGCTGATGAATTTAAACAAAGATATTTTAGAATCTCTTTCATTTGAAGACATAACTATAACGAAGTTGTCCAACTTTAATTTTTTTGTTTTTAAATATATTTATATATATATATATAAAGAAGCCAAGTACTAGATAAAAATGAATTTATATTAGGTATCTTTTGGAAAGTTAATTTAATTATTTTCTATGGTGTATTAAGATATGATTCTTCAATTTTTTTGAATCTAAATAAAATAAATAGGTTATTGACTTACTAAATTATATATTATGCATAAATTTGATTTATTTAAGGTACCTAATACATTAAATCTGAAAATATTCAAATATACCAATGTATATATTGTTTATTGAGTTATATGAAGATATCCATTTTCAGTTAACAAACATTTGATTAGGTACCTACTTATAAAGTTTTATTGAGGCCGTTCTAAATTATTTTGCATGAAATTATGGACTTCTAATATGAAAACAGAAGTTCTCATTTGATTTTCCGTCGTCACCATATTGATAAATGAAGATGTTCTCGTTTTGATATTAAAATACATAAGACCTATACGTTACATAAAGCAGGCAAACAATGTGCAAAGTGCATCTAAATCATAGTCCTAATAATAAATTATGCGATCTAAATCACGATTTTCGTTTTACAGGCTGAAAACACAACTTGCGTTTGGCCTCCGTAGAATAGAACATTTTTTTTCCACCCAATCAGCTGATTCGAACGTTTCCTCGTCATAAATACGTTGCTACGTGACACTCGCATTATTATAAGAATTATTTTGTTTTTTGGGTTTTTCAAGTGTTTGGAATGTAATTTCTAGCCTTCTCGAAACACACCTATATGGAATACCTACGAGTTTCCTAGTTCGTTTTTTTGACCTACTTAATTTATAAATATTATAACAATATACAGTTTCGAAACTCAATCTTTCTTCTACCTATCTAACACTCAACTTGTACTCGAACAGCCAACACGAATTTTGAGCACACTGCGGCCGAACACGTGTGTTGGGTGGTGCTCTCGGCAGCCATAATACGACGTACGCGACATATTATAATGAATATTATGAACTCACTTGAACCGCTGTGGTTTCTGTTGATCGTCGCGACGTTGGCTTGCACTTGTTGGCGTCCGGCCCGGTGCAGTTCCGCGGGGATGTCGCCGGAAGAACTGGAAGAGATCGAAGTGTTCGTGCGGTCCGTGTTGGCCGTCGCCCAACCGTACTGTCTGGGAATCCCGGACCGTCTGCCGGCGCACAAGGACGCGCCCATGGCGGCGATAAACGGACGGCTGCCCGAAGACTTGCAACGGTACCTGGAGGGCCTGCTGGCCGTCTCATCGGCGGTCGACCGTGGGACATTGGTCGCGATGCTGCTGGACGACACGTTCGTCATCGACGAGGACATGGGCCCGCACCGCGTGTTTGACCGGTTGCACGACGGCCGATAATAAAATAAGAAATAATAAATATATAATATAGGAAATATGGGTACACACACTCGTTTTATTGATGATAATAGGATTTTTACATAATCATTAATAACTTAAATCTTAATTATACAATAATACCTCTCAAGCATATTATTTAAATATTAGGACACTGTCCGACGACTTGCCACCGCGGTACTTGGAGGGTACCTGGCGGTCGACCGTCGGACGTTGGTCGCGACGCTGTTGGACGACACGTCGAAGAAGACGTCATATGGGTTCCACAAATCCGCCGAGCCGAGTGTTCGACCGACCGAAAATGGCGGCCAGAGACCGGACGTCCTACGTTTAAGGAGCGCGGACGGACTTCTCCGTTTTAGGCGCACCGACGGACTTCTCCGTTTGCGTCTCGTGTTTGCGGCCGCCATTTTCGGCCCGTCCAACACTCGGAGCGGCGGATTCGCGGAACTCATATGACGTCTTCTTCGACGTGTCGTCCAACAGCGTCGCGACCAACGTCCGACGGTCGGCCGCCAGGTACCCTCCAAGTACCGCGGTGGCAAATCGTCGGACAGTGTCCTAATATTTAAATAATATGCTTGAGAGGCATTATTGTATAATTAAGATTTAAGTTATTAATGATTATGTAAAAATCCTATTATCATCAATAAAACGAGTGTGTGTACCCATATTTCCTATATTATATATTTATTATATTTTATTTTATTTTTATAAATGTCGATTCAACTTGTTTTCCTGTGTGACCTCGGGACGTTCCCGTTTCAAACAATACTTGACATCCCGTGGAGCCATCGCAATTGTTAATCACCCGCATTCTGTTTTTCGAGTGTAGAGGCACTCAAAAAAACAATAACAAAAAAAAAATATTGGATTTTAACTAGACCGCCGTCGTTCCCACACACATCCGGAATTTTTTCTTTCCAACAAAACCAACCATTCTCGAGATATGTATATATAAATTTTATTCAAGAAAAAATAATAATTCAATCACAGTTTACAATAATATTATGTACAATATATAAAATAAAGCCTACAAATTTAAAATAATAATAATAGTAGTATTTGACGACGTTACTCGTAAAATATGTGCTCAAAACAATAATTATATATTATTTTATTCTAATAATTCTAAAATTATATAATATAAACATAATAATGAGTACCTATAATTTGTTTAGTTTTTCAAACCCTGCATGAGCGTCCATAAGCCGCGTGTACAATAATGATGATAATAATAATATTTATGTATAGAAACAATCGTTGATTTGAGTTTAAAAATGATGGAAAATATATTATTGTAATAATTAATGTATACTATTTATGTACAATATCACTATATATGGGTCGTATATAATATATAATGAACAATTTTTGTACAATTATTACTAACGTACCCATTTATACATTATAGCGTTTAACTAGTATACAACGCGTATGGTAAATATTACACTGCCTACGTCGTATAGGTATTATAGATTAGAACTGGCAAGTATTTCAAATTTAGATACTGGTATCCGGCAATATTGTTTACTACCGGTATCTACGGTAATACCAGTCATACGCGGTATATTTCATTACTATTAAGGCGGGTTTCCACTATACACGTACTCGTTCCCGTGCATACAAATCCTTTTCTGTGATTGGTTGGTTATGTTAAGTTACCACACGATTAACCACGATACCGTGTTGTTGGACATAGCTGAACATTTTTCGTGTACACGGCAAACGTGTATAGTGGAAACCCGCCTTTATATACAAATAATAAATAATAAAAGTATATACATATACGCGGTATATACGGTAACAACGGTAATTACCGATTCACGCGGTATACCGGTACCTACTCTAAAATATCTGTATTTTTTAAACACTGGCAATTACCGGTATACCGAAAATACCACCAGCTCTATAATATAATATATATTAAACGTCACGTCCGTCATCACTGCAAGCAATGGCATATCTTGGCCTTGCTGATGATGGTCTGCAAGTGCGGCGCTGTCTGCAGATAGTTGGTGTACGTGCCGCACACGAACGGTTCGATGGGCGTCTGGCCGATGGTGCGGCGGAAGAACAGCTCGACGACCGTGGTTTTCGGCACTGACCGGATACCGGGTAATATGTCGATCAGCTCGTTGTATCGAGCGTCCGGGCGGGCCATGTGCACGTGGTGCACGTGCCGTCTGAGCGCCTCCTTGCTCTTCACGGACAGCCCGTCCAAAATGGTTTCCGTGTTTTCGGAACTGCTGCAGCCGCGGCCCTTGACTGATGCTGTGCAAAAAACGATATATTATTATGTTTTCGATTTACTATTTCATAATATTTAATAATAATATGTCACGTAGCGTATTATCAGCGGCTTTCTAGTGTATTTAAATTTTTTTTTTTATGCATACTCATACCGGGTCACATGGAAAATGTATTGATTCATTGGTTTGATAAAATTTAATATGGGCCCCTGCTGCAATCATGGACCACTAAATCATTAGCACCATTAGCTCACTATATTGATTTGTTAAATGTTTAGTGATTGTTCATGCAGCCAGGCACTATATATATACTCCGGCCCACGAGAGTCCATACGTAAACCGCGCATTGATATAGTAATACGCGACGTCTGTTTCCTCCCACCATGATGTCATTCCCACTATTCGGCGCAGAGACGGACGCGTTTGGACATATGGACTCTCGTGGGCCGGAGCATAGGTAATATTACCTATGGGCTACGAGTACATACCGCGTCATCGAGTGACCACGAATATATTTTATACATATTTAATTGGGAGGGGGGGGGGAAATATCGATGATCAAATAGGAAATTCATAATATAATATGCGAATTATAAAAATAATGTACATAAGTACACCTCGAAGAAACCACCTGTTTGCGTCTCCTATTTCTAGTATTCGCGCATAAATCCAAAGTCACGTGTCGAACTGTATACGGAGTAATTCAGTTACATATTTGCAGGTCGTGAGAGAGGGTGATAATTATTGAACACCTCTGAATATTATATATTATTTGAGGTTATTTTTATTGCTATTGAGGGACTATCGTTGTCGCAGCTTGTTATAATAAATAAATTATAATCTCACCTGATTTGAGCAGTACGATTTCGTTCAACAAGTACTGTTCGATCGGATCGATTTGCCGGTGTTTTACCGCGGCCAACGTATCCTTGAACACGGCGATTTGTTCGTCGATGTCCAGCGACGATCCAAAGTTGGACCGGTGCTCTTCGTGCAGCAGAGAGATATCGGTGTCCGAAAAAAATTGAGCGGCCGTCAATATGAACAGTTCGTGCCAGCTTTCCCGGAGCAATTCAAACTTGACAATCGAATGAAAAAAAACACGTTTAAACATCGCACGGAATTTATATTTCATTTTCAATTATAATTTAGTCGAAAACCATATTATCATAATATTATATAGGTGGTATATATACCTGGTCGACAAAAGGCAGAGTCATCAGAGCGGGAAAACTTTTGATCGTAGAAACTGTGACCAAAATCGAAGCGGCCGTCTCGTAAACTGCTTGCGTGAGTCTCATAGTGTTTAAAAATCTCGGCATCATTGACATCTGAAAGATTAACCACAAACATATAAGTATCATTATATCCATGTAGTGTTAACATATTATTATACATCGATGATGATTCATACTCCTTCAAAAGTAATCATTTACCTGTGGTCGGAAAGCCGACAAATATAAATGCGAATCGGGAATGTATCTGCCAGGTGGGGTCGAACAAGTGGTCGAACATTCGGGGGACCTCTTGGGCGTTAAATCCAACGGCGGAGAGTTGCTCGTCGATCGATCTTTAGAGTAACAGAGTCCTTGGAGTTGTCGACGAACTGTCGACGTTCTAGGCCCGCGCTCGTGTTGAACAGCTTTAACGATTACGAAATTATACTTCAACATCACACGAAAATCGTTTATTATTTATTACTTACCGTCTTTGTTCATTCCCGAAAGCATACATTTTCGGAGCCTGCAAGCTCGACACTGATTCCGGTGCGTTTTGTCGACCGGACATGCGCCTTCCGATTTTGATTTGCAAATGTATTGTCTATTACGCCGAATAGATCTCTAAAAAATAATAATAACAATCAAATTAATGTTATATTATAATTTATAACTATATTTTATGTATGTGAAATACTTTGCTATAGTATATATAAATATTGAATTTATTCCGTTGTTAAAATTCTCAGAGTGACTAATTGTCAATTTAAACTTTTTTTTAACTTAATAAACAGTGCATGAATATAATATGATAGGTAATAATATATTTACTACCGTAGAGGTAAAAATATATGTTTGATTTGTATAAAAACGAGGTAATAGCGTAGTATATTGCAGTATACTCACTTTGAAAAACCCCGCACATCCGTCGCATGCGTATATGCCATAATGTTTGCCGGACGAAAAGTCCTTGCACACTTTGCACGGTATGTCGTAGAGGATCCGACCTGGAAACAAAATACAAAACGTCAAATTCTATTTTCCGTGGGAATAACTGCGCGCATCATGGGAACTATCAATTATCGATGACGAATGATGATGATGACGACCATACAACGGCGGGCAAATTAATTACTGGACACGAACAACAATAAAATTCACGAGACAGATGGACCGTATAAAACAACACACATACCACCAACCTATACGCGATACTCGATCCACCTGACGACTTCCGAAATGTTTTTTCACCCCCGTGGAAGGATGGGGGGTTATATAGGGGGAGGTCTGTGCGGTCGTTTTGATCCGACGGTTCCGGCGAGCGGCTATTTGCATGTGCAGCTCACCCGGCACGGGAAAGACGCTGCAGGAAACGCACAACAGGTCCCCGGAAGTCGGCGCTATATATATTATATATACGCCTCCTATACACACACATACGTGGGCTACCGCCACCACCACCACTTCCTATACCGCCCCATTCCCATATATCACGTGAAATTATCGCCGGAGCAAGTGCTTTATTGAAACACACCCTCTATACGTACCTATATAATATAATAATATACGACCAACAAACAATGGGGCAAACGAGCGATAATTAGTGCACCACCACCGCCGTCATCTGTCACTGCTAGTATACCAGTGACGTGCTCTATTTACCACGCGTTTATAGGAACGAATTTTTTTACGGTCACGATAAAAAATATGTAAGTATAACATATAATAAATGTATATATGCGCATCATCATCACGATAGTAATAATAATAACAGGTACCTATATATTATACGTGTGAGAACTGCAGTGCGCGTATTCGTGTTTGGCGCGAGGGAGGGATGACGATGACGTGCTTTATGGACACATGGTCGAACCGGGATAATTATTATATTATTCGAATATATGTACTACCTATATAATAAGCACGTTAAGTGATGTTATACTATGAGGCACCTATATATATATATTATATTATATCGTATCTGTCGTTGCTGCTCCCGGTTTTTTTTCCCAGATCATTTATTAATATGATAAATTACGACGTCAATCCACTCGTTATTTCAACCCCTAATTCAGTAAAATCAATCGGTATAATATGGTGTTTTCACCGTGCACGTATGTCATGCGTGCGACCGTAGGTACTATATGTACGATTGCTTTAAAACTCGCAACTCGCATATAAGTTCTCACGTATAAAATGTGCTTGCCAACTTTATTAAAAATATAATATTATATCTCAGTTTACCATAACATTATAAATAGGTAAATTATTATGTTTGTATGTATGTATGTATGTATGTATGTATGTATGTATGTATGTATGTATGTATGTATGTATGTATGTATGTATGTATGTGTGTGGGGGGGGAGGGGTTAATAGATAAATTATTATTAATAATTATTATTGAGCGAGTATAAAATTATTTACGCCCATATATATTATATTAGTTGTTTATGAAGATACTTTTTCAGTTTTGCAAAAAAAAAATAAAACCTTGGGATATTAATATCGTTTAAATAAAATATTATATAAATTTGTTTTCATCTTGGTTGATTAGATATTATGTAGGTAATATAAAACTATACGAAAATATTGTTAATGCATTAACACTCACAACGGCACAACCACCATTTAAGTTTCCTTACCAATTCCTATATTATATGGATACGAGTATACAAGTGCATCGGCATACGACCTGACGACCATACTGTATAATATATATATCCATTTCGCATTATGAATGTGTATATAACTGCAAAATTAATTGATTAACCTTAACCATTTCCATAGAAAACAATTTTTGACCCAACTAGGGTAGCGTATTCCCGACCCTGTACTATTAGGTGCAGTGGACGGAGTTTGTATTTATCCAAAATTACTTTTAAGAAACCTAAGTATTAATACTCAGTGTTTATTGTTGACACTTTTATTTAGTACAGTATTATATCGAAATCTATTTGTATTTTATTAATATTCAATATAGTTATACACATAACAAACATTATAAAAGCATAATAATATAAATGTATGCAATTTGTACATACGGCAAATTGTAATTTATTACGAATACTCTATGTTATAGTTTATAAGTTTTAAAAAAAGTATTCACGTTCAACCTATAGCAATTGCTACAAATAAAAAATACCAAGTTTAACAATAGAATCTCTTTCAACCAGGTGTTCATCCATCAAACCTTGGGATATTAATATCGTTTAAATAAAATATTATATAAATTTGTTTTCATCTTGGTTGATTAGATATTATGTAGGTAATATAAAACTATACGAAAATATTGTTAATGCATTAACACTCACAACGGCACAACCACCATTTAAGTTTCCTTACCAATTCCTATATTATATGGATACGAGTATACAAGTGCATCGGCATACGACCTGACGACCATACTGTATAATATATATATCCATTTCGCATTATGAATGTGTATATAACTGCAAAATTAATTGATTAACCTTAACCATTTCCATAGAAAACAATTTTTGACCCAACTAGGGTAGCGTATTCCCGACCCTGTACTATTAGGTGCAGTGGACGGAGTTTGTATTTATCCAAAATTACTTTTAAGAAACCTAAGTATTAATACTCAGTGTTTATTGTTGACACTTTTATTTAGTACAGTATTATATCGAAATCTATTTGTATTTTATTAATATTCAATATAGTTATACACATAACAAACATTATAAAAGCATAATAATATAAATGTATGCAATTTGTACATACGGCAAATTGTAATTTATTACGAATACTCTATGTTATAGTTTATAAGTTTTAAAAAAAGTATTCACGTTCAACCTATAGCAATTGCTACAAATAAAAAATACCAAGTTTAACAATAGAATCTCTTTCAACCAGGTGTTCATCCATCTGTCTGTAAAAATCATTATTTTTATTTGATTTGTTAAAATATTTTTAAAATGTAATTCACAATAATAATTTTATTTATTTAAAATATTTGAGTACGTTTTAAAATTTTAGACCAACGCGTTAAGATTATAATACTTGATTTAAACAATATGACAGAACAATTAAGACTACCTATACCTATAGTAGATATTTGAATTCCGTTCGCTACACTAATTTAGTTCCAATACCTGGACTGGAAAATAATAATATACTAATTGAGTTCCGGGTTCAACGAAAAATATATTATACTAATTGAGTTCCATTACCTGAACGGGAAACGAAAAATATACTAATCGAGTCCCTGAGGAGTGGGGATTATGTTGAATTAAATATGAAATCAACCATAATAGAATATAAGATACCGAGACGACCTAGTGATATCGGTCATATCATTTTTATGACTTTGATAACACGATTTGAATATATACAATGTTTATCACATACATTTTTACCTATATAAAAAATTCTATTTAATCATCACCAGTACGTAATATATTTATTTATTTATACGCATGTAATATGTAAATTATACGCATGTATTATACATTTACATGAATAGATTTCGAATATGACACTGAATATTATACGTATTAAATTGAAGTACCATTTAACTAAATACTATATAGGAAATTTGAGTGGGTAAGTAATATTTTTATTATATTTAGGTTTATAATATAATATGATAATAGTATACCTAGATTAATAATATCTAACATTTAAACACTTTATATTAACTCTATGTCGATTCAGTGCTCCACATGATCGAATAAGCATATAGGTCTTGTAAAATTAATTTTTGATCTATACTAACTCCGCCCACAGCACTGAATCTTGACTGAATGCTATAGGGTCGAGAAATACGCACTCGGGGATTGGGTAAGAATAATGCGCCGTGGGTGGTCGTTGAGTTTCCTAATGACCTAATCTATTGATTAAGGAAGTAGAAACCATCCTTTAGGTAAAAAACAGTAACGAATGAAAATAAAAATTTTCGGGGAAGTAAATAATTTATGTTTGGCGAACGCTGTAGAGCACCGGTAATTGAAAATATCTTGCAGTGAAAGTGAAGTGCATTTTTATTTAGGGGAAATTGGACGGGAATAGCTTTTTATCTCATAATGAGGGATAAGGAAAGTATACACTCCACTCAAATCATAAGAAAATATATCGTCCTATATTGAGCTGGTCACACTACACAAGGGTTTTATTTATCTGTGAACAGTCAACCGTGTTCCATATAAAGTTCAAACAATGTACATGGATAGTGTATGCAGGGGTTCAAAAAACTGATACTGTACCTATACCGAAGTGGAATGAAAACTGAGTAATTGGATTTTCGCTTCATGTCCGTGGTGTTAAAAATAGATAAGACATATAGGTCCAACGCCGAACAACGATGAAAAATGTATAGTCTGGTTTTCAGGTGTACGAATAATATTGTCCGCTGCAAACTATACTAAACATTGTTCACGGCCTATAGTGTGTGACCTGCAGCCTTTGAACTTATTACAGTAAATTACTACAATTAGTAACAGCTCAATATTATAATAATTATATAACTATATTATATAAGTATACAAAATACAAAGAATATTCGATTCAACCGCATTCTGCAGATGTAAGAATAATATGTTTCTAATTCCCTAACCACTGCGTAACTATTTTTGTTATAATAATACGAATTATCAGCTATAGCTATGAAGATAATATATAAGATATTTTTGGATAGATGAAGAACTATGAAAGTGGTATTTAGATACAGGAGATATGATCAGACTCAGATGTTAAATTAATAAAGATATAAAACACTATAATATTACCTATTATGACTTTTTTTTTTGCTTCCTTGGTATCACAACTGAGATAGGAACCATTATAGTATTATACTTCCACCTCAGTTGCATCGTTTATTGAACAATAATATTAAAAGAAAATTATTCAGTACCTATTATTATGACCTGTACTTCCCTATATTACAATTATTATAACGAATCTACACTATACATAATTTTCAATATAATATTATTTTCTAGTAAAATTACGAAAGAGTATATTAAATACTGTGTACCTAGCATAGACCTATTATGGACAGCGCTTAGAGATAGAAGTCAGGGGTACGATATAGATTGATCGATAGTTTATAGGTCTATGGTACCTAGTTAATGGCAAGATATATGATTTATTGATCAAACGATTTAAACTGTTGTTGTTCAAGATCACAATAGATCATTTTAAGTTTATTAGGCTACTCAGTTATTCTAATTTCTATCCATACGTTAAACATTTAAAATAAAAACCAATTATAAATATCGTTTCATATAATAAATGATTATTATTTATTCAATTGTGATTTTGATAGTATATTCGTTCTTGCATGTATATGGTGTACTCCAAATTCCCAACAATATCTGTTTGTTGGAATTGCTTATAAGTTATAACAAAACATGATAGGTGAACCCAGTGACGTAACTAGAAACTTGGGGGGGGGGGGGGGGTGATATGGATATATTACAATACAACTTAAATAACTAATGAATTAATATTCACCGCTGAATATTCATAATAATAAATTAACTGATTGGTTATTATAGAATTGATGTTCATTTTCATTTCGTGCAAAATTATAGATCACTTAATGTTTTTGGTTAAAATTCAATTCTATTTATTCACGTAATCAAGTTTTAGGAGTAAATAAATATATATAGTAGCCATAAACGCGATATAAGATTACATTATTGCATAACCAAAACACACCACTGATGACTAATGTATGACGAAAACATAATATTATTATCAATCAACAATATTATGTTCTGCATAGTATACCTATATACTTGAAGAACTCGCGAAGGTGTGTAAGTTTTTCAACTGATAAATTCGATCATCATCATTCGTCGGTAAATAGTAATAAAATATAAACAAGACAATAATACTACGCGGAAATAATTTATCAAGACTTTTACTACCGATTTGTTTATATTATACTGTTTTTATTGATTTACTCTCGTATGTGCATGTGTTCAAATTAATTTATGACATTATTGATTATATTGAAAAATAATAATGTTTTAAACGTGTATAGTATATTCAAAAATCACCGGCGAAAAAAAAACCGATAAAAATTACGAAAAAGACTTGAACGGTGGCATAAGACGTTGACCGGTTTCGTTCGTTCGTAACAAATAATAATTACTGAGTGTTTTGTAATGATGATATTATTTTCGTTCGTTATGATGATAATATAATATATAATATATTGCCGTATAGACTTACTGTTTGTCGGTTTGGTAATGGCGTTGGATGAGTGTTCCGCAAAGTTTTGCATGGTGATCTCTTCGCGCCCTTTGCGGCAGAACGTGGTTAAATAAAATATTACTGCAGTGAAACGAGTTAATGAATTTAAAAAAAAAAATGTATAAAAACCGAAAACCAGATGAACACAGAAAAAAAAATGTTTAAAACATCAAATATCAACAAAAGCCCGACGAACAGCCGACGACGACGGAGAGAGACGCACTATATATGGTGGTGGTGACGATCGAGATCAAAATGTCAACTCGTCGATCCCGCGGTCGTCGGACACGTCCCTGCGACACGGACACCCCGCGGGTCTGGGCGTGTCGTGCGCTATCCGTGCCGCACCGCCATTGGTCGGAGCGTCGCCACAACCGGTGGCGCGCGGACCGCGATGTATAACAGGGATCGGGGGTGGTTTCCAAAATAATATGCGCACCGCTCGTACTCTATTATTTCGTTTTTTTTTTCAACATAGACGGTGTACATCGTATACGAGGTATATACCGTATACGAGGTATATGTGATGCGTGTGTTATATACCATTTACGAGGTATATACATGCGTGTGTTATATATATATAACTATATAAGAGTTATATACATGCGTGTTATATATATAAGCTGTGTATATGTATATTGTGCGCGTGATAAAAGTCATAATGCCGACGGTGAAAAAAAAAGAACGAAAATACGAGCGCACCGCGCGGTCCGCAGCAGTGATGGACGTGTTCGTCGAACCGAAAGGGATCTCCGTCGGAATAATGTACTCCGGGGCCGGGCTCGGCGGCGGCAGATGATAAAAACACAATAAATGTTATACAGCGGCGATGTATACATTAGATAAACCCTGCCCGAGGATAACCAGAAGGCAATTAGTCCCGCGAATATAATATATATATAAAATGCAATATACAGATCGCCGCCCTTTTCGTATATTATGTTGTCCGTTACGATATTATATGTATATATATTATTATTATGTGTGATGGCAGGGGATGGCGACGACGCGAACGTTTGTATAGCTGCGATACCGATTTCACAGTTTAAATACCATATATATATTATTTGTATTTTGTACGCATTGAATAATATGTATATATGGTGTAAGTATATTATGCACTATATATATATATATGGGGTTACTGTATACATAATGATGTACATATATATACTGTACAATATATATTGTCCTCTCCTTCGGCGGGCACGCTGTGATTTTTAAGCCAAAAAATAAACACCCGACAAGAGTTAAACTCGCCCCGAGGGCGTCCGCGCGAACGGAAACGATATTATTAATATAATACATTATTATAAGGTACATGTCGATTTTTACAAAGTGCACACCAAGTATGCATGACATTAAAAAAGTATATTATATTATTACCAAAGCCGATACGGTAGAGCAAGTATATATAATATGTATACCTATATTGAATATTATGAGTGAACTATTTCGTATAAAAGTATACTGTGATGCTATATAATATTCCAACGACAACTACGGAGGTATTTATGCCGATCCCGTAGGTGTGATGAATTTTTTCGGATGATCGGACCAATTTTCTCGAAAATAATTATATGCACGACAATAGGAATTCTATACACTGCAGATTTTTCGCTGTATATTCTTGTACAATTTTTACTCTACCTATAGGACCACGGGTTGGTATCATATCCAACATATTATCCTAGTCAAGAGTGCACTGTTTGCTTTCTCTCCCTGGCCTACGCGCAACATAGACAAAACGCATTTACGCAGAATCATTTTTCATAATATATTATTATGTTTTTGAGTAATCTAAGAGTAAAATCATCCATTGTAAAGAAGACAGAGAATAATATTTTTGAGGGTATGACATATTATATCGATTTTTCTAAATATTGTCTCGAGACCAATTTAAACATAATTTAAATATGCAATTTTTTTTTTATTGTGAAAGTCGAATACAAAGTAGAATAATAATAAAATATAAAACCGATAATATATTACTCTCAAAAATATCATTCTCTAAAATTTTTGTGATGGGCGATTTTACTCTAAGATCACTCAAAATTCATAAAAAATACGATTTTAAGTGAAAGCCTATGTTACGAGGACGTCTGAGAGAGAAAACAAATATTGCGCTGACATCGACTTAACTGTGCTAAGGATTATAAAGACGCATCACCGTCGCACAATGTAGACACAATAGCCACACACTGCTATTATAATTAAGTCTAATTAGTTTATTTCAACTATCTAATTCCACACACTATTACCTACCTACACCATTATATTATTACTGTACCAAACACGATATAAAGTATTAATTTGATGACCTGCGTACTGTTGTGTGAACTTCGCTGTCGGTTAAAAACAGCAATATGTATAGAATTATACATGTTATAAACTTCAATGGATGGCCACTTGACACAAGCACCCTGCCCGAAATGCTGTACATTTTATTTAATTCATTTTCTTCTATTTTTTCTAATATTTCTTTTAAATCCACAACATGACTTGACGTGCTTATTGTGAAAAATATAATACTTTACAGATTGTACAATAATAAAATAACGGACAAACCAGCTATATTGCTGATATGGCCATAATATGGAAATATTAATTAACAAAAAACACTGGTGGATAATTATGTTAAAATTACAGTGCGCATATGGTCATGATGATTATGCAAATTATTGCTAATAATATGTAATAATATCACAACAATGTCAGCAGATATAATGTGACATAATTCAAAATATCCATTTGAAAATAATATCTAGATCGTTTTTAAAAATTGTATTTAAATTTTTTAGTAAAAAACAATGAATTAGATAATGTAATTGTTGTTTTATAATATTATTATGTTTTTTTTTTTTAATAGGTATAAGTGGATAGGTATAATTAGGTATGTTTTCTTTATAGGTGTTCAGACACCATGGAATTTTCCTGAAAATACGGTACTTTGTACACGATCATTAAAACTAGAATTTTCGATTGATAATATACAATTTTTTAACGAAGATATTTCTTAGGTACCTATATAAAAAAAACCCCTATGGTTCCATTTAGTGTTTATAGTATTGGAACTTCTTTTTTCGATTAATATGCGCGTTTTGTTATGTGAACTCGTCTATCCAAACAATATATGTCCATACATTAGGTATATATAATATACTGTTACATCAAATAAATTTATTATAGAGTCAGAAATTGATCAAGGTCGACTTTTAAGAGCACGGAAACATTGACGTTTAACAATAATCTATAGACACAGCGTAATGGAATTTTAAAATTTTACAACAAGTGAAAATGGCTTATACGGGAATTTAATTTCTTAATCAGACGACCGAGAACGTATATAGGCCAATATGACGATAATAAACTACTAATAGTGACATTATAGCCAATGTCATTGAGACGAAACAATTGCAGTTTTCCGGTCACGACTCGCGGTTATTCCGTATTGTTGAAACCAGTAATAGGAGATGACGATGCAACTAAAACGAGACGTGACTTGTTTATTTACTTGATTTTTGAACAAAATATAATATTATGCTCTATCAATAAAATTTAAGATTTACACCAAAACAGACATCTCCGTTGAAGTCTTCGGCAAATAACATTTTTTTAACGAATTAAATAATCGCATGTAGAAATAATTAAAAACTATAATAAAATTATATAACACGTATGATGATCACAATATTTTCAGCGATAGCTATTTGTATTATTATTACAATTTACAAATATTAATTGAAATATATTATGAATAATCGCCAACTTTTTTTACCCACTCTAAAACGATTCTTGACTATTATTGTCATCCTATATGTACGCCGCGTGTTAAGCCGTCAAAATTCATTGTATTTCATTCATGCTTTAAAACACTGCAAAATTCAATGGAAACATAACCTGCAACATTGCCTACAAATTCCATTGGTACAGTAATAAAGTCTTAACATTATTATTATATACTGTCGGAGCCGCCTTCGATTTCTCACAGCTCTCTATACGGATTAGTAACGATGTTATTCGATTTTTTCCTTTCATTCATTGTATCCATCGCCCAATTTTCCATATGATTGACTCTACTAAATTAATATTATATACGATATTTTTCAAAAGGATCTCTCGTAAAAATCGATGCGATGGGTGTGTTTTTTTTATTATTTTTCGTATGTATAGAGAGGTATTGCTGATCCGACCCATTGTGCAAACAGTACTCGAATAACAGCGGAAGCCCCTATATTTTATGTACAGACCGATCTTAGGTGAGTTAATCCATCGACGTTTTGTAATCACAGTGCAGCGTGGTCGTTATCATAATTCATTAAAAAAAAAATGTCAGATAATATATTTTATTCGAGTTGCTTATTTAGGTATATATAGTAATAATAATTAAATGATTATTATACTACTCATGCTCCTTCGTTTGCTTCAATTTTTTTTTTTTTAATACTCGTTGTTAATTAATAATTACCACCTATACGTCTTGTTATATGAATCAAAAACATCTACATTGTACGCATTCGAATAAACTATTGATATTTTGTTATTTATAGGTACATTATTACGCTTGTAATTATAATATTATCCGAGCAAATTTTGTACTCCAGTAAATCTTTAAAATTGTTTGTAATTGCTTATACTATGATATACGTTTTTTACATATAGGTACAGAATGTACAGAATATGTAATATGTATTCTAATTAAATTATGTTTAAACAATACAATAGGTATGTACCTATATTTGTATATTTTGAAGATGTTGATGAAAGGTACTTTTTTGTTGTTGTTTGTGGTGAAATATTTTTCGCAATCTTCATAGCAAACGCCAAACGTTAAAACTAGTAAATTCAAGTTTATTCAAATTTTTATATTATATATAGAATATATAGATATTATTATAACACTGAATTATGTAAATTTATTTGGGGATATAAATTTAAGAAAAAAAATTATATATTATATACGACGCAATATGACTAGAAAATAATTGTACTCCCATTGTCGTTGTAATAATTATTTCCAGACTAAAAAAAAAATAATAATAATAAATGTCTTATAACTGTCATTCATTTAATATTTATACGAGACGAGGAGGATATTATGAGAACTATATTATACAAATATGAGGTAGTCAAGTCGCTGCAACGGTTAGCAACCGATTTTTACGGTGTCACGTACGAGCCAGGAACGCCTCTTGTATATTATATATATAGAGTGACGAAGAAGATTGAATAATACGAAAAAAACCATCTTTAAAATACAATATAATAATAAAACCGGATCTCAGCGTCTTCTTGGCGGGTATTCCCATCGGGAAGACGTTAAAAAATCCTTTGATGAGATATCACTTTAGATCCATAAGTCCTTTATTTTACCATAGGGCATAGAGGGATGAATGAAGTCCGAGCGCCTCCTTCTTCCTGTAGTGTGTCGTTTCGTGTACGTGTACTTCGCAGGGCGTGACCAAATATCGTGTTACTGAAACCCAACAATATATTATTATTATTATTATTATATCTTCTGAGAGTTACACAATTCCGACGCAATTCCAACGGTTTTCCGGAGGTTATATATATTTATACCATTGAAACTGATTTTAAATATAATAACTGGAACTATACATACCTAAGTATCCATCCAATATTGTAGACTTATCACTTGTACACATTTTACAATCGATCATATTATTACAGGTAATAATAACATTAACATCGTATTCTAGTTCCCGTGGACTGGTGGACTGTATTCGTATATAATATATTTACGAGCATGTATATGTATACACTTTATTTTATGCGTAGGTATAGATATACCTATAATATACGACATTGAATATAACGTGTGATGACCTAAAATATAAAGTCTTAATTCTATACGAAAAATAACCACTTCAAAAGCACGGATTCAATTTCACACATTTGTTAATAACCTAACCAGGTATAATATCATCTTTTCTATACTTCTGCGCATTTTGGATTATATATTATTATATTATATAGTGAGACTTGTGAGCGACTAAAACACTATAATTGCATACAATACAGCTAGTAACCGTTACCAAACACTTTTATCATTGTAATTTATTGAAATCGGAACATAAAATAATATTTTCAAACAACTATTATCCTTCTATACAATATAGAATACTTTTTTTGTAAAATTCATAAATAAACAAACCGTTAATCAATCGAATACATAAAAAAAATTTAGTTGCTTTTTCATTATAAAATGAATGTTTGCTTTTACTGAAATAAATTGGTTATTACTTATTGTGATACATAACAAATGATTATAAAGTACCTATACAGTTATATTGAAATTCATTTTTTATCGTTGTAAAAGAAAACATTATAATAATATATAGCTATTGATTTAAATAATTTTCTCAGTATAAATATTAAATTCTACAAAAAGATATAAGGGTTAAAAAATTAAATAACTTCAATCCAATATATTTATTTGCCAATCTATAAATCTATCAACTAACCGAAAAATTATATATAACTATATAAGTATAGTCTGAATTATATTACGTTATAATTGAGAATATTGCTGTCAAAAAAAATATACACATAAATGAGCGTTGTTTGCTTGAGCACTTGAGCAACTAGTTAAATGTAGTTTGTAGTTTTAGTCAATATACTAGTACGTATTCTGTATCCAAGTAACTTCATATATATGACTAATGGGCGTCAATTTTCGTATAGTGTTTTATTTATGAATATATGTCTCTACCCATATAGGTATAGTGTTAATAAGACTTTTAATCGATATTCAACTATAGGGTTATTAAAGAAGACTATTTTAATAAATCATTTTTTTTTTTGTTATCTAAAAAAAACCCCGTAATACGCTACTCGATATTCTTCATCTAAAAGGAAAATCTATCAATTATAAATATTATATTTTTGTTAATAATAATGACAACAAAAACCTTGCAAAAAATCTGTCGGAAACAAAAAAAGGGTATCCAGCCAAAAAACATATTTTTGTTAAAAAATCGATTTCTCCATATTATTCAAGTCAGATTCAAGTACGATGTCGTCAATCTCAGAACAGAAGACATTTATATTTTACTATAGGTACATTTTATACGTGTCCACAATCCACAAACACATTGTAGAGTCGTTCCTGAGCTGCAAAATACGCGTACCCACACAATAAAATAGTTTATAGACAAAGCGATATAGTTACCTTGTGTATATTATGTATATAGGTGTACAACTAATGGGCAACAATAACGGTTGCGGATAATATTATAAGCTCTGCGTAATGTGTATACAATGTGGTTATAGTTCCTGGCGCTAGAAAATAATAGCATCGAACAAAAACGTAGGTACCTATATTATAATATTATGTAGAATGTATATAGATCGTAGGGGAACGGGTTTTGAATTTTGATTGTAAACACTCTGTATATAATTGCATTTGAGTATCAAATACGGTTTACCGAGAATCAAGAGGGTCGTTATACCACGGTCGTTTAGCACTTTTAAAAAT
Organism: Macrosiphum euphorbiae; assembly: GCA_949089665.1. Taxonomy (NCBI): domain Eukaryota; kingdom Metazoa; phylum Arthropoda; class Insecta; order Hemiptera; family Aphididae; genus Macrosiphum; species Macrosiphum euphorbiae. Next base: position 93,505,528 of record CARXXK010000001.1, on the reverse strand, counting down.
TACTGATATTGTTTCTGTGGCGGCAGCATAATATTGCAAAAAAAAAGACTAACAATTAGTTGTAACAAAATAACATCTATTGCAAAAAAAATAATACATATAAAATAATATTGTATGACTTCGATCATAGCACACTCATTGTGCATTCGACAATATAATATAATATATAATAATGTTTCCTACGCAGCGCATTAATAATTATAGCGATTTCGTCTTAAATTAACGATATCGTATATCATACCTATTATTACAACCACGTCGGTTTACGTACCTATATAAGTACATTATCGACTGCTAGTCGTCGGAGAACTTAAGACATTTAATTGTTTGCGTTCTCTCTGAATATTATTATTATATTGTACCTACCTGTCGGAAACATCGGCGTAACACACAAGCCCATACCGCCAGTTATTCATACGCGCACATAGGATAATATATAATATGAAATAATGTGGAACCAAACTTGTTTGATTCTTCGTCTTAGCTTTTGTCTGTCTGCGTATATTACAATAACGCGCTGCAGCGTATACATATACATTATATGACCTGACCTGGTACCTGTCACAGAAAGCGAACGAACTCGAGGAGGGTGTTATTGTTTTTTTTTTTTTTTTTTTCGTCTCTCGAAGACAAACGCCGTGTGGTGGGCGGGGGGGGGGGAGGGATTAAAAAGACTTCCTGCCCGGCGCTATTGTTATATTATATAGGACCCATGGGAAAAATTCTAACGCAAAAGGAGATGCGCGTCTTGACGGGGCGCCCGTAGGCGTAACACACGTGACGACGATGTGAACATGACTCGGTTCACTTTTTGCCATTTGCCGGGTCGGATTACAAAATGTCGAGACGTGAAAAGAAAAAAATACGGAAAATGCTAATACAGACGCTATGAAATAGAGTCGTCGACTATACTGTGTGAGGGAAACGCGAGCGATTCATCGCACAAAATGTAAAATATATTGAATGTATTTGAATATTAAATGTATATATTACCTATATAATGAAACTGTTTGCTGCGAAAGGATTTAAGCCGTACGGTGGCAAGTAGGTAGGTACATAGATAGGTAATTACCAGCTGTATATTATAATGATATTACTGTGGAGTGTGCAGTTGATGGCAGTTACTCAATTATTGTTATATTGTGTTTGACGCGCGTGCGATAACTACAATAATAATTATTATTATTGCCGTTAAGCGATAAAATTACGATTTAACTATAATAATATGTATACGGCTAGAACAGTCGAACAGTAATCATTGAGCATATATTCAAGGGTAATTATACAGATATACATATATATATATATATGTATGTCTTGCAATAGATGGTGTAAAAAAATAACCTGGTGTAGTACAATCCATATATACCTTCAAGTGATATAATACGAGTATTGGTCGCCATAATAATAATAATAATATGAGTCATGGTAACGACACTGCACTACTTAATACTCGTATTGGCTATTGTATAACTAAAACAATTAACGTTTTGTGGCCGATGTATAGTTTGCAGATATATAACATATAGTAAAAGCTCGTTTATTGAACACTTTTACATTATATAGGTCACGACGAATACGAATTGCGGAAAAATCCCGATAAAAAAATTCCCTAAACAAAATACCTGAACGATGTTTTTGCTTTCAGTATTTTTAACCTAACATACTATGATTTTTAACGAAAAATTAATTTTCTTTACAATATTTTTATATTAAATTAAGGTTATGTTGTTATTATATAATTTAATATTTATTCTTATAAATTATTTATAATATTTATATTTTTAAATTTAACGTGCTCGTCACATTATTGCCTCAATTTTTATACTGGGGATTTTTTTCCAACTGCCCACGAACACAGTTGTTAAAAGTAGTCAGTGAAAAATTTACAGAGGAAAAGCGTAAAATTATTTTTCTATAAAAATGAAATACTGCTGTGTTGTATATGTTGTGTTATCGAAATACAACATTTTTTTTTAATAATACCGGTGATTTGGAAACAATCTACTTACTGTTGTGATATTCATACTATATATGTGTATGTGTGAAATAATAAAAACAGTGAAACGTGCGACCAAACTAAAATATTGTATTAATGATTAGATGTTTTGAAGTATAATAAACTATAGACGCCATTATGTATACAGCAAGAGCGTAAGACCTATTACGTTATAATAGTTAAGCACGTGAATGTGAACGAGTTACTGTTTTTTCTGTTTTTTTTTTCATGAAAATTGAAACTTTGGTACATGATTAGTTCATTCCCATATTCACTCGACATCGCCCTACCGATATATTTTAATTTTAATTTATAATTTATAAAGTTGCATAATTTAAAAACCATAAACGCACATAAACACGAACTAACATAATATATAACCTGCAGACGGACAATCGGCAATAAATGTGGAAACAATAAAATATAAGTCCTCGAGTGTACACAATGTAGGTACCTACATTGTACATTTTGAACCCACGTGCGTTTAAAATTTTGATAAAAGTTTATAACGACACGAGCCATGTATAAAGGCCACCTTATGGCCAGTATAAAATAATAATAAGCCGGCGAAACAGAGGTTCCTATTTTATTGCGTATAAGCAATAATAATATTATCTATATTATAAAAAGTTGATAGTTGTTTTAGAGCGGTCATATATTTCGATATAAACAACCGATGCTGATAATTATTAGTAATATTGTATTTTGAAAACATGTAAATTTAAAATATTTACTAGTGCAATCAACAGGTATACGATTTAGATGTGTCAAACTATTTCGAACTACGCATATTGATCCATATATAGGTACTCAATTATACTAGGTAAATTAGTACTCAAGTACTCAATTATTTTTTTATAATAGTATACTCATCTTGAGTTATATTTCCTTCGATCGACTGAAACGATTTTACGAGTACCTATAGTACCTACCTATTCTACCTATTCGAAAAACAGAAAAGGCAATATAAAAAAACATTAAAAACGACGTAGAGATATAAACCTATAAATACGTATATCCAACAGACAACAGTTAACTATTATTATTTATTATTCTGGATTAGTATGTATACCAAATTGATATTGTTGAGCTATATAAAAATGTTTTGTTAAAAGCTAATAAAATTAATAAAACAGACAACAGCTCAATAAAACCATGTAATAAACAATTATTATTATAATATTGTAAAAATAAATTAAAATATTAAATCTTAACTCGTCTGCACACCAGTTGTACAACTTGTACAAGGTCATGGAAACTTTGAAAGCGTTGGAAGTGTGCAGGATGACTTCCTGCAGGTTTGAACGCGAGTCACTGATAATTTGCGAAGACGCAGAGAAGCAATATAATACTACATACATTTATGAATATTATAGAGAGTGGTTTGCCAAGCATGCTCACCCCCATTTTTCCTTTAATAATTAAATTATTCAAATTCGGATTTTTGGAACTTTTAAATATACTCAAAGACCATTTTATTTGAATATTCTTAAGTTGTTCACCACATAAAGAGTGTCTTGTGGAGAAAACAAACTTCAATACCCCCCCCCCCCCATTCGATCATAAATGATTTTACGGAAAATGTTGACGTATCAAAATTAGAACGAATGGTTTTCGAGTTATTTAACTTTTCGTATTTAGGATAATATTATAGGTCCATGATATAAAAGATATGAAGGTTATGGTGATTATTATTAAACCATCAACATTTTTATAACGTTCAGCTTTTGAACTAGGTACATCAACATTTTCAAAACAATTATCCACTAAATAATTTACAGCAAAAAAATGGGGGGAGGGGTATCAAGGTTCTCATTTGAAAAACATACGTTTGTATCGACACAGGACACTCCTAAGGCAGTACAAAAAATTCAATGATTTGAAAAAATAGTCTGAGTAAAAGTATTAGATATTCTAAAAACGTAATCTGTAATCTGTATAATATATATTATTATTATGGAATCTGGAGATGGCCAAAAATAGTTTTCTATACAACACTAAATGTACCAAGTAAAAAAGTAATAATTATAGTAATATATTAAGTAAATATAATGGCACTGAACAACAAATTTGTTGTTGAAAACGATTTTGCTATTATTTTTTCGTCGATCTCAATAATTACAATTTACGACCAGAATGAAATAAAATAATATAGGTAAAAGCTATTTAGTATTTTGCGTCTGTATAGTGTGCACACTTATTAACGTAAAGTTGCCGACAGATAAAATTTAGGCATTTAAGATTGTTCGTTATTTATTCGTAAATCAATTAATATAAAAAGTGCCATCCTTAAGTGTGTAATACCTCCACATTCGAATGTACAATGGATTTATACCGTATTTGTTAAGTGACCATTATAGAACACAATATTATATGTCTATAAGACATTGTGTGTGTTAAGTACGAATGTTATAAAAATAACCTTCAATTTCATTTTGAGAAATCATATTTTTCACCACTCATCGGAGTTGAATGACCGGAGTGGGTTAAAGAAAAAACCAAACATGTTTTTAAGCATTCTATCCTTATACAAGTTATATATTTATACGGATTCAATTTAATTAATTGCGAAAAAAATATATCAGTAATCCAGCAGGTATATGTTCTTTTCCGACCTTGAGAATCAGTTGCACTTGATTTTAAGATCTGATTGAACCTGTAAACATCTGCACCGAATCCTCCGCCCAATCTATCAAAAATGAGCGATGACGTAGAATAAATTATATGTATAAAAAAAAACATTTCAATAATCAATTAGTCATGAAACATAAAAAAGACATAATAATGTTCTGCAAATAGAAGTTTAATTATTATTATTTGTCATTTCTGTGTATATAATATTGTTATAAACAAATCAAACATGCTTCAAAACTCAATTATCAAACTAAAATAATATACATATACATCTGACTGTAACTATATTATAATATATACCTATAACTTATATTTTACAAACGTACTTCAATATACCTACGCCTTGTTTTCGAATATTTAATTTATTGTCTTATAAACAAGTTACACATTTTTATGAATATATTATTATCGTGTTATATAGGTACTTGTATTATTATATGTATGTAACATTAGTATAACATTAGTATAACGCAAGATACTAATTATTATAATTTCGTAAGCAGTGATTAAAAATCCAATCTTTGTAAGGTCTATACAAAAAAAATACATATACATACTTAAGAGACTTATCCGATCAGCTGTTTCTTGATACGATAAGTTATTAATAACTTAACGCATCGACTACTATTTTTTCTTAAATTTACATCAGAATAGTATACCTAATACCTATACATATTACAATTTTTTTCTTGTATTATCAATGTAAAAACATAATTTGTTAGACAAATCAGGAAATTTAAAAAAAAATACTTAGAGATACCAAGATCATAATATTATATTATACTCTATTGGAAATGTATTTTTAACACTTTTCTTAAGTTTGGTTACACGTCTGTCTGTGATCAAATCTTGCGCGCTCGATTTGAGGCACTTTTTGAAGATGAAAAATTCTGAAAATTTATATAGACCTTTATCTTGGATGACAATACAATAATCCGTAAAAAAATTTTTTTAACTAAAAAGTAGAAAATAAAAAATTAAAAAATTATTTTTTAAAAACACACTTTTCTAAAAAAACAAAAAAATAATGAAAAATTTAAAAGTGTGTGGCGCTCTTAAACTTGACATATTATACCACACACTTTTAAATTTTTCATTATTTTTTTGTTTTTTTAGAAAAGTGTGTTTTTAAAAAATAATTTTTTTATTTTTCATTGCATACTATTTTTTATATCTACGTTAATATCATATTATGTTTCAGTAAATATCAAACTATAACAATTCGTACTGCATGGCCAATAGTGTGAAAAGGTCAAATGGAAAGTACAACATAATATCAACACACCATAATATACTAGTATGTATTGCATTTTTTACAAATAGGTCAAAGTATATAATATATAATATTGTAGATTTGTAATTTTAGAACACAAAATAAACTACTACTATGAGCATGCTGTAAACTGTAGTATTTATAAACCACATTACTAGTATTTACTTACCTATACTATAGTTTTTATACCTTATTGATTTTTCATTTTTAAATATTCAAAGATTGTATTGTATTTATATTTTATAATATCTAATTTATAATTGGTCACACTTGTGTGCGGCTGATTAATAATATATATTATTAGGTAATCAATAATCATATATATTCTGGATATGTTTGATTAAATTGGACATCATTTTAATACATCCTACATTTTGGCTCTCGGTTGATCCCACAACTGTCCTGAGGAATAACGGTCGCATTGAACGGTTCTCTTGAAAGTCCGACTTTAGCATACCTACTTTACTATACAACAAAAAATAACGTTTTCTACTCATATTTTATGACTTTAATTTGACCCAAGGGAATAACTACGGCATGCAAAACGGCTAGATATTATAAATTATAGTATAATACTTAAAAAAAAAAAACATCACATTAAAGTCATAAGTATGAACACCCACTGCTGCCGCTGCTCCCCCCCCCCCCAACGATGTCGATGCCGGTACGAACGTCGTATAATTTAAATTTAGGGACTGCTCGCATTTGATCACAAGTTGATGATAATTTAAACATACCTTCCATACTGCAGACGCAAATCTAAACCATATTGTTATCATCATTTATCGCATCAAAATTACGAATTTAAAAAAAAATGCTTAAATTCGCCAAATAATAATAATAATAATAATTATTATTATTATTATTCGTTCGCAGTTTCCTCCGACAGGCAACCGCACACATCACGCGTCATTCGTCCGACGACGATAGGTATTGCCCAACGGCAATGACATCCATTGAGGTCGTTGTGACCATCGTCGTGGTGTTTAGCGTTCTCCGACACATACGCATCACACGGGTTCGTATATACCGTGGAAATCGACTTTAATTTCCACGGCGTATTATAAAGACGAGAAAAACGTTATTGTAAAAAAATGAATATATATACCCAGAGATACGCATACCTAGCTATAAATATAGGTACAATACACGACGGGTACCTGCAGATCTATATATTATTATATTATATATATACAAATGTGTGTATAAATATCGTGTATTCGTGTGGACCTAATCTATAGCATAATATTATATGTTATCGTTGAGACGGAAATAAAATAAGATGATAAAAAGGTGGGCAAGTGGGTGTCGTTCTGCTGTACTGTAGGTTACAAGTGGGTCACTGTATAATGGATGGTATTAAATTTGAATTCAATGATATAATATCATTGTATAAGAAAAACGATTCTGAGCGGTGACGGTATGTCACGGTGTCTATGTATAAGACATATTATATACATATCTATGGTATTAAACAAAAAAATGACCTATAATAAATTCCAAATTAATCATATCACAATATCCATTAGATACTTATAACAGTTATAACGCGTTATACATCAACAAAAACCGTGATACTGTCATAGATATATAATAGTACACTTTAGAAGTTTCAAGTACCCACGAATAATATTATTCAATCACAACAAAATAACTAAAATCGTAATTCTTGGTTTAAATATGAAATTTTGTCTAAATTTGAAATTAAAATGTCTGTAAAAAATAAGTGTGTTTATATATTTTTTAGATTTTTTGGTTACAGTATGAATTATTTAAGAGAATCTTTGTTTTAAATTTTCAACTCTTAGTTATAAAAACTGAACATTTTATAATTTTTTAATTCCAACGATTGATAATTTTCGAGATTTTGATAAATTTTGTCAAAATTCCAACTTTAAATGCTTATAAAAAAAAATCGTGCCTATGTATTTTTAATATTTTTCAACTGATATTGTAACAATATATCAGGAGCCTTGTATTAAATTTTTACACTTTTTGGCCCAACAGATAAAACTTTATTGATATTTATAGAAAAAAAAACTAAAAAAAATTGAAAGCTGTAAATGTCCATAAACAGCTCAAAAAGAGTCAAAATATTTTCAAAATTGTATGGTGTATAGGAAATGCTAATATAAACATTCAGTGAAATTTTCATGTATCTACAGTTATTCGTTTTTGAATTACAACAAAATAAGGAAATCGCTACATGAGAAATCGAGTGAAAATCCAATGTTGTAAAAATTTGAATTTCAAACGCTCATAAAAATTTAATTTGACTGTCCGGTAGAGATTTTTTTATTGATAAAGGTAGATAATCTTATAAGGAATCTTGTGTTTCATTTTCAAATCTTAGATTTAAAAAGAAAAATTTTTACGAATTCTTAACTCAAAATAATTTGCTAATTTTCGTGATTTTTCCATATTTTGTCAATTTTTGAACTTTAAATGCTTATAAAAAAAAATTGTGACTAAGGATTTTTAATATTTTTCATCTGCCTTTGAAACAATATATTAGGAGCCTTCTATTAAATTTTCAAGCTTTCGCAACCAACAAATAAAATTTTATTGATATTTTTAGAAAAAAAACTAAAAAAAAAATGGAAAATGAAAATGTCCCTAAACAGTTCAAAATAAATCAAAATATTTTGAAAATGTTATCGTGTATAGAAAATGCAAATATAAACAACCAGTGAAAATTTCATGTATATACGTTCATTTGTTTCAGAGTTACACCAAAAACCAAAATCGATTTTTTGGAAAACCAATTTTGCGTAAAAATTCCCGTTTTTCCTTAATTTTTATGTTGTTTTTCCCGGCGCTTGTGAAAACTACTGGGAAATTTATACTTTTGACCCCCCAAAGTACCAACTAGATTCACTTTCCTATCAGAAAAGCTACTGATGAAGAAAATCGAAGCACTTTTACTGTCCTAAAACGTGATGACAGACACAAAAATAAAAAAAAAAATAAAAAAAAAAATAAAAAAACACACATCATTGTAAAATCAATACATTCATCGTTTCACTCAGAATCTAAAATCGAAATTTTAACCGAAAAACTCGTCGATATCAGACGATTTAATATTAGTATCGGAGCCTTGGTGATGGACTGCACACTATAAAAAAAAAATTGCAGGAATGCATAGGTACAGCCGTAACTCGTAAGTATATAGATCATAGATCGAAATCACTTGTATATTATAGTGTCACAATTCAGGTCGACCGGACGCATAATTCATTTTTTATTATATTGTAATACGCGCAAAACTACTATGGTGTAGGTGATCGGCGCAGTGTATTATGCATGTAATCGTTCACTTCCGGTTTGTTGTATCAAACCGCATAGCGCCGGACGTATTATTTATACATTATATTATTTAAACGGTCGTCATATAATAATATATATATATATACAGAGTAGAGTGGTGTAAAAATTACTGCAATGATAAAAACACGCGTTCTGCGGTATATGGTCGCTGGCCACAAACATGGTATACCTATATACTCACCTGCAGCAACACACACATACAATTATAGTGTAGTGTGCCAATGAATTACGATGAGGCCATGACCTTCGATCCGTAGTCTGGTAAAATAAAAATAACAACCATCTATTATACATATTATTACGATTTTTCGGGGATTGATCCATTCGGCCGAGTCGTTGTGTAACACAGCGACGACTTTGAAGCACGTAATATATACATTGTAGATGATACGCCAAAATATTAAACTATTAAAGATTTCGAAATAAGAATTCACGGTTTAAAATTTAACAATAGCTATATTAGGATTACTTCGATGTACACCAAATATTCGTGTCTTCAGAATCGTCATTGATAGTAGGTATACCTATATAGATTTCTTCCGTTGCCATTTACTTGGATTCCAAGGATTTCGTAATCCAACACGGTTATCGGCACAAACTGAAAAAAAAGAGTAGGTACACCCGAACCCCGATAAAAAATAAAATTAAAAACTCGTTGATGATATCACCGATAGAAAAATATCATTTGAATGAAGATTATCGTGTAAAGCGTCTATAGTGCAGATATTATAATATATGGAAGGATCACACAAGTGGTCGTGGTTATCATTTACCGACGGAGGAATCGTGCGTCCCGCGAAGGTAAAAAGACGTTTGGAATGTGTAAACGGAGTAATTGAAAAATTTACTAAAACCATACTGCAACTTAGAGTTTTTTGTCAATCACGCTGTATGTTATGCGTCACTCAGGCCTCACTCTATATGGATTTCGATACGTATTATCGGTGGGACTTTTTCGATTTGACTTAGCAGAGAAGTGACGGGATCGATATTTTTCTCGAAATTTCAAAATTCTGAGCCGGATTAAAAAAACTGCACACCTATTGTGAGTTTGTCGTCCTACGATGACGTGAGAAACACAACAATAAGCTTCTTATATAGGTAATAATAATAATAATAATATTATGTTGTGTGTTACGCATACGTTTATTTCGATCGAAACATAATATTTATTGTTATATATAAATCTACATTTTTCCAAATTTTCATTCAGTCACAGTAAAAAAAAAAAACATAATATTATATATATATATATATTCCGAGTAAGAGCGTCTTAATATAATAATATAATATTATAAATACGTATAAAGTTCCGTCACACTGTTCGCGGAAAATGGCACTGAACGCGATTCGGACAAGACGCGCGTAAATATATTTATAATATTGTTATTGTTATTATTATATTATGTTTGAGTACGATGTTTGTTGTTGTTGTTGGTCTTCTGTTTATTCGTTTATTGAGGCCGGCTGCGATTGGCGGTCACGACAAGTATGATAGAACCTGACTAGAAATTTCGTTTATATAAAAAAAAAAGAGATAGTTTCGAACGGCAGCGAACCTGCCTATACTATAATATTGATAATCGATGATTATTATTCTATAATATTATGATAACCGATGATTATTATACTATAATGATATTACGATGTACGATCAGCCGAACATATAATGATGATATCGTCCGGCTGGCCAGCGGCAGTTCGCCGTCGTCCGTCCGCGACGTCTACCGGCGGCGCCTGAGGGCCAAGAATTTGGCCAGTGCTTCGTATATGACCCGCGGATTGATGCTGCTGTCAGCCGTGTACCGGACGCCCCTGGTGGTGCCGTCGTGGTGGCTGACCACTCCGTACTCGCCCACGATGAACCCGTCCGGCGTCTCTTCCTCGACCCTGTACTTCCGGTAGTGTTTTCCGTCCACCACGTAACCGCTCTTCCGGGTTTCCGCCGCCTGAGTCGTGGTCGTCGTAGTGGAAGCGGTCGTGGTGGTCGTGGTGGTGGTAGTGATTGCTGACGAAGTGGTGGTGAAGCCGGTGATGGCGGTGTCGGTGCTGCCGCTATCGGTGGTGCTGCTGCTGGCGTCGTAACTCCCGGACACCGCGGTTGTCGGCGTCGGTTGCTGCTGCACGCCGTGCACGCGCCCGTCGCTCAGCACGCTCACCGCCTCGTCCACCTCGTAGTTCTGTTCCGGTTCCGCGTACACCCGTTCCGGTTCCACGAACGTCCGCCCCGGTTCCCCGTAATCCGGCTCCGGCGATTCCTGCTGCTGCAGGCTCTGGTCCGACGGCGGCGGGTGTCCGTTGACGGCCACGGACGGATCATCGTATTCCGCGTAGATCGATGCGACCGTCACCACCACCGCCGGCCGCGTTGGTGACACTGGTGGTCTCTGCCGCTGCTGCCGCCGTTGATGCCAAGGGCGGCCCGCGCAATGCGATACCTGCGGTGTAACACGAAACAAACAATTAATTAAATGCCTTAGATGAATTTTTTTTTATTAAAAAGATGGAAGATAGAAAATTCTCAATAATCTTTTTACACAATTTAATACGCGATGAGTAAATATGTTTTCATTTTTTACTAAATTTTAAGGCGTGATATTTAAAGGGAGCGTATTCCAAAAGCAATATTGTATTAATTGAAAATATTGCAATTATTTACGTAAGTAAACCTATTATGAAGTATATACCTATTCGACACGTGCATAAAAGCCATCTGCTACGATTGATTTTTATCCATGGTAAATGTTGGTATACCAGTGTGTTTATATAGGTACGCCAGCAATGTTACCGGTTTTTTTTTGTTCTAGTTCAACAATTTCGGACGCCACACCCACGCATATGTTGTCTCTTCGTCTCATGAGTGCGTAACATGGCAAATTTACGCTCAGCAGATCGCGTTTAGGTCCGTCAGTTTAAAAATTAGAGTGAATCGACTTATTATGAAATTTGATATGGTAAGAACATTATCTGTGTTCGTATGTTGTTTTTTTACGATACTTCAATTTTTTAGCAAGTTCTGCGTATATAATACAGCGCAAATTAAAAATAATCATAACTCACTTGAAAACTGAATAATCATAAAATAACCAACAAAAAAACGGTGGTCCAAACGAACACAGATAATGCATTCTTGCCATAGAGTATCATAAAAGGTTGATTCACTTTAATATGTTTAAACTAACGGAGCTGAACGCGATATGCTTAAATTTGATATTATGTTACTCGCTTGTAAGACGGAGACAACACACGCGGGTGTGGCGTCCTATTAATAAATTATGACCATTTAATCCCGAATCCGTATTACCAATGTCAACCAATATGAAACGTGCATTCAAGGCGAACGTGAACTACGTTCATCAATCATCACACAAGTATAATATACAAGTTAAAGCGTGTTTGTAGTGAAAACCCACCTTTAGCGTATGTGCAGCGCAAAGTGCCTTTACACTCTATCGTCCACGTCGTGTTAAAATCCCAGTGTTTTAGTCGGCTGAACATCGTGGTCATCTTTTTAGTTCAACCATGCGATACCGGGTATTACCAGAAGGGTGAAAAGTATTCGACTTGTCGTTACAATGGTTGAATGGTTATATCGATTGTTATTTATTCTTACTGATTAATTATAATGTTTAAAATCACGGACTAAGATATGTTTAAAATATGAAACTTTACACTAGCATTACTTCCATAGTTCCATATATAAGTTCTAAATATGTCAACCGTGATAATTTGATCAAATGAACGACACAATACAAATTATGGACGAATCGATACAGCGTATATGACGTCTATAAATTGTTCCATTCCGATTGTACCTACCTATATATTATTATTATTATTATTATTATAATAATATACATACGGATTTATCTACTTACAGTCCGCGGTCAATCTCTCAATCATAAATTATATGTGAAAATAGGAAAAAAAGAGAGACGCCAAATATATAATATTGTATTATTTTATGTACGTCATTGTTCTTCGTGTTGTTTCCTATATTATATTATATACCCATATTATAATATTATTTTCTGCTCTCGTTAGCTTACCGATTTACGAAAAACTTAACAGAGTAATGGCCACTATAGATATAATAATATTGTCTTCTTAATTATAAAACACTGTGAACGCATTTACTCTCGTGTTTACATAAACAATTGGGTTGAATCACTATGATAATGCGTAATAATGATATTGTAATTAAAAAAAAAAATTGAAATATCGAAGCAAATTATATTTGCGTGTAGGTACCTTGAAAAATATCAACGCCGCTGATCTACACCGAAATGAAAGTATATCCTGTAATCACACCTATATTAATCGTATTCTATATAAACGTATAATAAATAATTATACAGCGCACGGTAAGTAATTATATCAACACTATATAATATAGCTCATATCCATAAGCTACCTATATCAACTAATTATTTTAGTCAAATAATACGTTAAATTATAACGAGGAAAGGATCTTAATACGGCAAGTCGCTAATAACTTTTCAAGACATACAACCATTACAACCGGTAAACTAAACCAGGTCATTTGTTTAATTGTGTTTTTTTTTTAACAAATTATTAACTTGGTATTCGTCGGCTGATAGTAATATAAAGGCTGCAACAAAACATGCGCACGGGCAATATATTGGAGACCGAGACTGAGATTTTTAAAAGTGCGATACACCTTTATCACCACGTCCGAATGGTATTTACCCACGTGCACATAGCATGCTGACAACAAGTTGACCAGAGACATAATAAATTAGTATGTTATAGGCCACTCGATTATTTTTGCTGCTATGGTCTTACCTACGTGATCTAGTTCAACGATGGTTTCGGACAGACAATATATTAATAATACGTTATTAATAATAACTTTTCGTTTTCGACCTAACATTACTATATAATCGCTTCATTCGACGCGTCCGACTCCGATGGGAGTGATACAGAATGCAGATATATATATATATATACACAGCCGGCGTCGTCACCGATAGATTTTATACGAGTCGCGTATCCATACTATTTTATTATAATCGCAATCCTCGAGCGGCGGACTGATTTCAACACTTTCTTTGGCCTAAATCCGACGCGTAAGCTGCGAAAATATAATATATGCTACGAATCCGATTCGTCATCGTCCGGCTGCGCTGCAGATGAGTCCGAGACGAGGTTTTCGATTTTCTCGGCCGACCCATATCTTGTAATGCCCTGTGCGGGTTGTAAAACCATCGAAGTCATATAGGTAAACCTCCGACGCAGCAGACCGGACGGATGGACGAACAGTTAAAAAATCGTCGTCCGATATTGAACGCTGCACTCATAGATATTATAAGACTCTTATGGCCAGGGGCGAGCTGAATAGTTCAATTTTGACGCAGTTGGGTCAACTTTTCAAAGGGGGTAATGCCACACCGTGCAGTCTGTGGCGCAGAATTACATGCTAAGGCCTGACCTCTTGGCTCTTTTGACCACATTTTATTTAAAATATCATAACTTTGTTACGAGTTATAATGGTTGGTAGTTGTGGTGGTCAGGTGGTGATATCTGATAAGTACTTAATTATAAAAATGCGTCATTCGCAGAGGCGTGTCCAGCGGGTAGGCCTGGTGGGCCCGGGCCTACCCTGATTTTTAACCTTTAAGTGTACCCAAAATATGCATTTTAAAATTATATTTATATAGGTAAGCACACGATGTATCGATAATATTTTTTGCTGTAAACAATATAAATATTTGTCTATAAATAAAATTAACAATAGTAAAAGTTATCGGCAATTCTCTCAAGCGCTTCCTGGAAATACCCCACATTTCTATATAGATATTACACGACCCGACGTCCGTCGGTATTTGGTCGGCGATCACCGCCTGTGTTAAATTTATTGTCACGGTTGGCGACCGAGCTCGAGAGTGGCAGTCTTCGTTTTGTATTTTTTATATTATAAATAGTTCTTAATAAATAGTACGTCATCCTCATGACTTAAAAAGTATAATGCAATTTTTCTTAAACTGAAAAATGTGTTGACTATACACAAATTATTTTTGTAACCGGGCCTGTCCTAAAATTTGGTCCTAGACACGCCTCTGGTCATTCGAAATTTAAGTTCAATCCTCCCCTGCTTATGGCTGCACTAGTACATAGAGTATAGTTCTAAGAGTCGTATTCCATATTAGCGTTATTTTAATCGAAACAAAAAAAATATTTATTTTATGATATTTATTAGGTATATCATTATTACGCAAATCCGCGGTGTATTATGTTTTCATCGGATTTGTTAATCGTCGTCTCGTCAATGCGTTTTCGACTAGGTCGTACACATACACACACACACACTATATATATATATATAGGCGTTCTGCCAAGTACATATTTATATACGTTCCTATACGTTTCGCGGCCTTATTATTTCGAAAATAGACAACCGGTTGCCGAATACCGCGATCGCGCTGGATGCATGCCCCGTAGCTATATGATATGATATATACCTAAACCTAATAATAATAATAATATATAGGCGATAATGATATTGTATAGGTGGGTACGTCCGCGGCTGCAGCAAAATACCGTCAAAGAAAACCATTTGGACTGATTAGTTATAATAGCCACAGCAGACAGTAGTGCGAATATATATCGATTATAATAATATGTATATAGCGTATTCATACACACACACGCGTATAATGGCTGGCAACAGTAATATTGTATGTATTAGGTGTGTGTACATAATATATTATATACATAGAGGTACCTATGTGTACAATCATAATAAAATGCTCAGACTCGAATGTGCTGCACGTGCCGTGCCTGTCTATCCTGCAGCGTGAAAAAAATATATCTCGATCTGAGGGCCATAATTAAAAAAACGTTTGTAATTTATGATTCGAAATGCGCTTATGATTGTATATTATATTGTCGCAATGTCTAGGACTCCGTCGTCTATATATATTATATATATTATGTTCTCTCGCACTATATAATATTACACTGCACGTGTTGACGGCCTTGAACGCTATTAGCCGAATGCCCTTTTTCGCGTGCACGCGCTTACACACACACACACACACACACAAACCAACGCACTTATCGGAATGTTTAGAATATTTCGCGGTCAAGCACCGCACTGCAATCCACCCCGACGGAGTTTACTAAACGGCTGTGATAATAATATTATGCAGTGAAACCTCGATAACTCGAATCGGTTTGGGGTCGAAAAAAAATTTGAGTTATCGAAAATTCGAGTTATAGAAAAAATTCGGTCGAATGCAGGGTCGAAGATATTCCTTCGAGTTATCAAAAATTCTACTTGTAGCCATTCGAGTTATCGACGTTTCACTGTATTATACGTTCTTCGTTGAAGCCTCTTAGCAGGATGAATTCTGATTAACTCGCGATCTAGGATGTTGGAAGGAACAGGTATCA
This sequence comes from Macrosiphum euphorbiae, assembly GCA_949089665.1. NCBI lineage: Eukaryota > Metazoa > Arthropoda > Insecta > Hemiptera > Aphididae > Macrosiphum > Macrosiphum euphorbiae. The sequence goes on along the minus strand of CARXXK010000001.1, from coordinate 93,488,879 downwards.
TCGGTTGACAGTTACTATGATTTTATCATTATCAGAGAAACTGTGGTAAGAAATCGAAATGTTTTCAACATATTATGTTGTAAGACTAGTGTAAAAAGTTTTAAAATTTTAACACGACCGACAATAATAGCTATTTATCCATCGGCGACCGTCAGAATCGCAATCGTATAATATGATACCCCAAAACTAACATAATACACTCATACTATAATATAGTCATACTAATATAAACTATTATACCTATTTAAAATCGATAATAATAATAATGATATTATGATAATGACGACGAACCAAGGATCAATAATTTTCTTCACAATATATTATACCAAAATTAATTTAAAAGGCGATCGGATAAATCGTTTACAAGTTCGTCTTGGACAAATTCATAATCACGCGTTTTATTCGTGGATATGCGATGTACACAACACGACAAGTCACAATACCTACCCCTTATAATATGATTATTGATGCACCGAAGAGTGGCGCAATGTCAAAAGGCCAACGAATAATGAGATGCATATTGTGTATTAATTATAATAATATAATGATATTCATATAATAATAATATACTGTGTAAATCATGCCTACATGTGCCGACATTCGAACCCCTATGGTTTTGTGCGCTTCGACCGCAATTCGCAAATCTTCGCGAGAGCCTGCGGGGCCAATATTATTTTGTTAAATATGCCATAATAAATAATAATAATATTATAATTTATAATAACGCCGCACTATATATTATTTGTATAATGTATATCAACTATAAAAAAAAAAATTGTTTATTAATGTAGGTAAATTTATTATTTTATATACGCTGACGGTCGACGGAGAGCTGCGCGAGTTCCTAATACGCAACAAGTGTACCTATATTATTATTATAATTATTTATATCATCATCATCGTCAGGTTTTTACCCGAGAGGGACATTCGCGTTTTAATTTTTATAAAATGAAAATGTCTAACGAATATAGGTACGGGTCGCAAATGTATATCATAAAATTATAACTAGTATAATAGGTACGCATATTTATTATATTATAACGAGTTTTATACTTTTTACGTATTATAAGACAATACACACTGCACACTGAATTAATGTACTATTACGGTGTGATCATAATTAATATTATAATATTATTCGCTCGTTACGACATGACAGCATGGTGTTCGTATAGATAATACATATTATAAATTATAATACAATTTAGTGAATTTTTTTAACAATCGTCCGTCGTATAATTTTATAATTACAATTTTTATAGCCTTTAGGATTTATTTCAAATTTGTGTATTTTGAAACGAAGCAAAGGCGATTTAAAATACATTTCACTGTTTCAGAAGTTTTTATGCACCTATACCTTTTAAATATGAGATTGGAAAAGAACTCGCAACACGGTACATTATTCGACAAATATAATTATTTTACTATATTTTTAGCTATATATTCTGAAAAAAAATGTCGTCGGAGAAAATTTATAAAATATTATTTAACTTTAATATTTTTTTATTTTTAAGCATTTAAGATTTTAATAAGTTTTCAGATGGTAGAGATAGATAAAAAAAATTGTGGTGTTCAACTATTGTCCTAGTCAAATTAATAAAATTACTTAAAAAGTTACTTGCAGATATATAATATTATATTTAGTTGGTGAAGTATAATCCGTAGATTTTTTTTACAATACGTACTTGAGTGCTAAGTTTATACATAAAGGTAATTTTAGTAAAAACTTATTTATTGGTGATACTCCGCGTAACTTGAAAGGACTAAGTTTTAATTAGTCAAAACTCAAAAGTTATACGTCATAATAAACGATGAAATGACAAATTATTTTTTAATAACTTTATAAATCGTAGTTTTCAGAAAAATATTTTGTTTCAGATGAAATCAAAAGATTATTATATAATATCATAATTTGAAAAGTAAAAATCATAACGATAAAAATGTTGTGTTTTTAATTTAATAATTGTGATCACTACCATATAATATTATAATACACAACCAACCAATTTTAAATTTGATTTATAAAAAACAAAACATTCGCGGAGAAGTTGTATGGGAATCATCATATATATTATCATTTAAACACAAAACTCTTTGCGTACCTATTAATTTGTGAAAAAAAAAGTATGTGTGTTACCAGTACGCGCGCGGGAAGTTAAACTTCTTTTGAATGGTACACGTGAGTGAGTGAAAAAGAAAGAAAATAGACCATAGACATATATATTGAGTAATATCAAATTATGTCATATCATTATACAATTGAACCATCAGAGTATTATATACTATTTGAAAAATATAGGTGCGTTGGTCATTGTAAATGTGTCAAATATTAACTAAATATTAATTATTATTATTATTATTATTTATTAAATACTTATAGTATAGTCATATAATATGATGAAATTCATCGAGTTATATTTTGAATATACATAATTTGACTCACCTAAAAATAGTATATTATATTATATTATATTATATTATCGCGCACTCTGGAATATTTATTATATATGCGTTTTCGCTTTTATCAACTTGACTACGGAATATTGTTTATACCATGATAAAATAACATGGTATGCTGGCAACTTTATGATACGCATACCCCTTACCCCGCCGACCATCATACAGAGCTGTATCCAGTTCGCCGCTTTTCATTGGTTTTCATGATCAATATATATACATAGTGCATTATGAGGAGAACTGGATACAATGAAATGCGCAAACTCCGACGATATTCAGTTCGTTGCCATCATACCATGTTATTTTATCATGGTTTATACGTTTATACTGGTTTGTTTATAATATCATATGATATGTTTCCAAAAAGATTACAAAATATTGAAACGGAAAATATCAAAAACTTTATAAACAAAACATCGTACCGTTTTCGTGACGCGCGAGCGTCCGTGACGCCCGAGCGTCCGTGACGCCCGAGCGTCACTCTCTTTTTTTTCAATACCCCTCACATAAGAAGTTTAACTTCAAAAAAAAACAATAATTTAAAATTGAACTTACTGAATTTAAATGTCGCCGAGCGCAATGACGTTCAATTTGTGACAATATTATTAAGATTTAGTTTTATTATATAATATCCTTACATGCACGTACGCTGACGAGACCTTCTGCACTACGAATGTCTACGATCGCGTAAAATTCATGGCATTTGAATAGATGTTATCCACGCTGAACATACTTATCGTGTTGTTCAAACAACAAAATATGTAAAACCCTCTGGGTGCCGTCGGGGGGATCGCCATCGACCATATACGAAACGATTGACCATAATACTATTATGAATATTATTAAATATGTTACTCGCAAAGGGGTGGACGGCGAAATGGTTTTGTTTCACGCATGACTATATAATATGAAGAACGCGAAACGACGCGAATATTACGTGTTAAAAATATATACATAGGTAATAATATTATAATTTATAATCTACATAACGTGGCCTGATATAAATTTCTTAAGCGCGGAGGACTAATTATTATATTTATATTTTCTAAAATAAAACATTTATTTTTAATATAATAACATAATGTCATATTTTATTGAATAAAAAAATACCTTAATGGAATTTATATAATATAATGAATCATTAATGATTAATACTAAAAACCCTGGTAGAAATTGATGCATTTTTTGCGTCTAATACTGCTGTCGTTTTTTTCTTCACATATTTTTATAAGAACATATTTAAAAAAACGGGCATCCCGAAAGCCTGGTCACCCCAAAATAATATATCACTCCTCAAAAACTATAAAACGAACAAACTTAAAGTTTGGAATGGTGGTGCAGGTTGCTCCAACGATCTCTATGTGCAATAAGGAAGGACCTTCCGACTTCAATTTTACTATAGAAATATTTTCAAATAAGTTGCGAGGAAGGCGAAAAGGTGTTGTTTTGAGTATGACGTATACCTAAAATTTAGGTCCTAAATCGTATATATATATATGTATGAAGAGCACGAAACTAATCAAATAATACGAGTTAAAACTATAATATACATATTGATATTGTTATAATATATTATATATACTTTAATACAATCGGCTGTTTGATTATCGTTACATATTGTTTGGGTCGTTAAACCGTATGTTATTATCTTATGCGGTCACACACGACAAACTGGCCACTATGTATACACACACTGAAATGATACAATAATATATAACTCACCTACGTATAACCGGATTCCGGACGAGCTTAATATCGAGTGATACCTACATGAAAATATTACAATGATATAATAATACAGTATTGTCTGTATGTGTCTTATTAGCTGCGACAGTCGAATATTATGCAGTGTGCAATGCGAAAGACGCGTGCGAGGCTACCAAATATGGGTGCGACGACGACAAATTTTCCGGTGGAATGACAACAATATTTAATGGATAGGTATATATATGAAACACCCGTGACCGAAAATCAGAGATTTATAATATATTATTATATTATGCACCCGCGTTTGACCGAATTTTTTAAGAAGTCAGTGAAAACAGTAACTTTTTGCGGGGAAATATTTTCATAATATTATTTTATTTTATCATTTCGTGAGATATCTCTCTCTCGTGGAAGAAGCCTTGCCTGCAGACGCTGAGGATACCGTTATCGTCGTCGTTGTCGAAGGTTTCCGTCGTCTTTTGAACCGCAAATGCTTCCGATTGACCGTGAAAACAGGGCAGGTACACTGTATATTTCCCATATTCCTCAGTATTCCTATACATATTTTTAAATTCTGTTGGAAGTACATTTAACTAGACTATTGGATCATCGATCTTCCGCAGACAGAATTCTAAAATATGTATATTATACTGAGTAATGAGCATAGGTAACCGAACTGCACCTGTCCCGCCTGAAGAACGACTACCACTAGGTGGAAACCTACCATGGCCCTTATGGGAAATGATAAATAGGCTAAGAGCCAGAGTAGCTAAGACAAGAGTCAACATGGTGAAATGGAGATACCATAAGAAGAACCTGACAAATGTGAATGCGGCGAGAGATAATCCGATGGACACCTAATAAAATGCGCCCTTGCCCTGCCAGGATGCACAACTCATGACTTGGCGCTTGCTAATGAAAATTCTTTATCAATATCCGCAAAATATTTAGCAAATTTATATTTTACTTTTTAAGACTATCTATAGTGTATATTTATATATTTTATATTCATATCTTTTATTTAAATTTTTTTATTTTTAATGTAATTAATATTTATTAAGTCCAGCACCGGACACGATAAGAAGAAGAAGAAGACTGAGGTATGGAGTGTACCCAATTTTCGCGAGCACCGGCTATAATATTATCTATACAGTATGTTCTATAAAAATGACTGCATTTGTTATTAGTGCATAGGTACTAGGTAATTTCGGAAACCACAAAACCTCGTCGGAGACATATAATATGTCCCCTCATATAAGAGGTTCGTTTTACTCTCCGTTGAGTACTTCCAAAAATTTTAATTTTTAAAAATTCTCTACGGACAGTGTACAAAATTGGCCAGGTCAGCTGTATACAGTATAATATAATAATATATTATTATAAATTACGATTTACGAACGGTGGACGACGCGAGCGGTAAAGTCGTTCTATATATTATACTGACCAAGAGGGTTAGGAGGACGGCGACGGTGGCGAAGAGCGCAGTGCCGCGCATATCTCGTCTCTTCACGGTGTCGTCGCGACGTGCCGGCTGCAGCTGTGGTCCGGGCGTCTGCGCATGGTCGGACGTCGCGGGTTACACTGGCCGCGAAGAGTCCGGCGCGCGCGACGACGACGGCTACGGCGGCGGTGGTGGTGGCCGTGCGCGCGCGCGCGATAAGTACGCGCCGCGCCGGACCGCCGACGGATGGCCGCGGGGCGAGAAAACGGGAAAAAATCAGCAACGAAAACAAAAACGGGACGTTATCGCGATGACGCCGCACGGTGATGGGTGGTGGCGGCGATCGTGTCGGCGGCGACCGGAGGCGATGGTAATAGACCGAGACCTTGGTGAGCGGGATACGGTAGTGGGCGGCGCGGGGGTGAGACTTAGCCGCCTAGCGTAATATTATTATTATTGGTGAAAAAAAAAATATTCATAAAAAAACGCGTTTTACATATTATACTATTAGATTTATCGTGATGTGTAAGAGTTTTGTGTTTATGCAGAGACGGAATTCCGCGGTCTGGCGCCTCGGCGATCGTATAATATTTGTATGATATATTTTACGCAAACACAACTGTCACGGACACACCACAATAATACTGTAACGCCAGCATGTCATTTTTGATATTTTTATAAATCACCGCCGCGGGCCGTCTTCCGCGCGGTATACCAACGAAATGTAAATATAGTGTTATCCGCGGTACCAGTGTACCGTATCGGTATATATACAGTTCTGCTACTGATGCGCTTTAATCGTACATGCATACATACGTGCCTGGTACAACTACCGCGGGTCACTCGACGCCTCCCGCGGCGACTGGGTTTTCCGGCTGCGACAGCGATCTCGGTGACATCTGCATCGACACGTCCGATCGCGTTATTCTCCTCCTCCTCCTCCTCCTCCTCCACAACCACAACCACCTCCACCACTACCTCCTCGACCTCACTCGGAGTATCTGTTACGTGTCCGTATGCATATTTTATTAACCGTTGCTTCGGCGGTGGCGTTGGCCGTCGGCGAATTCCGATCTTATTACAATAATAATATTATATATAACTGGCCGCGGCCGTTTGGAGACATTGCTGCCGCAGCCGAGATACGCGCCGACCGCATTATAAGCGTGCCTACATAAATATTATTTTCTATCGAATCTTGACCTCTTGAGAGGAATTTTTTTTTTCGTTTCGAAAATATTTACCTACTCGACGACAACGACCTTCGAGCGGTACACTTATTTTTTACACTTACTTATAATATTATATTATAATACATACCTATTATACAGCTGCTGTGACGTAAGCATATAATATTATAGAGTAGTAAAATAACACAAATACACAATACGTCATATACGTTATAATACAAAGCACATAATATAACGTTAAGTCCAAAATGTATATTATACAATAGTTTATAGTTGAGTAGATGCCTTTCTTTTTCACGATTTTACTTGATAAAAAATTCGTACTCTAATAAACCCCAAGTATATAAAAAAAAAAGTAGAGTATTGAATTTACTATATTATATCCTCCACACTTAGCGAAAAGCCCTCGGGCTGCGACGCCGTGCTAAAACCGATACGTCCTGCCTTGTAAACTCTCAGCTGCAGCGACGTCGTTATTGGTTCGTTTTGTTCGTTAAAAGTCGTTTGGTGTTTGCGCCACGTCGTTGTAATAATAGGTAGGTACCAATGCGTTTTATCGAGCGAATTTTTCAATTTTTTTTCCGCTGCAATCAACACAACGATCCGCGTCCGGATCGTATGTATAATTATTATTATCTTCGTCGAGTGCGGATCTGTCAGATCCGGGGAACGGCTACTTATAACGACAGCGATACAATTATTATAATGTACTAAAAATGAATAGGAAAAAAAAACGTTTAAAATTGTTTTTTCAAACTGGATAATAATAATAATACCGCGTGTACACGCTACACGCATATACATGTATAGTAATATTATAATGTAGGTAGGTACATATATAAATAGTATTGGAGAATATTATGTACCTTCCTACTTACTACACGCGAATTAAACCCTACGTAGGTAGATATCACTTAAACCTAAAAATACGCTCTAAGCTACACCATAATATTATAATAGTATAGGTATGAGCATATACGAAAACAGCAGAATTGTCGACCGTTATGGTACTTACGAGACGAGAGCAAATAGTATTTAACGTCATATTATATAATATATAATTGTATTCGCCAAATACAATTACATTATAATTGACGTTAAAATCGTCTGTGGTGTGGTGGATACATATTATTCTATAGATAAAGATCCCGACGTTTTTGTGCCTATATAATATTTAGTAATATAATATTACGGCAACACGAAAACTGTCGGGTGTTCTACGTCGGAAAACGTTTAAATTTGTACGATACAAACGAGATCGATACACAGATATAGCTGATATTATAGAGTCGATAAAATTTCGAAATCGCATAAGAATTTTATACGTGACTATGTTTATCAAAAAATTGATCTCATTATGCATGTTATAATATTATTATAATACGAGTAAACATTATATATATGTATAACATCGTAATATTCGCTATGTTAATATTTACGTTATACGTTATTATTCAGTATACCCTAGGACTTATCGAAGGTCGTTTAACTCGTTGAAGAAAGAATTTTTTTTTTTTTTTAGTCGGTATATAATAATTAAATTTCTATATTCTCACTATAATTTATATACGTATATTACGGCAGAGTTGCAGAATATTGCTCGGGATTATAATGATTTTTTCTCGTCGTTATTCGCGTGAACATAATTTGTTAGAAGAAAAAAAACCATCTCCTCGGTCACTATTCAGACGAAAAAATTACACAGGGTTTGTATAATTGTTCCATCTTACGAGTTATATTTATCTGCACATATCCTCAGGCTCTACATATACATATATACAGAGTTTTTGCACGCCAACGTGTATAATTTTTATGTCCATTACATGTATAATATTATATGATTGTGACCAATCGATTTATAATGTTTTATAGTAACGTATCCAAATAATATCTTTTATAATCATCATAATACATCCATTAAAATCTATTCGGTTATAGGTTGTCGGTATATTATCGGTTATTGGTTATTACTATTATGTTAGGTTTTACGTAAAAAAAAATTGATAGAATAATACGAGCTGTCGCATCGTTTATTATGGTTGAAAACGTATTACCCCGCAATTTTGTTTAATAACTATGCACATTTTAGACTTGAATGCAAACCATCACAGGTACGATTAAACATTTGGCGTGGGAATATTATATATTATAATATGCATTATACGGACTTGTGGTGTCTTAAAAAGTGTAAACGACCCAAGCTATAAGTATAGCTAACGACGATGTAATATACGACTGCGTTGGAAATAAACGAAAATTTTCGAGACCATAATTTATTATATATAATACGTAGGGAGGGTGCTTATGAGTTACTTTGATACTGCATCGAGGCGTATATTATGCACACACACCCTTTGGGATTTGGGCCCTTCGACCCTCGCACGCTCCCCATATATTATAACCACACCGATTTATAACTAATTTTCAACGAGGTTTGTGTTTCGCATAACACTCACGTATATTATATATTTTATTTTTTATCGACAACAGTATAAAAGCGTTTATATAAATATAAATACACGCGCACGCTCTATCAAATACTATCATACATAATATATAGCAGAATATAGTATACAAATATTCACATAGATTTTGATAGACGAATATCGGAATAATCACGCATTCTATATATCACTAACACCCTAAAGGCCTAAACTACCTATATCAATTAAATCTAACCACTTGCGTATCTATATAGTATACTATTGAATATCGATTTATTTATTTATTGAACTTGAGCATCGGCAATGATAGCATATTTAGGGGGGATTACAAGTGGTTGGGGAGTACAAGTGTATATGTGGGGCGAGGATTCGTCACTAAAATCCCCGGTGGTCACCCATCCGGGAGCTAGTCATGCCGGACAATGCTTGACCTCAGTACACATTAATTACTGCAACCAACCACACAAGGCCCCAAATATATAAATTAAATATATAACTATATAAGTACTGTTATATATATATAAAAATGAATTTTTGTCTGTCTGTCTGGCTGTGTGTCCTATATATGCATTTCTAAACGGCTGGACCGATGTTGATGAAATTTGGTACAGAGATAGATTAGACCTCTGGGCAGAAGATAGTCTAATTTAAAAAGGGAGAGGACCAACTTCGGAAGGGGCTCAAACAGAGATTTTGAGATTTCCGATGGAAATTTTTGTTTAAAAACCCTTACGTGGGTTATATTATAAAATATAAACTATTATTATATTCATATAGATTGGCATTTTTAATTGGCAACGAAGTGCGCGGGATCGGCTACTAGTATTATATACTATTTATTATAAATTAAATATATAGGTATAGTAATACCTATGTACTCCTCTGGCGCCGTATATGATACTATTTAATATCAATTAAACATTTTCTTGGAGCTTTCGGTGACTTATCTGCAAATGACTGGATGGGGGGGGGGTCGTCTACAGATCGCCGAAGCACTGTTGAAAAGCATTCCCCGCATGCGCCTGCAGCGAATTTCGCCCACACGTCCACGCGTGGAATGTGCGTAAATCTATTTCACGCCCGATAATAGATACATGTTTATTATATCATATACTATATACGGAGTGTAACGGGAAGACCCGGCAGATGAAATAACTTTTGTTCTAATAAATATTTTTAATTTTTTTTATATATATATGAATTTATAGTCACTCGCTACATACGTATAATATAAGAAAAAATATTTTTATTTTAAGTACTGAAAATAAATATTTTAAATTTGATTTAAATGTTTTGGAAAAATTAAAAAAAGCCAATTATTCTGATATCCGAATATAAGAATAATTTTGACGGTAAAAAGTAAAAACATTTATCCAAGTCAAGAAGTTTTAAGAAGTAGTCAATTTTTTAGAATTTTTTTAATATCATTATTTTTTTTTTTGGTTAAATTAATTTAGAACGCGTATTACTATAATAACTTTTTTCAAAATATTATTTTTGGGCATTTCTTGACAATTATAATTTTTACAATTTTCGTCATACGTTTAAGTATAGCGTCCTGTCGCGTATTTCTGTTACATCCTGTATATATACATTATTATACAGCAGATTGCGACAGGTAGGTACCTACATTATATATTATGTGGTTTCCGCGTGTGTTCACACTTCGGGCAGACGCGACGAGTACAACAATAATATTATAATACTAATTTACCGAATATATTTTGTAACGTGCGTGATCTCGCCTTTAGGAATGTGACAATGTGGGTCTCCGCCGACCCGCACCTACGGCGGCGTCGCATTATATATATTTCGGCAGGAATGTCCCGGAGTCTGTGAATTTTTTTTGTTTTTTGTTTGTTTTTATGTAACCGTGAATTTATGATTTTCGTGTTTTTTTTTTATATATATTATGTAGGTATACTGTCGGCGCGACATCCAAGCCGCGTACAACTGTTAATCCTCGGTTTACGGATCACTCGTCCCGATATAATAATATATATATATATATATATTATACATTTATTCCTATATATATATACGTATAATAATATGTATATTATGTATACACACAATAGTACACTCTTTTTTGAATAAATTTCCGTCGCACACGTATAACGCGTAAACATCTAAACGCGTTATAATGTATATTATGTAGTTGTATATATTATTATTATTATTATATTATACTCGAATGTAGGTACGCGTCTTTTAATAAATCCACAGACGTATAAAAAAAAAACCGCAGACTATGAAATATTGCAATTATTATAATATTATAATATACTTAATAGTATAAAAGCATCCCCGCGTGCGGTATCGGTGGATATATTGTTAAACCCCTTACGAGTAACCATTAATTCGGTACTTAAAATTTGGTAGGTAAAACGCGTTTGGCCTTCTTTTTTTTTTGGTACTCTCATAAATCTATTTTTCGACGATGACAACACAACGCGAAAATTTATGCGTAAATATAATATACATTTTGTTACTAGGTTTTCGTTTTAAAACTGTATAATAATTGTATATTACTTTAGACATTTGTCAGTCGTTGGACCACCATTGCTCTCCTTCGATTCGAGAACTACTATAACTTATAAGTCTTTATACATAATAATATGTAAATAGTCTATAGTTATATAAATTATAGATGTTATAACTTTATAATATATTTATATACGCATAAGTACCTATATTATATTATAGGTATATAATTTTGATAAATTTACGAATTACACCTGCTACACGCATGTTTTTGGTTAATTGTTGTTATTTTTATAAAAAAAAACACTGTTTCTACAATGTCTTATTTACCTATAAATGTCCATATTATATAATATATTTTAACGGGATTTTAAAAAAAAAAAAGTATATAACTATAGGAAGTTGATACTTTAAACTTATTTTACCTATGTATAAAATAACTGTTGTTAAACTTGAAATTGACTGAGAAAAAACTGCAACTAGATATCAATATCCTGTATATCTATACATATTAATATACTATTTCGACACGGCAATGCGTTGCTATTGTTAGGTTTTTGTAATTATGCGAACAGTATATTAACAGGTAGGCAATATCTACCTGAGATGGATCGCGGATCCCGCATGGTGCGTATACGTAAGTGTATAGGTTAACTCTAAAGTATCAAAAAATTGGTCCACCGAGACCATGGTTCCGAAGTGTTCGAACTCGATACATTCTGTACTAAAATACACAAGCTTGTCGCATTAGTTGTTATAATTATAATTTGGATTATTAAAACCAATAGCAACCATTTATAAACAAAAATAATAATAATCTCAAAATCCCTGTTTGAGAACATCCCCGGGTTATACCTCTTATTTACCTTTTTCGAGACAAAATGGAACAAATCTTCTTTTCCAAGGTCTTATCTATATCTGTGCCAAATTTCATCGCAATCAAATTAACGGTTTAGGAATTCATATAAAGGACATGTTTTATTTTCCGATTTTCCGATTGATGATAAAAAATAATATGTTTATAAATGGTTGCTATTGGTTTTAATAATAATTATATTTTATTATAAATCTCCGGAGATTAATATTAAGACAAAAAATGTTTGTATTTATTAAAACCAATAACAACCATTTATAAACACTAAAAATCCCTGTTTGAGAACTATCCCTGACTGGACCTTTAATTTAACTTTTTTTGTGACAAAATGTAGTCCATCTCCTTCCCTGAGGAGAACTAATCTATCTCTGTACCAAATTTCATGGCAATCGAATGAACAGTTTATAGGAAAAAGGGCACTACAGGTAGGCCGGGTAGGTACAAACATTGTTTGTCTTTTACATATAAAAATTATTGTATTCAAATTAAACTGACAAACTATAGTATCTTTAGAATTGTACAATAATATCTGTAATTTATATATAGATAGCATTATAATGCTACATAGTTATTATAGTAGGTGCGGTAAAATCTGTCGATTATATAGAGAAATATTTTCCGAAAAATGGCCAATGATGGGTATAGGTACAATATATACTATATTATATTTTTGCTGAATAAAATTAACATAAGTCTACAACGGAATTTTTCTTGATATTTTGCCATTTCATTTCAGTTACCTGTACCTATTATCATTAATAAAATATTCATCAAATTATGAACACACACCACTTATCAAAGCGAATTCACTTTAAATAATGGACGTTTTCCCTGTGGTTCCCATTTGGCTGTATCGCCATGTTCTGTTAGGAGACATAAATCATAATTTAAAACGGAATTAAATTTAAACAATTTGTTAAAATTATAATAAGTGATTGTATATAGAAACAGGCCCGAAGCCACGGGGAGCTAAATCTGTGTGCCACCTGTACTGATATGGGTAACTACTACATTTGTTTTCTAAAAAATTTAATAATTTTAAAATAATATAAATAATTTTGATGTATGATATCATAACATACGCGTCTGATACATAATAATATAGTATAGGTACTATCAATGTTGGGTACTATAATATATATTATATACTATATAGGAATATAAGTCTTATAACTATATAATTATATAGGCAGGTATACTTTTTTTTATATTATTCTTTTTCAAATGTTTATTCTGCTAAAAACTAGGTCCGAGTGGCCCGAGTGTCTGGCAAAACCTGATCGCAAAATATTGGATTATCGATCAGAGCACTAAGAAAAACAAATTGATTTATTTCACCGAGGAAATCATGTATATAATAATTTGTATGTGTATTAGATAATATTATAATGTAATCGTCGTTAGTTTATTCGTCTATATGTTCTGAGTATTATATTATTTATTATTATGTAGCGTAATCAACAACTCAAAACAAACATACGAAAATGATAAATTCCTCGGTCCACGCGACGGTAGGTACAAACGTTTCAATTATAATAATATTATCCCGGATCCGCTTCGACGCGTGGTAAATTTATGCACCAACTATTCAGATTTCTGATTGAAAAAAAAATACAAATAATAAGTAATAACACACAACAACATAATAATATTATATATATTCGTACAGACGTCTTGAAGTCATATTTCATACGACAAATGGTATACGGTATACCTATTGGCATTTGGCAGCAATTACATAATAATAATAATAATATACGGGTACATGGGTGGTAGGTATATACATCACGCAACTAAAAAAAATGTTAAAAAAAAAACTATGTTTAAATTAATCGTAACCGTAGTACGAATATGAGACTTTATTTTAAAATTGTTTGTACAAGACATTGTAAATGATACATTTAGACATTTATAGGTTCGGGTAGGCGGAAAAAAACCCTTGGAAAAAAGCCCACAAAAAAATGCATAGCGGACAAAAAGCCCAGAAATATAAATGTAAACACATGTATACTCTACTCCTAATTAGTAATTACCATGTACGTATAACTATAACAAAATATAATAATATATTATAATGAAAATAATAATTAATTGTTAGTTCATAGTTGTAAAAAATATAAATATGAACACAATATTAAGTATACGTCTTGATATTATTATATTGTGTTATAAGTTTTAAGTCAAAATACATCAATCATAGGTATTTTATACATACTACTATAAGTTATATGTCAAAAAACATAGTGGGGGAAGGAGTGGCAGAGCGGTCTAAGGCGTCAGTTGCGACGCAGCCGGCGCCGGTTCGATTCCTTGGTCACGAGCGGCATTTTTTTAATCGGGCAAGTCACAGTGTCCGGAGAACAAGTGCCACCATCCCCTCCCGGACATGGAAGATACCTCAGAGTGCCCAATCAAAAATTCTGCCAAACACAAACACTCACGTGTAAAAACCCATTAGGTACTTCAAAACCCTACCACCAGTCACCACCATAATACAACCCTATTAACAGCTAATTGCCATAGATACCGGGCTTAAGGATCAATAAAAAAAAAAAACATAGGTCTTGGGTATGTAGGTCCGACATACAAAAATAATATTATGTTATCTAAATATATTATACTACCACCTGTTTTGTATTAACTTATTATATTATCAGTTATATAGTTATGCAATTTTTGTATACATTTTAGTATGTATTATGTTATATACCTGAGACTTGTGTTTTTTACTCATAACTTATAGTAGTATGTATATATCTAAGACTGAAGTTTTTTGACTTATAACTTATAGCACAATATATCATGACGAATACTCCGATACTCGTATACGAACAGTGCGGTATACATAATATCGTGTTCATATTTATATTTCTGGGCTTTTTTTCCGTTAGGTTTTTTTCTGTGGACTTTTAATATGCGATCCATAGATATGATATGAATATGTTTTTAACGGTAATAATGCGTTTGTACTGCAGCAGAAATGAGGGACTACGCTATTATTTTTCCAAAGTGAAAGAAGGACATTAGTAGTCCTAAATGATCTGGCAAACAATCCTAAGTACATACTTCCTAATCCCATTATCCCGTCTTTTATAATGTTCTTCGCTATATTATAATAGATTTTTGTCATTTTCTGCTACTGATGTGAATTCGCCGGACGGACCTACCTACATTTCGTACAAAAGAAAGTATAATAATAATATTTAATAACAATAATAATATATGCGAACAATCGATACAATATATTATAATATTGTACCTATATAGGTACTACCCAGTATAATATAATATAAATAATACAAACTATACTTGACTACCTACCCATTATATCGGGTACTTTACTTTATAGGCTGCGGCGACTCTAATCGATGTTGTTTTTCGCAGAAATACGGTTGACGAGACGTGTGATGATTTCCGAATATTCTAGCGGAAAACGCACCCCTTTTTCGTGCACGACCAAAAACGAGAACACACACAATAATAACTGCGGTAAATGATTTTATCTACCTACGCGATGTGTGGCGGCGCTATAATAGGACAAAGGTAAAATCGAAATCTAAAATTGTATAAAAATTGATGTCTAGCGATATTAAATGAGGCGACAATAATAATATTCTATTATAATATTACAATAATAGGTAGCCGGCGCGGAGTGCTCTTCCGGGAAACGCGTCTGCATTATTGAATACCACCCCACTGCACTGGTCAGTAACACTGACTGCCCACCGCCACGTCGCCGCCGCGTGGGAATCGTTAAAGTTTTTATTTTTTCAAGCATTTGCCTGCTTTATATTATTATTATTATTTTTATTATAATCCAATAGGTGGTATGAAACTAAAAACTCGTTGGTCCAAACCGCCAAACCGGTGAAAAATTATCCAAGGGGATAATGGGTTCTCGTTATCCTTTACGACCATAGTATGTCAATACGATGTATTGATAAGGTGTAAACATACGCTTTTTTCCCACACAGGTTTGGACAAACGAATTTCTTGTACACGTCCGTTCGATTGAATATCATATTGGGTATACTATAATATCATAGTCATTATAATATGTCAATGAGTATCCATAAATAGTGGATTTTTAAGTTCTGAAAAATTTTAAATATGCTCTAAAAAAAAACAATGGCACGTTACTCAATATTTTACCTCAAAAAGGAAAATCTAGGAACATAAAAATGATTTTGTTAATAAGTAACCACGACAACGAAAACCTTATGAAAATTCGGTCAGAAACATATTTTTACTGTGTACCTATACAGCACAAAAACATATTCATGTTAAATAAAAATCCTTAAAATATTCTCTAATAAATGTCAACATAATAATATCATACATAAAATATATTTTTGGGCTGGACACGACATATTTTTTCTAACAGAATTGTTTTTTTACCGTTACAGTTGCCATGGCAATGACCAAACAGTAACAAATAAATAAATAATCTTTTGCTAACCGATTTTTCGAAAACCGTCCTTTTTGACATACCTATTAGAATTTGTTTCTGCTATATATACACATATATACGTATTTGTTATTGTTACGTTAGAACAGCGTTCAGTGACAACCAAAAAAATTCAATTTACGAAATTCTTTCAACGGATAATATATGAAATTGTTTTCTACAAATTCTATAACTAACTATCGTCCGAATATTTTACATCCGTTAATAAGCTTCCGTTAAATCCAATAAATATATCTATTCGGTATTCCTTCCTCGTCATATCTATAGTGTTAGCTGGACAAATAGAAATCTGTTTTGCGATTAGATGTACACGATTTTATTTCGCTTGTTTTAGCATATTTAAAGGCTTTTGTATGATTTTCCATATTTCTATGTTTTTGGTTGGTTTTTAAACATGAATATTTAGATATTTTTTAATAATTTATTAATTTACTAATTTATTTTAGATATCAATAATATAGGTTTGAATATAGGTTATTTGAAGTGTGTCTTTTAATGTTGTAGGAAATCTCGGCCAAACAATAAATCATCAACGATTGAAGATCGGACGTGAGACGACGATCTTCAGGAAACGATCAAATATTGAAATATAAGCGGCCACCGGCCACCATAATAATATATATTGACCTGTCTAATGAAAATGTACAGATTTATTTTGAAATTCAAACAGGGATGACGCATGCTTATCGATCGTATTTAGTTTTACATCTAGCGTCAAAAAAAAACCAAAACAGACCATTGGGGGGAGGGTGCTGAGGGGGCTATAACCCCCCGACACTCCATCGACCGTGTATCCTATATTATAATTTATAATATTATAATCAAAAAAAAAATGATTATACAAAAATCCCGGTTAAGGTCACTGCCGCGGGGACTTAGACGACGAGTGTCATCCACGATTGCCATCGTTTCACACACCGTAGAGGACCTGCGAGCTGCACTCGAGGTGGCACGCGTGATTCTGCAGGCGGCATCGGTGTGCGGTTTATACCGGGCAAACCAATATATACCTGTGCAGTAAATGCGGGAAATAAAAAAATATCAAATACCTCTGTAGGCGACAATAACGTCGATGATAACAATCGCGTCCGCGTCTGCGGGACGTCTCATATATATATATACATATATACGCATTTATTATACGGCCCCCGGTACGCGTACGCGGCTAGTACTTATATAATTGCCATTTTTTTTTTCTTCCACTCGTCCTCCGCCGGCGACGGCCGACGCGTAAACGACTCCGTCTGCACTATTATAAATATATATACCTACATATAAATACACACACTGCAGGTGCCCATATATACTCGCATACCTATATGTATATGCGTGCGTACATATATAATATATCCGTGTGTATATTATATGCGATCCGCGGTGTCCGGGGTAACGGACCCGAGTACACGCGGGAATTTCAAAAATGTCTTCTCCTCTCTCGGAGGCCGCAGCACGCGTATACGGTAAGTTATTGCGATCATTTTTCCTCTCGCTCTCCTCGCCGCCCGTCATCTCCGTCCATATAATATAATATAATATCGTCTATCTCGATCTCCTCCTCGCGCGATCTCGTATTATAAACACCCTTCCCTCGCCCCTCTGCCACCGATGATGCCACCCCCGTGGACCATCGCCGCCGTTGCACGACCGCGCGAAGACGGTATCGCGTTTTTATTTACATATATATATATAAGATGCATAATGCGTGTATGTGTGTCTTCGTATTGCAGCAGCAGTATATATATATATATGCACAACACTGCAGCAGATCGCCCGTTAATAACGATCGCTAAAAATAGACGCCGGTCGGCGGCGAGGATGCTCGCGGAACGGCGTGCAGCGCATATATATAGCTACGGAGGAGTAAAATCGCGTGATAAATCCGAATTCTTTCGGACGAGGAATAGAATATAATATAATATCCTGCTGCAGCACCGAGCAGGCGGCGCGGGGGGTAAATCGCGATGATTATAATCCGGGGGACGCTCCCGCTCGAGCATAATATTATATCTATAAATTATTAGTTAAACACGCGCATACACTATATGCAAGGTGTAACAAAAAGACTTGACGAAAAATAAAAAAAGATGCTACCTACTTAAACGTATGACAAAAAATGTTTAAATTATATGATTTGTAAATAATTTAAGAAATATACTCATGTCAGCAAATTCCCAAAGAAAAATATTTTGAAAAAAGTAATTACGTTCCAAATGCATTATTTAATCAAAAAAAATATTGATATTTTACAAAATTCTAAAAAATAAGCTACTTGACTTAGATAAATGTTTTTACTATCAAAATATTTCTTATAATCAGATTCGAAAAATTGCCTATTTTGAATATATCAAACAAAATGTAAATAAAATTTTTTATTTTTTATTCTCAGTGTTAAAAATAAAAAAAATGTATAATAATATATCTGTAGCGCATGTGACTACACAATTATATATAAAAAATAATTTTAAATATTGATTAGAATAAAAGTATTCCAAAAGAAATTTCTATCTGCAGTTACACACCTTGTATATGTATATATGTATATGTACAATGTACATATTATGAACTATATACATATTGCAGTATGTATACGCGTTATAATATACGTTTTTCGGTCTAAAGGAATTTTGCGAGTGCCGTTTGTATATACCTACTGGAAATTTGAACGAAATAACGAACCACATATATTTGCATAAGAAACCTGTGGAAACAATTTTGTTTTTTTTTGTAGGGCTGGAAAAACAGTTCTACTGCAGTCCGCCACACTAATGTTGGATTTTCGCTCTCGCATATATCTCTAAATTATTATAATACACTATATACCTATACTATATTTTATATACGTAGGTATATACGCGTTATATACCCCAGACTCGGCATAAAAATGTTTCGGTCTAAAGGAATTTCGCGAGGGGACGTATATACAATACCTACTGGAAGTTTGTACGAAATAACGGACCACATATTTGCATAAAAATCCCGTAGGAATGATTTTTTTTTTTTTTTGGGGGGGGGGGGGGGGGGCTGAAGAAACGTTTCTACTGCAGCCCGTCACACTATAATGTTGGAATACCGCTTTGAAAATTATTTTGTACGAATTCTGATTTTCATTGTACAAATTCCATACTAAATTTTTTTACTTATAAAAAAATGGGAAAAAATACTAGTGATAGCGGGGGGGACAGACGTCACAATAATATGATTGTGCATGCATGACGTTCACACTCCCGATCGATTTTTCCCCTTCAGGAGATCGATGATCATATTATTGTATGTTATAATATATTATCATATTATTAACATTTAGGCGTACAGCATATATACAAACCTACAACCAAAAGTCAAAAAATAAACAAATTAGTTTATTTGTACACAGTGTGGTGCAAGCAAAATCTGTTAGATAATATACCTATATCATACGTTATTGGGCATGTATTTATTATAATTTTAATATCGTATAATTTTCGTATATTTGCGCACTCTCGTCGACGAAAAAAATCGCCACTAACTATCATCGATGGATTCCGTTACCTACCAATATCGTCGTGATATATTAATCTACTCATCAATATAATATAACCTACAGGGACGGCATAAATTAAAAAAAAAAAAATTATAACAACGATATGCTTGGTATAAAATAGATCACGGGACGATGATCGGCGGACATCGCAGGACGACTCTTTTCGACTTTACCTACGCTTCATTATTATTATTATATACATAATAATATATAACATGACGGTATACCGTATAATACGAATCTCGTGGCGCGGGGGACGTGACCGACAAACATCTATACATCGATATATATATTATACGAGGTATACTGTGAATACCGTTCAAGTTCCCGTGTACACAAGGTTTACCATAATATTAATATTATTCACGATAGTAGTTTGTTATTTAGGTATGTAGATATATGCGTACCTATATATACATTATACATGATGTGTGTGTGTACGATGACGTACCGGTGCGGTATGTGTGTGGAAACCGCTTAACCGCGTCGAATCTCACGCCTGTACAAAAATCGTCGACTTCCGCGACATGTCACTATATTATACGTCGTCATCTACGATAGAACAGACAGAAGACGTTTGAATTTTCGTCCACTTCCTTAAACTATCATATGTCTCGGAGCTATCGCAATCGATTTAAAACAATATTATATATAGGGATAAGTAATAATTAGAGCTCGGATTAGTATATATTTATTCTGGTGGATCGTATGCTATACTAAGTGAGCACAAAAGTTGATTCATGACGATTTAAAAAACGTAAACTTTTTTTAGTGCATATTTTCGCATATTTCGAAATGTAGGTATCTACTTTTCATCTTTTAGTGAATATTTGATATTTTATTCTGATTTTTTGGACATTTTTGAAATATATACTATTGTAATATAAGAAAAAAAAATAATATGTTTGAATAGTTTCGAAGTTACTATATACTTGTAGATATAAATGGTTTTCCCAAATGTCTTTTGTATTAATTGATTCCTATTTTTTATTATAAATTGAAACTACCTACAAAATGATGAAAGTAAAAAAAAAAATGAAGAAAAATATTTATAGTAGGGTTTCATAATTTTAAATATATTGTTTTAATTAAATGTTCAATAAACACATTTTTTTGCTATTTTTTTTATTTTTCATGTATATTTATTATTTTTTAGTTCATATTTCATTGGTTTCTAAATTTCTAATGCATATAAATCCGCGCTCTAGTAATAAGTATAGGTACATCGTACATACTTCGAAAAGATGTCGAATTTACTGCATGCAGTAATATACTAATTTAAATAGCGATATAGAATTCGGTGTGCCAAAGAAGTAGTATGGAGCGCATACGAAAATAATCTCTCATTTTGATTTTAATTTTGTTTGACAAAATATGTACGACCGCGACGTCCCAAAAATATTATAGTATTAATAATAACAACACATCATGTAGTTTACCTATAGTAAACCGTATACATCACGTCATCACCAGCATAATGTGATTACAAAAAAAATCAATAAAATATATTTGTGTATAAATAAAAATGCTGAGTCCATGATAACCATGCGCAAGGGCCGGGTAGTCAGCAATGGTAATAATGGTACCTTTATAGACAATAGATAGCCACCTGTCAACATTTCATATTTAGATGTACAAGATTATACTTAAATATGGCATTAGGTGACAGGTGTTAATCGGAAGACTTGCCAAGTTATGACGTTATAAATCGATGAATTTAATAATATACATTTACGATTTACTAAGCATATTATTATTCTAGCAATGGCATATGCACTACAGTACGGATATTATTACTGTTGTTGATGATTCGAATAAGTTTCAATTTAGTGCAATTATTAACAAAAGGATTATATCTCTCAGAGTACAGATCTGAAATAGTTGTATGCACCTCAATGTTTCAACACCATTAAACGTAACAGAAAAGTTATTGAGTCCAAGTGACGGTAAGGAATTATTTTGATATAAGTCTTGGTCTGCGCAGCTAAGCTAATGTATATAGATGCCTAAACCAAGTAAGATGATTTTATGTATTTAGACTTATTAGGTATTAATAGGTATTAATTTATTATAAGTTAAATTATTGAGTATTTTTAGTATATTTATCAATATAGATTACATACCTAGTTTATAATATTATATGATATAAGTAATAGGTATACTTTTAAAATTATTTGATAGACTTAAGACTAACGTTTAGAGTAGGGCCACCTCTGAATCACAGGTTTTGATAGATGATATAATTCGGTGTCTATAAAGAATTTCGGCGATTTGGTAGATGTGAACGAAATGACTCCGTATTATTGGTATCAAATTTTATTTAATGAGTTTCGTGACGTTTAAGACAGGTTGAAGAGAGAGGTCCAATAAGAATATAGTGAGTGATTGGAGACTTGAATAGGACTTTGGTGATCTCTAAATGTTTATAAATAAAATAAAATATAACACATTATATAATAATAATAATAGTTGTATAGTTATAATATTAAGACGGCGTTGAATTTTAAATAAGTATCCGTGGAGGTTATCAACCTTTCAATAATTTAAAACTACTTTTATCAATATATCCAACTTTTATACGCGAATTATTTTAATTTAAATACCTATATAAGTATATAGTGGTATATAAATTAAAATAATTTATTACCTATTCCCAGCCCGTCACATGGATGTTATGAATTCAGGGAGTAAAAACGAGTATCCCGCAAACCATTTTACCCGGTTTTGAACGCAAAACCCATAACCCACTAATAAATTGACCCACACTTATACCCGAAAACCCGCAAAACAATATTGTACCCGGTTTCGGACGCGAAACCCACAAACTATTTTACCCAGTTTTTAACGCGAACCCCCCACAACTCGCGTAGAATTTCACCCATATATTTGTACCCTATGCCCGTAACTCGCCCCATTAATTGTACCCGGTATCGGACACGAAACCCGCAAACAATATTGCACCCTTTTTTTAACGCCAAACCCGAAACCCACGACATTTTTACCCGGTTTCTAATACTAAGCCCGAAACCCACAGCATTTCTTACCCGGTTTACAATACGAAACCCGTATAGGTGCCCACAATATTTTAACCCATTTTTACTTGTCTTGGACTTATAATACTATGTGAATGTCACAAATACAAACCCCTCAGGGCAGTGGCGTACACACAGGGGGGTTTCAGGTGTTCAAACACTTCAAACCCCCCCCCCCTTTAGTATTTTTTTCAGTTTACGTAATAACGTAAAAATGTACAATAAAAATGATGACAATTTAAAAAAATACTATATTCCAAATTATACTCCATTATATTATAACTTATAAGCAACCCAGTTTGTTATAATATATTGTAGATATTATTGATAACTTGTTACAAATTAATGAAATTATTGGGAAATTTGTTCAAACACAAACATGAGGGTCGACAATCGTGTAATCCGATATAATATACCTTAATAGCTATCGCAGTATCGTTAATACTATAGTATAGAATCTATTTCTCAGTTTTCAATCAAATTCCTGACGCTTTGGGCGTTTAGTAACTTGTACTTACTGTTTAAATATTTTATAAAACAATAAAAATGAAAAGAATAAACGAATATTTTTCTAACTCACTAATTTGTGATACAATTAACTCGGAGGAACCAGGTAAATATTTAACACATTATATTATCAACCTAGGACCTAGGTACAAAAAAATGATTAATATGTTAATAAATTTCTCTTTATACCTATCTTTTATTGAATTGTATATAATACATTATTATATACATATTTTATGTACGCGTGTAGCTTTGTAGTTATACTAAATAATTACCTGTAGGTAATACGTATATATTTTTTAAATAATAATCGAGAATTGTAAAAATATTTTTAATTTCACCTTAAGTCATTGTTAATGAGCTGATTACTCATTATGTAAAAAATAATTACTATAGGTACATTGTTTTGATTTATCAATGTATAATCTGTATATATAAAACAGTAAGCTGATTGACTGCTATCAACGCACAGCTCAAACCATTGGACGGATCTGGCTGAAATTTGGCATACAGATAGCTATTATGATGTAGACGTGCGCTAAGAAAGGATTTTTCGAAATTCACATTTTAAATAGGTGCTCAAACAGGGACATTGAGATTCAAGATGGAAATTGGAAATTGTATTTTTATTTATTAATAGTTGCCATTGGTTACAGTCTACATTAGAAATTAGCATTTATCTATTGGTTGCCATTGGTTATTCGGGCAGATCAGGTACAAGCTTGCATCAAATCAAATTATTGAACATTGCCTACCAGGGTGGCTGAGTTGCACTTACCGCAGCAAGTTACACCCAAAAGGAGTTCAACAATCATAATTTTTTTAAGAGTTGTGATTTTTTACGAGCAACCAAATTTGTTATATTAATCCACCGTATAACTTGGTATAACTTTGATACTTTAGAATTAAATCATACACTTCCGTACAAACAGCACGGGGTCCGCGATCTACCGCAGGTAGATTGCCTACCTGATAATGTACTGCTGCGATTCAGAATTTTTATTCTGGGCAACGGAAAAGATAAGATAAATTTTGAAAACCATACACCGAATATTGAATAACGAATTGAACAAAGTTTGAGTCATATTGAGTTGATACATTTAAAGGGCGACGAAGTGCACGGGATCAGCTAGTATATATATACAGGGTGATATTTTTATCATTGAACACTCATTATTTCAAAAAGTATTAATGTTTAAGAAAATATTTTTTTTGCATAGTTTCAAGTTATTAAAAAACAATATTTTTATTAAAAAATTATATTTTTAAATATTTTTTATCCTTTTAATTTTTTAAGTTTTTTACTTTTTTGAATGACAACATGTAATTTTAATTTGATATTCAAAAACAGAATATTTTTCTGAGTATTTCGATACATAAAAATTGAATTTAGGGCAATTAGTTTATGAGTTATAAGTATTTAAAGTTTAGATGAGCGGAGTAGTGGACAAACATTTCGCGGGGTAACCCCGTACCACTCATCTAAACTTTAAATACTTATAACTCATAAACTAATTGCCCTAAATTCAATTTTTATGTATCGAAATACTCAGAAAAATATTCTGTTTTTGAATATCAAATTAAAATTACATGTTGTCATTCAAAAAAGTAAAAAACTTAAAAAATTAAAAGGATAAAAAATATTTAAAAATATAATTTTTTAATAAAAATATTGTTTTTTAATAACTTGAAACTATGCAAAAAAAATATTTTCTTAAACATTAATACTTTTTGAAATAATGAGTGTTCAATGATAAAAGAATCACCCTGTATATGTATAAAATTTTTTATATGTAAGCCCCCCCATTGAAAATAGCTGTGTACGCCACTGCCTCAGGGCCAACAGCCTAGCTCGCCTTCCTGCAGAGGCTTAAACACACTAAAATTCAACGCTACAGTAAGCCGAAAGCGAGTGCCGTGCTGCGACATACCCATAAATTATATTATGTTAAAACCTATTAAACGTTAAATTTGATATTTATTTATATTAAAATATGTTTTATTGATATATAAAATTATAAACGCATAAGTGAGAAGTGCCGTTTCCGCCGTACAGATCTATGTAAATCACAATATTATTGTAGTCGACCGGCATTCGCGTGTTCTCGTTTACGATGTGGCTTAGGCCTACCGGGGACACCACAGTAAAAAAAGCGCGCCAAGAGTAATATACCTCATGCTTTTAAACAACATAAGCGATGTGATATTATGTCGTTTAACGAGCAAAAGGTGGTGTGGAATTTACACATAGAGTACTTTTATGTATACATTAATTATGCTTATATGTAAATAAGTTAACATTTAATTTTTTTTTTGGGGGGGGGCCCAAATTTTTATTTTGCCAGGAGCGCTGCTATTGATCGGCCCGGCTCTGACTTCAAAGTGCAGATGTGGCTATGCCAATCAATATATTATAATTTATAGTTATATAGTACCTATAAGTAATAATATAGTATGTATAAAGTCACACAAATTAAATTATGTCCCCAACTTCTGTAAAATCTATTGTAATCCAATTTTAGTATATTTCTTTATACCTACATCATATAATTTATGCCATAAACTATAATACATATAATTATACAAATACAAACTTCGACAATATGATAGTGGCGGCAGTCGTGGCAGGATTTTTTGTCGGTGGAAGGGGGGAATATATTCATTATTTCTATGATCAATCGCATGGCAGTGGAGGTAATACTTAATAGACACGTGAAATAAAATTAGTGGTAATTTAGTCATTATGTTTAATATACTTAATTAACCATCAATGTTCGATTTGGATTAAATATTTACCAATTACAAATATTACAACAATAATATAATATCTTTTTATGTCAATTGGCAATTCTTTGGAACGGGAATGGAAGTGTGATCAGTGAAAACTAATATTATGGACGCCCTGTTTGAGCTGTGTATGCCCAAGTAACAGTAATAAGTTAGATCCTTGGAACTCAATCAGTGGAACCTATTTAGAGATTTTTCATGGAGGGGTCCAGCTAATTTTTCAAACTCATTTTAGTGGGGGCTCCTACACAGAATATATTAATATATATATATCAGATGTTTAGATTTATGGTATTTATGGGGCCGATGGTGGGGAGGGTTTCAAATTTTTTTTTTGCGTGCGTGCCATGGATTTGCCATCCCTGACGTACCTAGTAACTATCTCGCCGATAGTGTTTACGCATGCTAATCCATTAAATATGTTCATATATTTTATGGACGATATGATATTATAAAGAACTAAATAAAGTTTACTAAAACTCAGTTATCGAGAAAAAAAATTTTCTAGCCGAAAATCTGAGTAAGTACCTATAGATAAACGACTTAAATGCCCCAATCGGAATTTCACAACAGCCGTGTAACGCTGCGCCGGTACAACTGGAATAGTGGTATTAACTATTAATGCTGGCATTTGAGTGACACTTGGCAGCCATTTTTCTGCACCAGTACACGGCAGCCGGCGAGTGTAAGACATCTTATATCTAAGGATTAAGATATTAGATAGTGAGAATTGAGATGATAACGGTATTCTATAATCTATACCATAGGCCCATAGACTCTGAAAGCTGTGGGTACCTATACTGAAAGTTGGTAGGTAATCAATTGTCCATTATTCTATTATTAGAACGCAATACGCCAATACCTACTATATATTCTATAGTCAACGACATTAAACATGAATTAATAAATTGATAACTTTTAGTGATATATTATAATAATTTCAATGTCAACTGCATAGGTAGGTATAGGTACTATAGAATATTATGTGGCGTCCATGATTGTCGATTATCGTTGTGCACCGTGACATCCCGATATAGGAGATTGATCGTAGTTATGATTTCGGTTAACTGCAATCGAAAACCTAAATTAAATTGAACAGTACCTATACATACCAAATGAATAAACTATTAATGAATTGTAAATAAAAAAAAATCGGGTGAATATTGAGGAGAATATGGGTGCGCAGGCGTAGGCTACTGTATATAATACATATATATATAGTTATTATAATGAGGCTTTGTATAATTCAGAACCCATAACCATATTAGTTATGCTCTGGTAAATTGTTTGAAATTAAATTGCTTTATTCGTTAGTGCGGCCGGTTGATCGTGGGTGGATTCTGCAGCAGATATTATCTTATACTTATACCTGCATAGATCGTAAAATCCTGAAATACGCCTCTGCGCCCTAAATATAATAGGGCACATAAACTAGAATAATTATCTGTATTATGCATTATTTATGTATATAATAATAGTATAATAAATACTATCGAACATAGAAATATGCCAATTATACCATTTACGCTTGTCAAATTTTTATAAATTCATACCCTACTCGTACCTACACAGATTTTTTTTTATTTTGATTTCAGCTATGAACATTAATTATTTATATTTTGTGTATACAATAATATCATATATTAATTAGGTAGGTATAGTATACTTTATTATAGAATATTGAAAATGTACAATATTATTGGGATTTGAGCAGAATGGTTTTTCAATGATGGGGTTTTTTTGTCTCAAAATTTCAATAGATATAGAAAAAATGCTTTGATCTTCAACGCCAAAGGAGTTTACTAAGTTGGATCTAATTTTTAATTTGGAAGGTTTGGGTCGAAAGTAGAATATTCCAAATTTTTTCAAAATAATCGGTTAAAACAAATTTCGAAATAAAAAAATGAAAATATTTACGCAATAGTACCTGCAGTTATTGACTAAATCGAATTGTAATTGTGTTCAAAAAAAAATAACCGAAGATATACTTGAAATTCTCACCAAATATTGATGTTAGCATTTTGGCTCTTTTTACGGAGCTATGTATAGACATTAGTTATTTTTTAATGTAAAATGAGGTTTTCCTTTGTCATTTTTTTATTATACATATATTTGTTATATATAATATTACGAATTATTATAGCCCCTCCCCCCCGTGACGCGGGGTCTGGGGACCATTAGTTACATCACTTTCGAATTTCAAATTTTGACGTCGATTTCAACATATATCCCTATTTGCGGTTTATCATTGAGTTCATATTTAACACCATTGCAGTGACGACTGCGACGAGGTATACCTATACACTTTTTATTATATTGTAAAAGTGACACAAGTACACAACATAGATAAGAGTTTGATGGACAAATTAATTGGCTATATTATAGGAATATACTACCTATCAGTGGCGTCCGCAGGATTTTTCAATGGGAGGGGCTTGAAAATAAGTTACAATTTAATTTTTATTTTGTCCAGTTTAATAATTGCATACGTTTATTTGGGGTATTTTAAAATGTTTGTAACTTTTCAACTCTTCTGGTAGAAAAAATGCTCTGATCATAAGCTCGATGCCCAGTGTATGTTTTTGGAAGCAAATTGGATCTAGTTAGTACTTTTAGGAGGTCGAAATTGAAAATTCTTAGTGCTTTTAAAAATAATTGGAGAAAAAATAATGAAAATTTATTTAAATTGTTTGGTAACAAGCTTGGTCATACCATCTTAACTTGGATTGTATTTGATTAATTAAAATTTTTTTTTCTATAAATGTCAATAAAAAATATCAAAAAAATAAATGTCAAAAAGCTTAAAAATGTAATACGGAAGTTTTTTTATTATAGCTAAAATATTAACAATATATAGGCATCATGGTTATTTTTTTATAAGCATTTAAAGTTCAAATTTCGTCAAAACCACGGTTAATTTGTAGTTCAAAACTTATAAAATATAAAATATGTATATCTAAGGCTAGTCTAGACAATTTAATACAAGGTCTTTCATACAAGTAGTTCATACTTTTACCGAAAAATTACAGATAATTTATGAAAATTGGTATGCAAATTCAATGTTTTTTCAAAATTGAATTCATTCTGGTAAGACATATATGAGATTTTCTATAGTTGACAGTTTAAACTTAATTAATATTTTTTTGAAAAGTAATAATAATACGGGAAATGGGGGGGGGTTTTCAGTCCGTTAGCCTCCCCCCTGCGGACGCCACTGGGCCACTGCTACCTATAATATCGAAATATTAATAAATAAATACAATTAAACCAGTTGATAATTTTATAATATTAAACTTAAATTGTTTTTGATTTTATATATTAATTGAATAGTCTTTGATTATAATGTACCTAGGTACCATAATATTATATTATAATACCTAGATATGTAGAGAATACATTATATATTATGTGCTTACAGCATAAAGTGTGTGAACACATCTAATATGATATTACGTATTTAATTTCAAATAAATTAGGTTGCATTACTTCCATTTAATTATTGTATACGGTATACCTAATTTAAAATAGTAGTTATTATAAAATAATAAATAGAGATTCAAAAATGTAATGCATAAACAAATAATGAAATAAACATAATTACTATTTCATTTTTTTTAAATGTTGATTTAAATAAAAATTTGAATAATGTTTAACTGCGGACTGGCCACTGGGGGATGGTCAGGGCGGTGGCGTAGACAAGGGGGGAGGGGGTCAGATCCCCCCATTGGTTTTTTATTACCTTAGTGAAAAGTTTTGAGGAGGTTGGGGATTTTCCAATTTTCCCCTCCCATTTGTTTTTTTGATCCCCCCACCCTTTAGTATTCATGTCTACGCCACTGGGAGGGGGTACAACTTTCGCATTTCTTTCCCTTAGAATTATATCAAATTTTCGACCAATATTTTGATGATAGATGTTTAATTTCGTTAGTCGGCAGAGTGCGGTTTATGATTTTGCATTGAACCTGTGCACAAAAATAATAAAGAGGGGAGAGAGGTTCCCTCTCTCCACCCCTCCCACCTTTTCGGGCGCCCTTGAGTATTTAATATGGGTAATGGGTATTACGAACACTCTAGTGGCCGTCTTACAGTAGACATAATATATTAATATACACGCAATAACGCCGAGGAATGTGCTCACAATAATACATATTATTATTATACGTCATATCATATATATTATATGTATTTATGTAATACGCGTACGCCTACCTATATGTATGTATACCTAATACATATATAATATTCTTTTATAGTTAGTAGCCTAAATATTATAATTAATTATGCTATAAATAGTAATGCATCCGCATACAAAATATGCTAAGATGCGAAACGAAATTATATTGATGATAATATTATTTTCGCCATACGACGCTTTTCTGTTTTCGTGTTGGGTACTTGGGTGTAATAATAATATGTCTAATGTAATATACAGAGTTCCGATTTGCAAATCTCCAAGTCTAAAGTACCTATATGTCATTATACAGAAGGTTAGGGTTAGCGAGAAGATTGCCTATAATATACTCTCTCATTCTCGAGCGCGGTCGTTTTTCCGCACGCTCGATGTTTCGATCGGGTCGACGTTAAAATATTATTTTTAAAATTAAAACCGGTTTAGTTATTTATATTTTATTTATCGTATAAATTACGTTGTTGTTTCTTTTTTCAATAAAAAACACACACACACACACAACAAATTTAACAACAATTGTTTAATCGCACACCACGCGGTTGGCGCCCGACTGGACGATGGCTCGCCCACCTGATCTACATGTAATTATGACGTCATTTACGTCAGCCTTGCCTGAGGTCGTGACATAACCCAGGAACACCTGTGAGGTGCGCGCATTCCTCAAACGGCTCATACTATTGGCAAACATAAATATAATTACGTCAAATAAAATACTTACCCATTTAGCTCCTTGATACTTCGTGACGGTGACACTGCTGCAGTCATGACGGATTGAGTACCTACAACAAAACTTCCATAGTTCCTTAGGTAGGTACTTATTACGGAGTCTCATGGCGACTTAAATAAATTCTTATTATTTTGGAGAAATTCGTTAATAGAATCACTTAATAATATTATAATATAGTAATATACCTATGGTTCTAATTAATTGATTATTGTCCTCAAATTGTTTCATTAAATGGATGCTTCAGTGTACCTATATTTAGTTTAATATTGAGTATTTAAAAAAACATACAATATTGCATGCACCATATTATAACCACATAGTTCATATAGATTATAGGTACTAGGTATATTATTTCAAAAAACCAATACGGCGATATAGATGAAGGATGAATTGATTAGGATTAACAGTGGATAATGGGAACATCATATTATGTTAATATGTCTGTATAAATATAATGCATTGGTGAGCATAGTAAACGGGAAAAAAGTTCCTGGAAAAAACACTCGGTAAAAATGTCCCCAGGAAAATAGTCCTGTTAATAAAATCATATAATACACAAAATCGTACATTTACATTTGGGTGGTTATGTGGTATAATATTAATTAAAATATTAAACATTTCTACCATCACATTTTTACCAAGAGCTAGTAATCTATTATGAATACTCTTAAAAATATTACCTATTGGTAAGTCCCACAATAATAATGGAAAACCACTTGTTTTTATAATTTATGACGAAGCACCCATAGGCCATAAGCACCTAGGTTTCATCGACTTCGCCCTCAATTCCCTCCTCCAACAATTGGAATGTGCACCAAAGTACCTTACTGAATAGTAGTAGAATAAGCAACTTGTGAAAGAGATTGTATAATACGAGTAGGTTCAGTCATTTGGTTGGGCATAAAAAAAGCTAAATTAACATTGAGTGAAATTTGGCAATTAACCCAATAAAAGACTATGGAATGACATAAAATTCAAACTCGATTGAAAAATATATACGAACAATAAATTTACTAGGGGAGAATTGAATGTTGATTTATTCTTGACTAATATAGGGCATAATATAAAGATGAAATCTGATTAAATTTATATCATTATAATATGCAATTTTTAAATTTTCTTTAATCCAACTTTTAAAATGTAACTATATATACGCCTGTAAGGTAAAAATATTAAATAATATGTTTACAAATGAAAATAATAACTAACAAATGTACCTATATAATTATATGTTTTTATACGGTTTTATCAACGGGTACTTTTTTTCTGGTATTTTAACAAAATGTAAAAACCAATAGTGGCCTGGGTCGCTAATTATAATGATGTACCTACGTTCTAAACTAAAAATAATTTTTATATCCGGCCGCGGCGCTTCGAAAAAGGCACCGTGACGTCTTATATATGAATAATACTGTCATGTTTAATAGTCTATGTCTATATGGATTTAATGCTTTTAAACGACAGTAGTAAATATTAAATAATAGTTTATAATTTATTCAAAATTAAAAAAACACTAGGTATCTAAAAAATAAATTGTTTTTAACTATTCAACTATATGTAGGTACTATAATTAACACGCCACATCATCACGTTGATTATTAGTGCACTACAATACCTATCGTTAAAAAATTAACCACTATTATAGATTATAATAAGGTTATCTATATAATATCCTATTCCTATATTATATAGGTAGGTAACATAATAATATGATAATTAATACGCATTTACAACACTGCTATACCTATATAATGATTAATGGCACAGTCGAAGAGTCAATTTCCGTTCACTTGATAATTTTTTTGAGTATGTACCTACCTATACCTACCAAATAACATCGATAAATTTGTGTACAACACTTATAACCTAGTTGTTGTTTAAGATCGCATCCATCCTTGTAAGTTGAAAGTCAATAACATAGTAATTAATAAGTTGTCGATGAAAAAGTGTTTTTCTTAACTCCGTTTGCCAATAAATTATATCGATCTACGACTTTATTAGACCTGTGGTTTATCTGTACATAGTGTACGTAGGTACCTAACACTTATTATCAAAAGTCTGACGCGGCTAATCAAAATGTCTAATTAGATTGGTATGTCGTATATAGGTACCTACGTAAATATAGGTTTAAGATGCTTATTAGCTTATTATACATATTTATTATTATCTACTATTTAAAATACAAATATATAGACTAGACTTTTTGATCTCGTCCTAATTTCGACTAATGAGTAATAGTGTAGTACGTACAAACGTAGGTACAGTACATAGTATACGCAATGTTTTCAGTACCATTGTATTAGCTATTATAATGTTGATTATATTATGTGTAATACATCATTACAATTAACAGTATTATAAACGCTCAAATTTAAAAAACAACACTTGTCATAGGTAAATTACTAATAAGTAATAAGTACCTACATAATAAATTAGAAATATGATGAATCACTAAAATGATTGTTCAAAAGTTCCCAAATTTATCTAAATTTGAACACATTATAATTTGTTAAAATATTATGCTTATAGATGGTAGTCCACGAGGACACACAATATAATCATTTCCATTATTTGGTTTCATCGTTTTGACATAATAAACGAAAATTATAAAAATAGGAATACCTATAACTAAATATAAAACTTGCACTGCATCGCAATTTACATAGAATATGTTGTATGTCCATAGGTTTGTAAGTCGTAAGTACCTATTTAAAAAAATATATAATATAAGGAAAAAAAAAGATCAAACAATCAATTTTTCAAACTGAAAATGTTTAATATATACATCAGTTAGACGTTTAATAATCAGATCATACAGTAATAATTTCAAGTAACATTCACATATTTTTAATGAACATACAAAATTAACATTGAAAATTGAACCAAAAATATTAAATGGATTTAACAACGAATATTCATTGGGTATTATCACATTTATTTTATATTATGTTAACTCGGAAAGTTAATAATTTAACTTAAAAAAAAAAAACAGGAACTTGACAACAATGAATAAATTCCAAGTCAATACAGAAGAACACTAGATGTTTTATCAGGGGTACAGAAATTAATGTTGCTTAAACATACTATCTCAGACTTACAAAAGCATTGGACGGGGATAATATGATAAATGAGCAAAAAATATAGAACAGGTAAATAATACAATATTATAGGGTAACTTTAAATGTGCGATATGATTTGTACAAATGCAGTTGAATTTTTAGAAATAATCACATAACACATTGCATGGAAATACACAAATCAACCAATATTTATCGATCATATTATGAATTTCAAATATACATTGAATCATATGCAGTACACCTATACTATCATACTACATTTTGTAAAAAAAAGAAATTTCAGAGGTTTGAAACAAAAAGTAAAATACAGTAGAATCATGATAATCCGGCACCTATTAAGCCAGTTCTCAGTAATCCGGCATTTTTTGTGACTGCCAACTTTAATTTTATATTTTAGGTATCATTGGGATTCCTACCAGTTACATTTTCAATTTAATAAAAATAAATAAATACAAGTTTTCATAATTTTATTTGATTTCTTTTTACATTTTTATTTGTTAAGATAATTTGGCAGTATTAATGGTCCCCAAGTGTCGGATCGTTAAGACTCTACTGTAGATTCTATAAGATTTTATTTTATACTTTATAAAAAAGTTTATAACTTTTATACTTATTTATGTAAGCTGAGCTATGGAAATCAAAGAATATGCCTATATATTAAATACACAAAAAATAAATTAAATTTGAAAATAAAAAAATAAAAACAAATTTTTCAAAATGGACTATTAAATTATAACATATTACAAAGTTCAATAATAACTTTAAATTAAATACAGCGAAGTAGTGAGTACTTAAATATTTATACCATATACATAAATATTTCAATATTAATTAGTTTGAAAAATATTGAAAAAATGTATAAATCATAACTTACTTATTAAGTGTAATACTATTTGTTACACAATAAAAATGACTAAAATTTGGATCATAAAAGGCATAGATATTCTATATAATATGATA
Source organism: Macrosiphum euphorbiae (assembly GCA_949089665.1). Classification (NCBI taxonomy): domain Eukaryota; kingdom Metazoa; phylum Arthropoda; class Insecta; order Hemiptera; family Aphididae; genus Macrosiphum; species Macrosiphum euphorbiae. The sequence continues at coordinate 93,453,012 of CARXXK010000001.1, read as the reverse complement.
AATAATTATTATACATGATTTAATTTATGTACACAAAAATTAATAATACAAATCACAAGACTTCCTAAACTACATCAATTCGTGGGGAAGGGGAGGAGGATCAAGCAAAATAATATTACATGTAATAGATATAAAAGTAAATAAAAAAATATGCTATAATAAAAAATTATCATTATGACTTACAATGAATTTCAGTGCTACCATTTCGTTGTCTTCACTATCACCACGGGTGTCATTGAACCCTCATATCCAATCAATTATAAAACAAGTTAAATAATACATTTTATGTATATAAAAAAACAATTAAATTAATTTAAAATATGGTTTTAATAACAACAATAGTCATGGCAGGTTGAGAAGGATAGAGTAAGTTATATACTATTTATATTGTCTATAAGTTTATAAAGAATAATATTATAATGTAAAGACGATATGCTCATTATTGTTTTTCTCTCTAATACTGTCACAATATTATTTTATAAATTGTCATGGTAATTGGCCTTAAATTGAAAGAATTATCACACCAGTTTACATAAATGTATATATCATTGTGAAAAAGGTAAAATAGAAAAAGAAACTATTTAACGGATAACAGGGCTTGCTTGCCATGTTTTATGAGGTAATCACTCAGGCTGACACTGTCGGGCCATTGTTTTACTGCAATGAATAACCCAGCAACTACAGCAGTTGTGGTAATTATTCTTAACCGAGTTCTTAAAAATGGCATCAGAATGCCAGCAAAAGTGGCAACTAAAAGTAACACTACCTGGAGCACAGTGAGTAACACATTTATTAATTTTACCACTAACGCACGAGCATTAGAATTGTCTAATCCTTCTAATGTGACATACTGTTGGTGCTGTGCCTGTTGATGTTCCATTTTAGACATTTTTGTTTGACACGCTTCAAGCATTTCATGAATATCACGAAGTCTCTCTTCACTCTGGTACTGCACTTTTTCTTCCATATCTGTGATGGTTTGTTTAAGATTTTCCACTTCGTTCTGATGTAGCTCAGTGAGATCATTTATTTGCTCTTCGAGCCGCTCAGTACGAAAGCGTTCTTCCTGAAGGGAATGGTTTAAAGATGCAATATCTTTGGATACTAACTGTTTAATGTGTTCCATTTTTGAGCGTAAATGATCTAATTCGGCCCAAACTGGTTCCAAGGAAGTAGTTGCAGATGCAGGAGGTGGAGGTGCCCCAGGACCTGTTCGTGGTGGAATTGATTCACTAGTCACAGAACTAGAAAACAGTATAATATGATGGTAATTATGAATTAACAAACTATAGGTATGACTAATAATTTTCTATATTTAATATTATCAAAATAAATTTAAAATAGGACAAATGTCCAAACACTTTTTATATTATTTATTCATGATCTGAATGAGTAAAAATTAACAAAAAATTAATACCTGCATTCTGAAGCACCGTCTTCACTACGTGATGCGGCAGCACCGGCAGTTGATGCATGAAGTCCAACACCTCCTGGCAAAGTAGCACTGCCGTGATGGTTACGTCCACTCTGTTTATCACTATTATCTTCAGTTAGATCAGCTTCACTTGATCCTTAATTGAATAATATATAATTTGTTATTTAACATTTTAGTAGCAAAAAATCAAAAAAAAAGTGTAATATTTACTTGATATTGAATTGATATTGTCAGCACTACCAAACTTATTTCGAATTAGATGAGCAAATTCTCGTGGTTTTGACATCACCGATCTAAATAATAAACATAACAAAAATAGGTTATTAATGTTAAAAAATATCTTATTATATTATGTTGCTATTTTGCCTAAAAAACTGTATAATACACAATTTATATTTATAAAAAAAAAATAAAAAATTTTTGTGTGCCTTAGAGCTTTTAAATTTCTCCCCGAATTGGGATTTCATTTATAAAATTTATATTAATATTATAATTAAATCAAAGCTTTAAAACCCCAGTAAAAAAAGTAAGACTAGTGGGAAAGACTTTTACAACAGAAACATAATATTTTTAAATAATATTAGCTGTATGGCTTTAGATCATGTAATGTTTAATTTAATATTATACTTTGACAGTTATGACCATTTTCATATATGCTTAGTTGAAACTTAAAACAAAAGACACTTACAATCCATGACAAAATAATTAAAATTTTGAATTTAAATGCTGATAAAAGATTATCATATTATATAATATACATATTACATATTATAATCATTCATTAAAAGTATATGATACACAGTTCTGTTAATTTAAAATAAAACAATATTTAAATAATTACCTATATTGAGAAATGTAAAATAAAAAATAAATAATCTTAAAAAAAATGAATTGCTTTTATGTCTAAATCTTCACACTGACTAAAATGTTAATTTTATAGAACAATAATTGTTCTATAGCACCATCAATAAAGATAATTTTTTATTCAACTAATAAATTTTACAATGTAATAAAATATGTTAATTATCTTGGTGTTTCAATATACTTTATTATGTTTACTAATCTACAGACTTTAATAAAAATAATAATTTATTTGATTTATAATCCATACATATGTAACAATAAATAATCATAGTTATGATGATTAATATATGTCAATAATAAAATGTGTGTTTTAAATTAATTATAGATAAGTAACATAATAACTATTAGTCGTCTGATTAATGGATAGCAAATATTTGTTCATAATCAAATGAAAAATGTATTTATTGCCAATATCTCAAATTTCTATTGAAGAAGAATACCATGAATAAATAGAAATATAAGATTATGAATTAAAATAAAACATTTAAAAATTTAAAAATAATCAAGTGTCTTAAAATATAATATTTTTATATTACTTATATAAATTACCAATCTAAGAATTTAAAACCAATTAATTTTTGAATTTTGAATAATATCAACTAACAACTGAGTTTTGTGAATTATAAAATAATAATACATTTGTTTAAAATAAACGTTTCATTAGTATCATAGTTTTGTAATCCAGCTTAAATTTTGATCATAGTTTATTGAAATGTGAAGAGTCCCCCTCTAAACTAAACAGTGTATCCCCAATCTTAATATCTATATGGCATAAAAAAATCTAAATTATTAAGATATTAAATAATAATTGAAATGTATCAATTATACATGATATTAAAAATAATAATTATGATAAAATTAATTAAATAAGAACATTTTATATTTACCCAGATAAACCAGAAATTCCATCTCTTATATTACCGCCAACATGCCTAGAAAAAAAATTATTATAAATTAATAATTATATTATACAATATGCAAAATATTTACCTTAGACCATGGCCAACATCTCTTAACATCTCTTTTGGTTGTTTCAAATGATGTGACGTTGTGAGCCCATGTGTTTCTAAATCTTTTAATCGTTTATTATAACCTTCAAGTTTTTTTTGTAATTGTGATATACCAACAGCAGATTTTTGATTTTTTTTTTCAAATATCGACTTAATACGAGCCAGTTGTTGTTTATCTGCATTTGATGCCAATTTTAAATACTCATTGACATTATCTACAAGCATGTTTATAACATAATTAGTTATTACTTATTACATATTATTATAAAACATTATTTTCAAAATGATTATGTAAAATTGTATAACATTTTTTGATTATAACTTTTCAACTTTAATGTCCGATTGACAATAGCTAGGTATTTAAATATAAATTCATCTACAATAAATAATCATTTTTATAGTTATATACCATCTCTTGCTGTTTGTTCACTTCGTATCAAATCTTTGGTGCGCACAATTTTAGATCGGACATGGTCCATTGCTGCTCTGGTTTTTGTACCATCGGAATCATCAGCAAGTTCAGCACCATTGTATCCACCATATGAATAAAATAAATCCTACAAATATAAAATTATTATTAATCTGATTTCATAATAAATATACAAAATAGTATTCATCTATTTTACATACACCATCATCTTCATTGTTTCCAGATGGGTTAGGTTCTTCACTGGATGCATAACTTGATAAATTATCAGGTCTAATAAGTCCTGTGTCTGCGGATCCTCCTCGTTCATGACGAACCACTCGAATACTTCCTGATGACCCCACAGGTGATTTACATCGGCTCATGGCAATTTCATCAGCAGAAAAACTAATTGAAAAGTTTTGGTCGCATTTATAAACATATACTAACATTTTTTCTGGGTTTATGAAAGTAGATATAAGATGGCAGTAATATATTGATTTGTTGCAAAATTATGATACTTTATAGCTATACTTTTAAGCAATAATAGTTTTAAATTTTGCAAGAAAAAAACAGAAAAAACTCAAAATATTATTTATGGTTCAAAAATTTGACTTAAAATACTGTTTTTAATTTGTGTTGAAAATGTAATTATTTGCATATACAAAGAATGATGAATCCATTAATGTATAATTTAAATATTACATTCAATATAAAAGAAAAATTATTATTTATTATTTTATAATAAAATAAATAACTAAGTTTTTGTTTTAGTTAGGTTCATAGTCCATACAAATTAATTATGTAAACTTGACATAGAAAAATTAGACCTTATATAAATTATTTTAAATAAATTAAACTCCAATATTGCATTTCAATTATTCTGAAGACTTTTAACAATTACAATTAAATTAACATATTAATTTTAACCAAGGTAATTAAATGAATATTAAAGCCTCATTTAAAATTGTAATTATCACATTCTACTTTAATTTATAGGTAATATATTATTTGGTGCAAAACTATTCATTCAAGAAAGAAACACATTCAGCTTAACGGCTGAAATAACACTAGACATTTACAACTGACAAACAATAGATAAATAGTCGAATAGTTATCTAAAAAACTATTGCACAAGATAACATGGGATCAAAGTTACTGGATAATAGTTATCATACCAATGGAATTTTTATTGAACAACAAACAGATAAGAAATTGTTTCATTAATGAAACAGACATAAGAAATGTTTTATACAATGTTTTGTATTAGATAAATTAGTTATCTATAATTTTAATTATAACTTTTTTAAGACTATTTAAAGTCCTTTATTATTATTTTAAGTACTTTTATTTTATCACTAGTTTAATTTTTATAATAAGAGTAGTATACAATTTGGGATTTTTAGCAGTAAACAGTTTTGTTTGTTTATGTTTAGAACAATATATTATAGTATCTATATGATAATGATAACAACAAGCAATAAAATTACTTGATTGTACATTTTGTGATAAATTTAAGAAGTAAATGTTTTCTAGAAATTGTATATTTACGTAGCAGCATTCCATGGTTTATTAGCCATCTTAGGCATTGGATTTTGTGAAGGAGAAAAACTCCGACTAGACTTTGATATCCTAATGTCAGGCGTCAATGCATCCATAAAAATTGTATTGTACTAAACTCATCTCTGAAAATGATAAAATTTTATTGTACTAAACTCATCTACGAAAATGATAAAAATGTATTTATTTATTAAGTGAATAATCATATTATTGAACAACTTACATTCGATTTAATTTTTCCACGTACAAACTGGATCCTGTAACATTAAAAGCAGGAAATAACCTTGAGTTTAATTGTCTCAAGAATTCAATAAAACCAAAGAATCCCTACAAAACTGAAACCAATGTCAAGTGCCAACAGGTGCAAAGGGTTATGCCAAAGCAGATATGGTACCAAGAGCTACAGCAAGTTTGTCAGATGGCACGGATTTCTTTTATGGATCAATAGAGAGGTAGACGGACCGAGACTAATCAATTGTTTCGACAACCGGTTGACCTTAAAAGGAAAACCGCGACGTCTGATGCTGCTGTCACCAGATCGATACAAATTTCCATTTGCATAGCGATGCCCGACGGTTACAGGGACGAGAACGTTTTTCTACTCACTTAGACGTCATGATTGCATGACTGTAAATTTAAGTTGCTGAACTAACGCCAGCATTTCGAAGAGGGGCCTCGCGACAATAAGTTCGGGCAGACGGCGAAACATCCATGGCTGGGAGACAATAACACAACCCCAAACGACGAGGATTTTTTCTTTTTCTATTGTTTATTCGTTGTTCGTGCGTTTGTTTGTAGCGGAGAAAAATCGTCGGACAGCGCACCGCGATACCCAATACCTATCGCGAAACGACAACACACAAAAGGCGAAATTTTGCGTCAGATAAGTAATCACGAACAGATGATCGTCCCGCGGACTGTGGGCGGCGACGAGACGTCCGGTGTCCCAGCGCCATCTGTCTGCTCGTGATTCTCGCTATAAAAAAATAATTACTGAACAATAATAAAATAATGTAATAGGTACCTATGTAATATTATAATAATATATTTAAAGTCAATAATATTTGTAGCACGAAATTTCGTGAGTGCATGAAGCCGCCAACTATCAACCTATAAATTATATTTTATAATAATATATTATATTACTATTAATATTACTATACAGTGTCGGCCTGGCATATAAAAGGCCTCGGCCGCAAATTTTCTCTGGGGCCTCGATTTTTTTTCTTCATTTACTATATATGAACAATTTCGTTCCTAGAGTTATTGTATATCCCCCCCCCCCCCGCTCAATCAGCCAATGTGTAAATGAATTATTTTTTGTAAACTAACTTATGATATATTATGTCAGAATTCAGTTTTTTTCTTATGAATAAAAATAAAAAATGACTATAGTTGTGTGATTAAAGTGAAACCTGTATATTGAACAGCACCGTTTGATGCTGACCGTTAAACGCCAATTATTAACGCTGACTTTTACCTCCCTCCCCCCACTCACCAAATAGTCGCTCGATTAAAATTTTTCCACTTTTACTATTCTCTACTAAAGTCTAAAACCAAGTATTAACTTCTGACGTGCTTAATGATACACATGATTTTAATAAGTTACTAAACAAAATGTAATTCAAATTACGAAAAAGATATCATCCAAAATATAATAAAGAAGACGAACAATGAACAAAAGTTGACACAACATTATTTTTAAAGAAAGTAATAGCTAAATATAAAAAACTTAAATACTAAATGAGCAATTCATGTAACATTTTAGATGACTTAGGTAGTTAGGTAGCTATAGTATCAATAATTTGAGTTTTCTGAATCTTGATATCTTTTTCAATTGCAATAAGCATTAAGTATTGTTGACTTATTATTGATCTGATTTTAGACTTCACAAGTTTCAGTTTAGAAAACACCCTTTCACAAGTCACTTGAGTAGAGGGTAAAATAAATACATATTTATAAACTGTAAATAAATTATGAAATGAGTTTGAATGAAATGAAAGTTCTTTAATTACTTAACTTAATTGTTCTTACTTCTTTATTTCGGTATAGCGCTAATGATAATAATTGATTAGACAATTTATCAAACCTATTGTACAGCCATACAGGGGCCCCACACATAGACGTTATTGACTTATTGTATTTGTACTCGTTACGATTTTCCCGACAATTTTGTTGTACAAAAAATCTTATGTGCGTTCAAATCATCTCGTTTATCATTACATTTGTACTACACCTTATACGAGTAAACAGCACACTGCACACGTATGCACCATGACAAAATATAGATTCTATTATATCGTACTAGATAGTAGATACGTGTTTGTAGTGATTGTACACTACACTCAAATTCTATAACTTATACACAGGGCCGGATTTAGGATGGTGGGGGCCCTAGGGCCCATCATCTGGCCATATAAGGTTGACATACAACTTACTGCATAAGCTGAAAGGTAATTATCTCGTGGGGGCCTCTTATTAATTGAATCTTGTGGGGCCCCGGTCCTCTCTAAACCGGCCCCGTTTATACACTTCGTCAGTAGCGCAACTAGGCCAATTGTCACTTTCAATGAAGGGCTCTATTAAAGTTTTTTACGATTATTTTTGTGAATAAAAATTGGGGTGGTCATATTGATTGTAAAAATTGTTATCCAAATCTAATATAGAAAAACAATATTTTTAGTTAAGACTTCGGCTGGGGCCCCTGCAGCCTGTGGGCCCTAGTGATCGACACTCCCTCGTTCATCGTCGTACATTTAATTGTACCGTATATTTGACGCTTTGTTGACTACTCTACGTTGGGGTGGTGGTCTTGGCCACTAATTATAAACAAAAAAAAAAAAGCTCAGGGCCTCGGACGCGTTCGCGGCCCCGCGGCCCTGGCCAGGCCGACACTGTTACTATATTACCATATTAGGTAGGTACTGTAATCAGACCATCAGAATTCAGAGTCGAATTTAGATGTACGTAAGCAATAGCCAATAAGTAACGTGTTGTTCATAGCAACAATTTTAAAAGTGTGGCAAATTAAATTAAGCACCCTCTCAAATGTTTGTTTATTTTTCTAAAAAAAAAAAAAAAAATACGGCAATCATTAGTTATACAATAGGTAGGTACCTAATGCTCAAAAATGAAGAGGTAGGTACCTAGGTACCACATTTTCATATTTTAGGTACTAAAAAATCAATTTTTTGCAAAGCTCATTTGGTAAGTTTAAATCGAAAACATCCATCGACTTGTTATGGTGAACCATTTTGGGAAGGTAACATAGTACCTAAAAACTCATTGTTTGGTTGGCACCTATATGAAAACCGAGCAAAAGGACGCTCGCTTGGAAAGTTTTTAATTTTTGCACCATCGTGTTTATAATGTATCTCTTAATATGATAAAGTAGTAACTAGTAAGTACAAACCTATAGGTACTAAATACTAATTGAAGACTTTGGGGCAACAACGAGACATGTCCATGTTTTGGTCAAAATCACTTTTTCCCGTCGTAAAATATAAAAAAAAAATCTGCATCGATTGGTGTAACAATGAGACATGTCCGACTGTTATATATGGAGTTATAATATGTCTTGTTGTTGTGTTGGTGCAACAACAAGATATGTCCAGAAAAATACATATTAAATAAAAATTTAATTTTGGTGCAACAACAAGATATGTCCAAAAAAAATTTAAATACTGTGCAACAACGAGGCATGTCCAAGCAAATTTGCATTACGGTGCAACAACAAGATATGTCCAAACAAGTTTTTATTGCTTCCTTAACTTACTATCAAAAGTTAAGCACTATCTACTAGTGCATATGTTGTATGTACCCTATAACTAAAATATACTATTTTTTAAAAAATTCTAAATTTTTTTTTTTGGAATTTACAATGTTTTTTTTGTCTCTTGAACAATTTCAAAAAAAGGACATGTCTCGTTGTTGCTCCAAGGTCTTCAATTGATACAGATACCTTTAATATTGGTATCAATATTTTGATATAATTGGTTCAATTATATGGGTTTCTGAAAAGAAAAAATATGAAGATTGATTTTTTAGTGGTTTTTTGTGAAAATATTTGTCCAACTCAAAAACTTAAAAAATTATGATTTCCACAATTTTGTTTGATATTATCGTTTTTAAAACATTCAAATAATAACAAAATATCGGATGTATTGTACATTTGTACAAATTATTGTTTTTGTTAACACGTAATGTTCACATAATGTGCACAAATTACCTAATCCTAATGTAAGCAATGTTGACGCCAACAACCAAACAGCCAAGGCATAGGTATTATTTTAAACAAAATAAATAAATAAAGGGTTTGTTAATTTTTTATGTCAAGTGGCTCAAATCTGTTACTCGAGGCAGTAGCGGATCCATAAGTCACCCAAGGGGGGCGAATTTTCAAAAATTAAATTGGCTTTTTGTTTAGTCAAATATTATGATAGAAAATAACGTTAAAAAGACAGCTCAAGGGGGGAAGGGCGAACGCCCCTACACCCCTCCCCCTCGTAACCGCAACTGACTCGAGGGCTATGTGCAGTTCTAAATACTATCAATTATGTACCTATGAGTGGTCGTAGACCGTAATGCAGACCCGTCGTTAGGGCACAAGTGACTTGCTTTTAAATTTTAAAGAAATTGAAGGCAAACTTAAACAAGTATCGGTAAAGAAGAGTATCGCAAGTGTAACGCACTAACGCGGTACCTAATCATAAAATTAAAACATAGAACAATAATTGATAAAAAGCTAGCCCTTAATACGTACTTTGTGGGGGGTACCTAATACCTATACATTCTATAATTATTATATTTGTATTTTATAGGTGCAGGCGTGACAAAAGAAAACTATTATATTCGGTCTTATATCGCGTCATAATATTATATAGCCGCCTGTGCACGAATTATTATGAGATTTATAGCAGGTGAGCATAAAATGGGATAATAACGGCAGTGCCTAGCCAGTAGGTATGTATATTATTAAGATAATGAAAATTCGATCAGCGGAGATTGGATAGGTACCTATAATGACATTTAATATTTATTGTTATTTCGTGATTCGACGGATCTACCTACGTATTTATGGGTGCGTAAAAGAAGAGAAAACAATTTTGCTAATGCGTATGATAGTAAATCATGTAGCTAATAGTGATAACACGGAATCGTAACGCCGTTATGTCATGGTATTAACTATTAAGTACGGTGAACCGTGAAGTGAACCGCCGCCGACGTCCGAAGGGAAAAGAGGATGCGGTTTCTCGGGTCGTTGGCGCCAGACGAGGTTCCCTCTGTAATATTCTATAATATTCGAATAACTTATTAATCGTACTTAAGTGCTGGTCGTATATCTGGTGCAACTATACGACTGCAGCACGCATGCACTTTTTAAATTAACAGTATATAATGTAATAATATTATATTATTATTACATTATAACCACTATAATACGTATATACAGTCTGCAGCAGCAAAGTCAGGGAAGTAGACATATTTTATATTAAATCTGCAGCGACTAAATGATTCGATTATAGCAGCGTAATGATGGCATAGAAATTCATATTTTATTGTTTAACATATAAGGCGTACGTACAATAATAATTATCGTCTTTATGTTATTATAAGCATTAACAGGTAATTGAAATCTTAAGGTATTATTTGGTAATAATTTTAAATCGTTAGTATTTAGGTTTTAGGAACTATTGAGTGGTTATTAATATTTAATACCATCGTGAAATGCCTAAAATAATGAACGTAACTCGCTATTTTTACAAAGTCAGCTGCAATATTATGATTAATGATCTGCAACAATGCAACATACTATTGTGTATTATCACGGTTTTATATGGAATAACTTTATAAATAAGACAATATACAGTTCAGATGTGGCCAACAGGTCAATCACAACATAAATTTGGTCGTAACGACTTCTTTTTGTTTTTTTTTTTAGAAATATTTTTTCAGAAAACAATAAAAAAAACAAAATTATATGGCAAATTTCTCCATTTGTAATTGTATTTGTTTTGAATTCGGAACGTAGTGAAAAATGTATTGGTTTTAAAATTGTGTTTTTTATATGTGTATATTTTTTTGTGTCTGAAGACAATTATTGTAGTATACAAATTGCTCCGATAGTCCGCATCTTCTGCTCTGATGAAGTGTCTTGTAGAAAGTTGCACCCAGTTGATACTTTTAAAAGGTAAAAATTGAAAGTTATCAGTACTTTTCAAAATAATCAGGAAAAATTAAAACAACATGAAAATATTTTGTTAAAATTGTAATATTATTATTCAGTAACCTTTTATACCTTGGTTGATGGTTAAGTTAGGTTATAGATACTATCCGTTTCAGTCTTTTCAACCTTTTTCGTAAAAACCTTTAGGGGTTTCATAATTAATAGAGATAGCTGATAAATTGTTTGTAACTATGATAATATGGGTAATGTAGGGTATTATATTGTTATTTTTAAATTAAAGTTAAAAATATTATATTTGATGGTTGCTGAGTAGTTATCTATATCTATATTCACAATACTTTCACACCAGTGGCGTAACAAGGGATATGGGTGATGATGTAATAATTCATTATTTATCACCATGTGATAATTTATCACCCCACAAAATCTTTTTTTTCTACGTTCAATATTCTTAGTACAATATACATTATACATACATTACAAATTTTAAAATTTTAAATCAAATCATCCCCAAAAATAATTCCACTGTTTGAATAATTACTATTGGCCCATTTATTCACGTTTCTTCATTATTTCCTTCTTAAATGTTAAAACCATTAACTGCATCATATAATATTATGTAGGTACCTATCGCAACTACGGGATACGAATAGTAAAATATTACAAATCATTCGCCAACTGTATAAACAATATAAGAATATATTGTAATCAGAGGCGGATCTAAGAATTTTTACGCCCGGGGAAAATATTAAAATTAAGCCCAATCATAGACCAAGATTGAAAATACAATATCATTCCCTACAATTGTTTTATCATAACTGGAACTAAAATTACAAACATATTTATTAACTTTTAAACACATAATAATAATATATAGTAATTAATATATTCTGTGGACTGTGGTGTAACCAAGTTTATACTAATAAACTATCACACCAAAAAAACTTTAAATTTAAAAACTTAGTTAACATATTGTTGATACATTTTTAATTACTGGAAATACTGTAGTGGTTACTTAATTGTATTTATTATTAGAAATAATAATAATATTAGTTATATATAAATGTTGAAAAATAATCAAAACTTTAATTACCTACCTATCCTGTATAAAAACCCTTTTGCTGTTTTGGTTCTATGCGCCTCAGCCTTCAATTATAATAGATTTTTATGGTAAAATATAAAATCTTTTATTCTGATTAGGGTACACAATTTAGGCCAGTAAAAAATTGTATTTAATTAAACAATTTATAATAGAAAAAATGAAAAAGTAAATATTTAAAATCAAATCTTTTTTTTTAAACATAAACAAATGTATCTTGGTAAATATTATAATATATAATATTATAAACTATATATTAACATCATTTTTAATATACAGATATAATATACGTATCGTACGTTGATTGATAATCTTATAACAGTTATTGTGTAGGTATCAGAAATTTTAACGAAAACACAGCATCAATAAATGCCTATGTATAGTTACTAGTTACATTTTCACTCAGAATCTTAATAATTATAGTATATTAGTTGTATAATATGCTTGCAGTAGGTATGCTAATGCCAGTATACCAGTATATACTTAGTATACTAATACGAATCTTTTCATAATACCATTAACTTTATTTTTTTTTTCATTAATTCCAACGGCATCACTACAACATCATAAACAAATAATGTGAAATAAAAATGTTTTCTTAACTTCTATCACCAAGCATTAAATAAAGAACTAAAGAAAAATTACGCCCACTAAAATTTTACGCCCGGGGATCAATCCCCGGCTTCACCCCCCTAGTTCCGCCACTGATTGTAATAATTATATTTACTATATTTCAGGTTACAGCTTTTTAGGTATATGAAACATTATAATTTGTTAATTTTTTGTTTGAAATCATGCTGTACTTACTAATTACTATATTTACTAATGCAAGGATATAACTAATTATCACGTTTCTGAAAAAAAAAAATTTCGTATTTTCATTTTTATTTTAAATATTATAATATAACTAAGTCAATAAGATAAATATTTGACTAATACATTATTTACAATGAATTATTTATATTGGATTTGTTAATATTTCAACTTCTAAGTACCTATACTCTATAGTCTATAGGTACCTATATATTTTGTTTGCATTATTGTCTAAAAGACTTGATGATAATTATATTTAGCAGGTACCTATACTACCTACCTATTCAGATACCAGAAACAAATGGTAATATCTGCTACTGATAAATAATTATATATGCAAATATTTAAATATATAATCGAGTGGTTAAAAAAAAAATACATTTCTAAGTTTTATTTGGATTTCAAAAAGTATCAAGTAATTTGTGAATTGTATTGATAGCTGATATACCTGTACACTGTACTGCATGCAGCCGCATAGGTACAGTACATTCTATAATATTAATCAATTATAGGTAACTATAGATGATTATGTCGTGCGTCAAACTACTCGAATTAATCTTAACTTCTATTAACTACCTTATAATTATTTACTGCGAAAAATTTTTTAAATCTCATTATCTTGATACTTGAATTTTTAGATTTGTACTCCTTCACTTTTGAGATTATATCGATAGTCTATAGTCTACACTCTACACGCAGTATACTTGTACTTATGAACATTTTTTACATAAAATATAATAGGTATAGTCTATATAGTTAGGTTACCTAACGCAAATTGTATTTTAAGAAGAAATAATAAAATTACTTAACATATCCTTACATTTAGCTAGGTATAGCTGATTATGTATTAAAAATTAAAATGATAACTATAATTTATAACTTATAAGTTTATACTTTATAACCATAATAATATAAATAATATTAATTATTAAATAATAATATGTCTATGGCTATAAGCCTATAACTAATAATTAATAAATAATAGATTTAATCCCTATATTATTACATTTTATATTATTATTTATTTATTTATTTTAACAACCAATCCATGGATATCACAATACTTTTTTATCATTGTTTCCTGACTTTTCCAATAAAATAATAAAAAAGATTATGTTTGATAATAACTATAGTTATCCATTTCAATGAACTAAATGATTTTAACTTTCATTAAAATTTAACTAAAATTTAACTAAATATTTACCCACATTTTTAGTAGGTAAATATTATAGTAGGTAAATACCCAAAATATTTACCTAACCGTCTGGTATTTACCCACGGCACATAACAAAAAAAAAAGAAGAAAATTAATATACATTGCAAAACCAAATATTTATACATTGTCGACATGGTTCTTTAGTTTTGGACTCTGCAAAGCAATAACTATTTGGTTTTGCAATGTGTATTAATTTTCTTCTTTTTTTTGTAGTGTCATAAACTTTTCTTTTGTATAGCATTAAAACTCAATTTTAACTTAAAGGCAATTTTATGGTAGCAAATAAATTTAATTGATACTTTTGAATAATATAGGGAAAAACAAAAAAAAAAAGGTGCTCTGCTGTACAGTAGGTTACAAGTGAGTCACTGTATGATGGATAGTACGATACCACGGTATTAAAAAAAATTGACCTAAAATAGGTACCTATAATAAATTCCAAATTAATCATATCACAATATCCATTAGGTACTTATAACGCATTATACATCAACAAAAAACAGTGATACTATCATAGATATATAACAGTACTCTTTAGAAGTTTCAAGTACCCACGAATAATATTACACAATCACAACAAAATAAATAAAATAGTTATTCTAGGTTTTTTTTTTATGTAATTTTGTATAAAGTTGAACTTAAAATGACTATAAAAATAAACTGTGCTTATGTATTTTTTAGATTTTTTGGTAACAGAATTAACTACTTACTTGGAATCTTGTTTTAAATTTTCAATCCTTAGATATAAAAGTTGAACATTTTATACATTTTTAACTACAAAATAATTATTCAATTTTAAATTTGATAAATTTTGTCAAAATTCGATCTTTAAATAATTATAAAAAAAAATTGTGAATATGTATTTTTAATATTTTTCAACTGATTTTGTAACCATACATCAGGAGCCTTGTATTAAATTTTTAAACTTTTTGGCCGAACAGATAAAACTATATTGATATTTATAGAATAAAAAACCAAAAAAATAGGAAACTGAAAATGTCCGTAAACGGCGTAAACAGCTCACAAAAAAGTCAAAATATTTTTAAAATTGTATGGTGTATAGAATATGCTAATATAAATATTCAGTGAAATTTTCATGAATCTACAGTTATTCGCTTTTGAATTACAACAAAATAAGGAAATCGCTACATGAGAAATCGAGTGAATAACCAATGTTGTAAAAATTTGAATTTCAAACGTTCATAAAAATATAATTTGGCTTTTTTATAGACATTTTTTTTTTTGATAAAGGTAGATAATCTTATAAGGTATCTTGTATTATATTTTAAAATCTTAGATTTAAAAAGAAAAATTTTTACGAATTCAAAATAATTTGCTAATTTTCGTGATTACTCCATATTTTGTCAATTTTTGAACTTAAAATATTTATAAAAAAAAAAGGTGGGTATGTGGATGTCGCTCTGCTGTACTGTACGTTACAAGCGGGTCACTGTATAATGGATGGTATTAAATTTGAATGCAATGATATAATATCATTGTATAAGAAAAACGATTCTGAGCGGAGACGGTATGTCAGTCTAGGTATAAGACTTATTGTATACTTTTCTATGGTATTAAATTATATGGAATTTATGAATAAATTCCTTAAAATATGCACAGTCTTATCATGAGCATACTTCTTATTCCTTATACTATGGTAGATTGTATTCATAGGCCATAATATTTTGATTTTTCAGTTTCATATAATCATATTATATCCCCAATTAATATTTTTAAATTACAACAAAAAACCGAGATTTTTAATATTGATTTTAATATGTAATTTCGTCCAAATTTGAATTTAAAATGGCTGTAAAAAATAACTGTGTTCATATATTTTTTAGATTTTTTGGTTACAGTATTAACTATTTATGAGAACCTTTGTTTTAAATTTGCAATCTTTAGCTATAAAAACTGAACATTTTATAATTTATTAATTACAATGATTGATAATTTTCGAGATTTTGATTAATTTTGTCAAAGTTCGATGTTTAAATGCTTATAAAAAAAAATTGTGCCTATGTATTTTTAATATTTTTCAATTGCTACTGTAACAATATATCAGGAACCTTGTATTAAATTTTTACACTTTTTGGCCAAACAGATAAAACTTTATTGATATTTATAGAAAAAAAAACTAAAAAAATTGAAAACTTAAAATGTCCGTAAACAGCTCAAAAAGAGTCGAAATATTTTCAAAATTGTACAGTGTATAGGAAATGATAATCTGAACATTCAGTGAAATTTTAATGTATCTATAGTTTAACAAAATAATAAAATCGCTACATGAGAAATCGAGTGAATAACCAATGTTGTAAAAATTTGAATTTCAAACGTTCATAAAAATTTAATTTTACATTCCGGTAGAGATTTTTTTATTGATAAAGGTAGACAAACTTATGAGTAATCTTGTATTACATTTTCAAATCTTAGATTTAAAAAGAAAAATTTTTACGAATTCTTAACTCAAAATAATTCGCTATTTTTCATGATTTTTCCATATTTTGTCAATTTTTGAACTTTAAATGCTTATAAAAAAAAATTGTGACTAAGGATTTTTAATATTTTTCATCTGCCTTTGAAACAATATATTAGGAGCCTTCTATTAAATTTTCAAGCTTTCGCAACCAACAAATAAAATTTTATTGATATTTTTAGAAAAAAAAAAAATGGAAAATGAAAATGTCCCTAAACAGTTCAAAATAAATCAAAACATTTTGAAAATGTTATCGTGTATAGAAAATGCAAATATAAACAACCAGTCAAAATGTCATGTACCTACGGTCATTTGTTTTAGAGTTACACCAAAAACCAAAATCGATTTTTTGGGAAACCAATTTTGCATAAAAATTCCCGTTTTTCCTTAATTTTTATGTTGTTTTTCCCGGCGCTTGTGAAAACTACAGTGAAATTTAAATTTTGACCTCCCCAATGCACCAACGATATTCACTTTCGAATCGAACAAGATACTAAAGTTTATAATCGGAGCATTATTTCGACTACTTATCGTGACACAGACACAAAAATAAAAAAACACACATCATTGTAAAATCAATACATTCATCGTTTCACTCAGAATCTAAAAAGAATATAAAAACACACATCATTGTAAAAATCAATACATTCATCGTTCCACTCAGAATCTAAAATGTGACTAAGGATGTTTAATATTTTTCAAATGCCATTGTAACAATAAAGTAGGAGCCTTGTAATAAATTTTCAAGCTTTTTTAACAAACAAATAAAATTTGATTGATATTTTTAGAAAAAAAACTATAAAAAAATGGAAAATGAAAATGTGCCTAAAGAGTTCAAAATAAATCAAATATACCGCTATTTAAATATAAAGTTAGGCCCATTTGCAAAAGAAAAAATAAGCTCCTTCTACCTAATAATCTAAGTAACAGATTCGTCGTTTTAAAACAGTTTTCAACCCGTTCATACACTATAATTAAAATATTTGAAATTTTTTTTTGCCAAAATTGTTACTCAATGACGGTTTAAACTATCCGTATAAGTTTTGAAGTGGAATCGTAAATCGTTCAATCAAAAAATATAACAAGTTAAATTTGTAGTAAAAAACGTTTCAACAGGTATGCCGCGCATACCTATGTAAGTAAAAAGTAACATTTTCAGAATTTTTTTTGTATCAACGTTACGACCACTATTTAAATATAAAGTTGCGCTCATTTGCAAAAGAAAAAATAAGCTCCTTCTACCTAATAATCTAAGTAACAGATTCGTAGTTTTAAAACAGTTTTCCACCCGTTCAATCATTTTAATTAAAATATTTGAAATTTTTTTTTGCCAAAATTTTTACTCAATGACGGTTTAAACTATCTGTATTAGTTTTGAAGTGCGATCGTAAATCGTTCAATCAAAAAATATAACAAGTTAAATTTGTAGTAAAAAAGCCTTCAACAGGTATGTCGCACATACCTATGTAAGTAAAAAGTAACATTTTCAGAATTTTTTTTGTATCAACGTTTCGACCGCTATTTAAATATATAAATGCACCCATTTGCAAAAGAAAAAATAAGCTCCTACTACCTAATAATCTAAGTAACAGATTCGTCGTTTTAAAACAGTTTTCCACCCGTTCAATCATTTTAATTAAAATATTTGAAATTTTTTTTTGCCAAAATTTTTACTCAATGACGGTTTAAACTATCTGTATTAGTTTTGAAGTGCGATCGTAAATCGTTCAATCAAAAAATATAACAAGTTAAATTTGTAGTAAAAAACGTTTCAACAGGTATGTCCCGCATACCTATGCAAGTAAAAAGTAACATTTTCAGAATTTTTTTTGTATCAACGTTACGACCACTATTTAAATATAAAGTTGCGCTCATTTGCAAAAGAAAAAATAAGCTCCTTCTACCTAATATACTAAGTAACAGATTCGTAGTTTTAAAACAGTTTTCCACCCGTTCAATCATTTTAATTAAAATATTTGAAATTTTTTTTTGCCAAAATTTTTACTCAATGACGGTTTAAACTATCTGTATTAGTTTTGAAGTGCGATCGTAAATCGTTCAATCAAAAAATATAACAAGTTAAATTTGTAGTAAAAAACGTTTCAACAGGTATGTCGCGCATACCTATGTAAGTAAAAAGTAACATTTTCAGAATTTTTTTTGTATCAACGTTACGACCGCTATTTAAATATAAAGTTGCGCCCATTTGCTAAAGAAAAAATAAGCTCCTTCTACCTAATAATCTAAGTAACAGATTCGTCGTTTTAAAACAGTTTTCAACCCGTTCAATCACTATAATTAAAATATTTGAAATTTTTTTTTGCCAAAATTGTTACTCAATGACGGTTTAAACTATCTGTATTAGTTTTGAAGTGCGATCGTAAATCGTTCAATCAAAAAATATAATAAGTTAAATTTGTAGTAGAAAAGCCTTCAACAGGCAAGTCGCGCACACCTATGTAAGTAAAAAGTAACTTTTTCAGAATTTTTATTGTATCAACGTTTCGACTGCTATTTAAATATATAAATGCACCCATTTGCAAAAGAAAAAATAAGCTTCTTCTACCTTATAATCTAACTAACAGATTCGTCGTTTTAAAACAGTTTTCTAGCCGTTCAATCATTTTAATTAAAATATTTGAAATTTTTTTTGCCAAAATTGTTACTCAATGACGGTTTAAACTATCTGTATTAGTTTTGAAGTGCGATCGTAAATCGTTCAATCAGAAAATAAAATAAGTTAAATTTGTAGTAAAAAAGGTTTCAACAGGTATGTCGCACACACCTATGTAAGTAAAAAGTAACATTTTCAAAATTTTTTTTTATCAACGTTTCGACCGCTATTTAAATATAAAGTTGCGCTCATTTGCAAAAGAAAAAATAAGCTCCTTCTACCTAATAATCTAAGTAATAGATTCGTCGTTTTAAAACAGTTTTCAACTCGTTCATTCACTATAATTAAAATCTTTGAAATTTTTTTTGCCAAAATTGTTACTCAATGACGGTTTAAACAATCTGTATTAGTTTTGAAGTGCGATCGAAAAAAACTGTGACTAAGGATTTTTAATATTTTCTAAATTCCATTGTAACAATATAGTATTAGCCTTGTATTATATTTTCAAGCTTTTTTAACTAACAAATAAAATTTTATTGATATTTAAAAAAAAAAACAAAAAAAAACGGAAAATGAAAATGTGTCTAAACAGTTCAAAATAAATCAAAACATTTTGAAAATGTTATCGTACTTAGAAAATGCTAATATAAACATTCAGTCAAAATGTCATGTACCTACGGTCATTTGTTTAAGAGTTGCATCAAAAACCAAAATCGATTTTTTGGAAAACAGATTTTGCGTAAAAATTCCCGTTTTTCCTTAATTTTTCTTTTGTTTTTCACGGCGCTTTTGAAAACTACTTTGAAATATTTACTTTTGACCCCCCCCCCCAACGTACCAACTAGATTCACTTTTCTATCTGAAAAGCTACTGTTGAAGAAAATCCAAGCACTTTTACTGTCCTAAAACGTGATGACAGATACAAAAAAAATTTAAAAAAAATTAAAAATTAAAAAAAAACACACATCATTGTAAAATCAATACATTCATCGTTCCACTCAGAATCTAATATGGGAAAAATGTGCATTTTTACGCAAAATCAGTTTTATTTTTTTGTTGTACCTAACCTCAAAATGAATAACTATAGGATACTTGAAATCGTACAAAATATTAATTATAACAGTACTATGTTATAATTTTTAAAATATGTTGACTCTTTTTGTGTCATTTATGGACATATGAAATTGTAGACTTTTCTTAGTTTTTTTCAGTTTTTTTGTTTGATATAATTATTGTTTATAAGTCGAAAACCTTGAAATGTAATACAAAGTTCTTCATAAGTTGTAATGAAGTACTTACTTATAAGTATAGAAATTTAAAAATATTGTGAAATTATACTCACTTAAAAATTGAATAATCGTAAAAAACTGACATATTATGAATACAGATAAAGCTCTTACCATCAAGTTTCATAAAAGGTTAATTTACTCTAGTTTTGAACTAATTGGGCTAAACGTAATCTGCTGAGCCTATATTTTCTATATTACCTACGGACTTGTAGGACGGAGACAACAATGCGGTGGTGTCGTCTCTCGATATAAAAAAAACATGCAAGATTCCGAATATTATGTTAGTATTCATATTCCTTACATAGCCTTTTAAAATTGTAATAGAAATAAAAGAGTACTTTACATTTAAGTTATAATAATGTAATGCTTGAGTAATGTTATTATTATAACTGTTTTATTTAATTTCTACATACATTACACATAATAATGTAGTCACATAATATACTTATATAGCTATATAATATATGAATACAATATAATACCTACCCCTTTAAGCTAGAACTAGTTTTGGAGTTCAGATAATAAATATAAAAATAATATTATAATAATCATATTTAATTATTATTATATAGTTTAAGCGATTTGTTTTTTTGCAGAAGTTAGTTCAACCCACCTTATTTTTAACAGAAAAAAATTAATGATTGCAGTATATAAACTTGGAAACTATAGTTTACTGGCACCAGATTTTGAAAACATAATAATATATTCCTTGAGACTCGGGGAGTACTTTGCTTCGTTTTCAAACGTTAAAAGTTGCTATAGGGCGGATCATCTTACATTTATTTCATTTTCACTCACGAAAATCTATTTTTTTTTTTTATATATAGCCATATAGGGGTAGCAACTAGCAATTATAAGAAAACCTACAGGATACAGTTTTTTTTTTTATGTGTAAACATCTATGCTATCGGTTTGTAGTACGACCTTCTTGGGAAATCGAGCGTCAGGCGTAAGTCATGTAGATGTGACTGTTTGAGTGTGTGTGTGTGTGTGTGTGTGTCGTCGCCATAGTGCTAAAATCGCAGAACCAATAAACCAGGCGAGTTGCTTATCTATTATTTTCTTTGTTATTTTCACGAGTCTGGTAGGTGCGAACGCGCTCTGGTACAGTCGTAGGCCGATTCATTATTATTATTATTAATATTATTTATTATTCTCGTTTACGTATACGCGCGAAACCGTGTTTGTATCGTATAATATGTATTATACAAATTCCAACTCAAACCATGACATTATATTCCCCAATAAAAGTCGTACTACAGCTAAGATGTTTACACATCATTCGTGGGTACAAAGGCACTCACATGTTTTTTTTAATGGTATAGACTAGCAGAACTAAAGTCTGGCGAAAAAAAGTCCGATAGAATAAAAGTGAGAGAATTAAAGTCCCAAATTTAAAAACTATTAGGTTGAGTCACCTAATCTTTGATTATTTTTCAGTATCACACACTTGGTAGGACATATGGGTGCTAATTCGAAAGATCAAACTCGAGGTTGGAGCTGATAGGGAAAAGATTGCACTAAGTAGCACGGGACAAAAATCAAAAAATCGAAAACCATAAAAAAAAAATATGAGGCTCCAAACGTTATGCGAACGCATTAAAAACTCTGAGTTAGGTGTTGAAGCGTTTTTTACTCAAGTAGGAAACAATATTAGGATACGGCCAAGCGGTTATAGACTAAAGATATATTTTTTATTTAATAGACTAAAGTAATATTTGGTGTGTAATGTCATAATTTATGTAATTTTTTTAAATTGTTATTATATTTTTATTAAGCAGGTGTGTAGCTAATATAAATATTCATTTTTACTTGACTTTTATTCCATCGGACTTTCTTTGCCGGACTTTTTTTCGTCGGACTTTTTCCCGGACTTAAGTAGAATACCATGACTAGCCGACCTGTAGGCGTTGCTTTGATTTCTTTAAAATAAAATAATATTAAATGTTATTTGTTAGGTACATAACCAAAAGAATCAAGAATTATTATTTACATAGTCTCACTAGTACAGACGTACAGTAGGTCTGTAATAATTCAATAAATCCATTAAAGTATAGGTACTTAGTCAAGTAGTGACCTTTAAATTATTTAATTTCGGACTTCAAAGGATTGCAATTTTACATCTGTAAAATGGCTAAATCGTTATTGTTAAATAGGTATAATGTATATGAATAATTAGACGATTTACCATCATAAAGTTTTAAACAGCAATTATTTTCGTCAAACTATTATACATTAGGCAGATAGACGATGGTATACTTTATTGTAGTGCACTATATTATAGTGTATATTATTATAAAATATCTACACGAAATTGATTTTATTCAACTTAATTGGTCGTAATGGGCTCATTCCACAGATATAACAGATAAATTAATTTTGGTTATGCGAGAGTAGTTACTATATTTCCAATGGCTGTAACTTTTGAACCACGATAATATGCTTATCTCATGACTTCTCGTGCTCTGATAATTCAGCCTGCGGGTCTCTACTCGATAATATACTATACAACACATTTCGGCCCCTTCAATAATATGGTGCGTAATGCGTATAATGAGTAACAAGTACCTAACAACTGTATGAGTCATTGCTAGCCCCTCTAAATATAGAGTAGGTGTGTAATGTATTTTATTGTTAATAATAAACTTAAACTTAAGTACAGTAAAAAAAAATTAAAGTTGACAAAGCAGGCACATAAACAAAATATATTAGTATATTAAATAGCCACATAGATACATATAATGTTCACGTTTGAATTGATACCCCATAGTATAGGTACCTATAACCTATCACCTACTCCTAAAGATCAAAACGGTGGTAAAACATAAAAAAATACAAAAATAAGTAACCTACCTACATATTGTATATTTAATAAATAATTATAGGTAGGTACTACGACATTTTATGTTTTAGGTAAAATTAAAATTGTATTTTAATACCCAGTCACCATATATTATAACAGTTACATTTTCAATAATTTAACGTGTTTGGATTTACATTAGGTACCTATATTTATTAGGTATATATAGTATAATACAACTTTGCCCGAGATAAAAAGAAAAA
The DNA here is from genome assembly GCA_949089665.1 of Macrosiphum euphorbiae. Lineage (NCBI taxonomy): Eukaryota > Metazoa > Arthropoda > Insecta > Hemiptera > Aphididae > Macrosiphum > Macrosiphum euphorbiae. The sequence goes on along the minus strand of CARXXK010000001.1, from coordinate 93,428,980 downwards.
TATAAAATCCCTGTGCTATGTAGCCAAAGCTGGTGTATCTCGATTTTATAAAGAAGGTATAGTACTATAGTAGCCATTTATAGCCTTATATAGGTACCTCAGTTCAAGGGAAAATTGGCATCGGTGTACCTCATTTTGTTTTTTTAATTAACAGTATAGGTTTGGGTAGACTTAGTTTGCCATAATACGTAGTATAAAGTAAGTTTTGTTTAAATACAAATATTTCAAAAAACAATTCAAACATTGTCGTCCATAACGGATATGTATTAAAATAATCTTTGAGTCACATGAAATCTGCATCCAATGATCTTCATTTGTGGCCATACAAATCTTGCTCCCACATGTATACCTCCTACAAAATCAGCAACAAGTGTAGTTGGATTGAATTGTAAGTTTTGGGCTGAACATTTTCTTACAATAGATATATCTAAATGCACTAGCATATGTATTTACACATTTGTCCGACAGTAAAAAGTACTATTAATGAAACATAATGTCCAATTTTTAAAATGTGAACAGTAAATAGACAATAGTTGATTAAAATATTTAGTGCAACTATAAAATGTGAAGTAAACAAATATTCTGTCACACGAACAAAGCAATTTCAAATTCGAAATTGTAGAGTACAATAAAATATTGTTTGTAGAATCTATATATATCGAGACCATCGAGTAGAAAATCTTCGTTTTTTATATGGTTGTAATCATCCGATTATTCATTAAAACAGTTCTGCGGAGTTGATATGCGACTCTATCGATAGATATTTTTCACATAAAAAGGTAATTTCGGCGCAATGCCGCAATCTAGATACGCCCAGACATGGTGGATTGGATATACTGTAATACTATATAGCACTTTGAATGTTTTTTAACATGGTTCAAACTAATATCTATACTTTCCCTGATACCTCTATAATAACAATATCTGAAGTTTTTGTCAAAATCGATCTAGTGTAGGCAATAGGCAGTACTGCAGTAGCTATTGTAGAGTATATATAAGCTATACAAACATAAATTAACAATTAACTTATTTATATATATCTATATTAATAAAAGGCAATGTTTGTGTGTGTGACTAAGCGACCCTGCACAGCCTATAGTATATATTGCACCCATAGTTTTGAAATTTGGTGTATAGGATATCCTATACTTGGGCACCCAAGGATATTCGAATTTAAAATTTTAAATATAGGAGCTCACACAAGTATTTGTTTGCTCACGAAAAACATATTTGTTTGTTTATTTGTATAGGGTTGTCAAAATTATAATATTGGTTACCAAAAATAAGATTGACGTAATATTAATTGGACATAATTTTAGACCAATATTTTATTTAGGATTAAAATTACCCAAATAACTGTGTTAAAAATATGTGTAGTTTACCAGTTTACGCATTTTACGGAGTTTAAGACAGGGTAAATCCACTGGAATTATTTAATTTGTCATGGCCAACGTTTTACAAAATCAGCTATTATTTTAAATACAAAGGCCTAAAACGGGTGATCCTTATGCAAATCCATAATTTTTGACCTATTTTATAAAATTTTCGACAATAAAGATTCAGCAAGATCCGTATTGGCGTAGTCTACTTTTTATTACTTATTTTTTACCAACACACAAATGTTGAATACAGAGTTCTTCTTGAAAAACTATCATTTTTTAATTTATATGTTGTTGCCATAGATTACAGAAAATAAAATAATTATTACAATAACTATTGGATATCATTTTAGACCTGTATTTTATATTTGGTCATAACAACTCAAATCACTGTATTAAAAAAGTGCTCTGCTGTACAGTAGGTTACAAGTGGGTCACTGTATAATGGATGGTATTAAATTTTAATTCAATAATATAATATCATTGTACAAGAAAAACGATTTTGAGCGGAGATGGTATGTTAGTCTAGGTACAAGACATATTATATACTTATCTATGATATTAAAAAAAATTGACCTATAATAAATTCAAAATTAATCATATCACAATATCCATTAGGTACTTATAACTCATTATACATCAATAACAAACCGTACTAACGGTTACTAACAGTACTAACCGTATAAACGTGTTTCTTTAAATTTTTTTTACAAAATTTTCAAAATTTTGAAACACGCAGTTGGACCAGTAATAAAATTGACTAAATTTCATGTATCAACGGTCATTTGTTTCAGAGTGATATTGCACTGCCAAAGTACTCCTTTATATGTGGTGAAAATTTTGTTTCTTAGTAAGTTATGACTTAATTACTTATGAGTGACAGTTATGACTGTAGTCTGTAGCCTTCTCGGTTCTTTCCCGCACTGTAACGTTTTTGCTATACCGTACCTACGTGTGCAAGACGGAGACAATATAATATGCGGGTGCGACGTCCTCTTAGCTATATTGGATTATATTGACCTTACACAATGTAAAAGCTATTAAACCGATTCATAGGTAACATTTGACAGCTGGCTCATGTGTCGGAATCAAAACTTAACTACATAAGTTGGTAAAAAAAAAAAAAATCAAAATTATTCGTTATAGGTAAGCGCTGCTGCAGTAAAATACAATGTTGTGCACTTGTGCGTATGCGTAAGAATAAACATAAATTCGCAAAACTTTGGAACTATATAACTTCCATAATAATGATTTCCACCATCAGTCTTAAGTCTCAACATGTTGAAACACGTGTTTCAAAAATTTTTTTTTAAAAATCTGGGTACCTAGCTAAAGTGAATTTATGCCCCTTCCTAGAGTATTCTCTAAAAATGATACATGCTTAGTACTTGTACTTAGTACTTACTTTTGACATGGGGGGACTAAGTCCCCCAAACCACCCTATTTACGCATATGCATTATTAGCCATCGTTACTTGCGTTCCTCCGAGTTCTTTGGCTCTGCAGTTGAATTCAGACATGATTTTCACGAAAACACTACAGCAGTACAGTTAAACCAAAAGTTTTCTAGTTGACTACACCGTCGAGTGTTGACTTCGGCACCGATGTTAAGGGGCCTGGTCGCGACCTGTTTTTTTGCTCAAAAATATGCCTTACAGGATAAACTCTCACGCCTTGTAGATTGGTCCGATTTCCGTAATTTTTTTTTTGTTAAATAGAGAAAGACGTATTGCAGGGGGCATTGGACTTGGATTTTCAAAATTATTTTTCGAAATGTTATATTACAAGTTTGAATTTAATCCATTTTTACAACTTTTTAGTTTTTGTATTATTATTTATTATAATCAAAAATCAAAGTCCAATGCGCCCTGTAAAAAATATTCTTCTATCTAACAAAAAAAAAAATTACGGAAATCGGACCAATCTACGAGGTGTGAGAGTTTTTCCTGTAAACTGTGTTTTGACCGATATAATACACCCTATCAACCCCCCCTAAATAGGTATTGGGTAGTAGATTAGTGGAAAAGTCTTATAATTGAGGTGGCAACTAAAATATAAAATTTAATTTTCAAATTTTATAGAATTGCGGAAAATTTGAAAAATCGCGACCAGGCCCCTTAATTTACGTGAACCAGCTGGTTGCGGCAGCGTTATCTATATGTTATATAATTCACATACCACATACGACACAATATTATTTTGAACAAAAATAAAAATCAATTAATTAATATAAAAAAAAAACAAATATGCTGTGTGTGTGTGTGTGTGTGTGTGTATGTGTGCGTCGGTCAGTGGGATACAGTGTTATTATTTTCACCATACGGACTCAGTATGGTGTATTGGTAAATATACAGAGTGTATCAAAAGTCTTCATCCGATTTCAAAAATGTATATTTATTTTAAAAATGAAGATATAAGGGTGAAATAAAGTAAAATATATTCTTAAAATAGAAGTTGTATTAATCAGTCAAGCATTAGTACCTACATGGGTCGCTAACTTGCGATTAACCGTTGCCGAACTATATCAGATCGTAATCGGATGAATACTTTTGAAACACCCTGTATATTAATTATGGGTATACCTACGCACTAAATGGCACTAATAAAATATGTATATTTAACATAAATATAACATACGCGTGACTGTAAAAGAATACCTAATTAAAAATAAAAATTCAAAACAATCATAGGTTCCAAAGAACGTTCAATAAACGACGATCGATGTAGTGCTTCATATCTTCGTACCACACACAGAATTAACTTGATTTTTATCGTTGTTGTTATCGTTGTTACTTGTTGTTAATTTTGAATTTTCATTCAATCTAGAAAAATATTATTTATATAAGTTATAAGCATGGTGTATAAGTGTATTGAATATTGATAGGTCAATACTCCTTGGTTATAAGCACTGAACTAAATTTAGTTCAGTGGTTATAAGTCTTTCTTAACCAAAAATAAATATAGAGAAAATATATTTAGTTAAATAATAACTATAAATAATAACTATAACTATTAATAAATATAATAAGCGAGAACTTTCTTCTGTAGAAAAAGGACTGAGTAAGTAATAAGTAATAAGCTAATAACTAATAAGCATTAATATTTAATTTAATTTTGTAATTTTTTTAATTTCTTATCCAACCAGGAGTGGGGGGGGGGTTGCTAAAATAAGCGCTAGAGCGTAAGTCTCCAGCTCTTCAATACTGATAATGGAGATTCATTTCGGTAGACACATTTCTTGATTCGTTGGGCAAGTGGGCAACCATACTATAAGCCATGGTCGGAGGGTCCGTGCATAGAACAATATAAATACTACATTTCGTAGTCAACTCCTCACACCCTCCAACCTTGTCGTGTCCAGAATCGTGATTCTATGATACCCAAGTGATTGTGGTTTCTAATGTGGAAGAGAGAAAGGCCTCCTCCGGGTGTCTCACTCCCGCAGGCCACAAGTGATGATTTTTTTAGGTTATGATCTAAGCTATGGGCCTATCCCAAGGTCATGGAATATAATGATTAATGATATTAATTATTAACATTTATTAATCACGACCATGAACATTGGAGGAAGGACGCCACACGGCAGAACGAAGCGTAAAAACATGGTCCGGAATTATCGCATTCCGCCAGAATGCGCGTCGGACCGTAATGATGTCGTTTTTACATGTACAGCATAGGGAATTTAATGGTTTTTTAATGTTATATTCTAAATGGTTTAACTTATGAATAATTACTATAGAACATTTTTTTAAAACCAAATTGCCCTCGATCGAATATATGTGTTTCCAATAATATACGACTTTTATAAAAAAAGATATAGTTGTTATCTCTTTTTATAAAAGTCGTATATTATTGGAAACACTTATATTCGATCGAGGGCAATTTGGTTTTAAAAAATGTTCTATAGTAATTATTCATAAATTTCACCATTTAGATTATAATAATAAAAAACCATTAAATTCCCTATGCTGTACATGTAAAACGACATCATTACGGTCCGACGCGCATTCTGGCGGAATGCGATAATTCCGGACCACTTTTATATACACAGTTCGGCGTCCTTCCTCTAATGTTCATGATCACGACTTAAGATGGTCTATCTTAAACACAGACTTCTATACTACACTAGATAAGGAACTCTTATACAATTTACATTGTTACAAGTGAAGCTCAGCTGTGAACGGCCGCCATTTTGTCGGTTGGCAAAACATTTCATTTATTATACAAAATGTATTAGGAATAATATTTTTTTTAACGGTCAAATAAAATAGTAAATGTAAAATGACTTATATAAAATATTTTTTTTTTTTGTAAACTAAATGTTTAAAAATAATAAAATACGATATAAAATAAATCATAATATTATCATCTTATTTGTCATATGAAATACCATACAATTGCCAACCGACCTTGAAGCTTCAATTCATGACCGGAGTTCGCTATCTAGTAATATATAGAAATCTGTGATCTTAAATCACAGAACAATGCTTAAATCGTGCTCTGTAACTATCATGATATAAACATGGTATGATCGCAAAAGTCCAGATTTGGTCCAAGTCCGCGCAGTACGTCACGTCGTCACTTGCTTACCCGTATTATCATATTGTCATTAAATTATTATTACTATACACTACGCTACGTCACGTGCTTACCGAAGGATCTGACATTCTGACCGTCAAAAAGTTACGATCATACCACAGAATATTCTGTGATCATACCTTGTTTTTATATCATGGTAACTAATAACATTGATTATAAATACTAGTATTTATAATCAATGCTAATAACTATACAACAATGTTTAAAATTTAAATTGTTATCACCCGATTTAATTTTGTCTTTGGAAATTCAGGTTGTCCCTATCGCAGAGCGTTAATTTAGAATGGTCATTGGTCGCCGGCAATATATTGTTATCTCGAATACCCGCACATGGCAGACGCTTTTCAGAATTCAGATAATCAGACATCAGTTATCAGATTGACTACTATTTGAGTATTTTTAAGTATTTGAGTATTTGAGTTGTAGTTTCACTGATTGTTCAGAGTTGTGTATAAATTGAATTGATTGTCACCCGGTCACCGTCATATTGTACGTTGTGCGGTTGTGGTATGGTTATGGTATTATTAATAAGTAAAAACAGTTTAGCCGAAATCGTTCTATTTTTATACTACATATTTATAAATTATTGCTCACAGGCATGTTGTAGTTTGTAATCACCCAATTATAAAGGTATAATGGTCCATCTGTGTTTCGTTTACTCTTAAGTTTTAACGGTTTCAGATTTGTACGGTTAATAGTTGTGACTGTTGTGGGTAACATTAGACATTTTAACTCTTGAAGATAAATAATGGAATTTCGCGATCTTTGTTTTATGACTTATCTATCGTAATTGGTAATGTTGAAGATTAAATTACATTTCAGTTACAAATTACAATCTCATACTTTTTTTTCAGGCTTGGCTTTAATATTCACCTAAAATCATGAATCGTACTAATAAGATGCCTTGCTGCTCCCACTGCAATACTAATTATCAAATTGGAGGTAATTATAATATTATAGATTGTGTGCTTCAATTGTAAGTAGGGATAATTGTAGAAAAAATTATGATGTACCTAGTTATTAGTTATTTACTTACAGTGGCGTCATTTCAGTTCTTAATAGGGGGGCAAAAGTTTTGACCAGCCCAAATGGGTAACTTAAAAAAAAAACCAGTCACTTCGCTTGCAACCACATGTTATTATTATGTTCCTTTTCCTTCAAAAATTACAAACATACACATAATATGACATATAGATACATACAAACTTTCCCGCTCGTCCCACATGCTCTCCTAAATATAAATATTTTTTATACATTTATTTTATAACTGTCAACGACTAATTAGTAATTACCAACTTATCATTGTGACAATAATCTATATTATACATACTATTTTCTCAAAACATAAAAATAGGGATGTTTTTGCGCCAATAAAATATAATAATAGTTAAACGAAAACAACCCTGTGCCGGCCCATCGGGCTGCTTTTAAAATCAGACAGGGTCAAATATCCCACCTTGCCTCCCCCTAAATGACGCCACTGATTACTTATAAGTTATTTCTCATTAGACAGTACCTAGTTGTGTTATATTTTTAAGTACATAAGTTCTTATTAAAGGAGACTTGTAAAGTAGTTTTAGATAAAAGTTGTATATTATTAATTTGACAAAATATTTATATTAACTCTTTGTATCCAACCACCTCACTTTGTTATCACCTTTTCAATATATTTTCAAGGGGCCAACTCCTTCATTTAAAATTTGATGATTGTACCAATACCGTTTCAACAAAAAAAAAGTGTTCATCTAGTTTTTATTATTTTTCTAGTTATAAATTAAGTGACTATAATGTATCTATTATGATTTATGACAACAATATTGGCAAAGCACATTCAGACAATTTTATAATAATTGTATGATCCAAATTGAGATCTACTTAATCTTTTTACTGCTCCACTATTGTCTATTTATGCTCTTATTATGCTATTTATGCAAATTTACGTTCAGAAGAACCAACCCTGTAATATTAAATTTAATATTAGAGTAAATTCACCTACATCAAAACTTTAGGTTAAGAACATTACCTGTGTTCCTACGTTGGCTATTTTATGATATTTTAATTTGTACTTAAGTTATGAGCGTGTAAATTATTACAATTTAAAAATGCTTATAAATTGTATGAACATTAAAGTATCGTAAAAAACCAACTTAAGGATACATGTAATGTTATTAGCTTAAAGTTTTAATAATAGTTGAATTCACTCTAGTAATAAAAGTAACAACACTGGGTTGATTCTGCTATTCATAAATTTGCTTAATTGCTCGTGGTTCAGAGAGAGAATACAAACTGTGCGCTGACATTATCTTAAATATTGGTATCTATCCAACCCAAGTTGTATAATATTAATGTTATATATTTGTTCTTTCTTGTTTATTTTATTTATTTTTTTTTATTTATAAAGTTTTCCTGATAATTGGTCATCTAAACTTAAAAGGACGCTACACCCGCATGTGTTGTCTCCGTCTTACACACGTACGACATAGACAAAACGCGTTTAGGCAGTCTGAGTATAACTCGCTCAATTTTGGTTCTAGAGTAAAAATGCCTATTATGAAATTGAATTGTGATAATATTTCTAAGGGCAAGACGCTGCGGTTTTTCCATTATACCCAATATAACGTTCATTATATCGTTTAGAAATAGAAAAAATTTCACCATTTTTAAAATACCTTTGACTTTTAAAAAAATTAAATTTTTTAAAAAAACCGCAGCGTCTTGCCCTTAGAAATATTATCACAATTCAATTTCATAATAGGTATTTTTACTCTAGAACCAAAATTGAGCGAGTTATACTCAGACTGCCTAAACGCGTTTTGTCTATGTCGTACGTGTGTATGACGGAGACAACACATGCGGGTGTAGCGTCCTCTTAAGGCTAAAAGAGTATAATATTTGACATTTTGAAAAAGGTTATCATAAAAAGAAAAAAAAATTACAAAATCAGTAAGAATTGATAAATTAGAATTTAATAATGCTTATGAGCTTAGATCTAACTATATTTTTACAACACTAATAGGTATGTACAATTAAGATTTAATTAAGAATTAATAAATATGAGAAAATAATAATACAATAGACAATTAGCATAGGAGGTCATGTGGACATCCACGCTTGAGACGGTGTATTGGAAGAGGGACACTTAGGTTGTAGTATTTAGCGCTGCTAGCAGACTGTAAGTGGTTGAAGAAGTTGATTGTTAATTTCTTTATATTTCTTGTTTAGAAAAATATATTAGTTGTAATTATACAAACTTTATAAAATATAATAACTATGTATTTGTTATTTATTACAGATGTTTATGGACCCAAGAATCCAATGTTGTTAGTTTGTGGACATGATATGTGTAGAAATTGTATAAAGTACTTGTACAAGAAGAATAAACAAGTTATTTGTAAAGTTTGTCAAGCTGATTGCATGTATGAAACATTTTTATTTTACTAAATGTTAAATTATTAAATAATTAGTTCCAATTTATTTATTTTTAAATTTCTACACTATCTATTATAATTTACAGGATTAAATGTGATGACGAAATATCAAACATACCAATACACTATTTTATAGTTGGTAAAGTATGGTACTCATCATATAACAGACAGCGTAAAATATATCAAGATATTTTTAATATTAGGATGACTTCAAAGTCTTTAATGAAAACTAAAGGTTAGTTATTATTAATACAAATTTTAAATACATTTTTTTATTTTATAATAATCATTATAGAAAATTGTCAAAATTGTCAAAATTGTCAAAAATATGCAGCTATCTTTTGTGAACAATGTGATGAGACGTATTGTGAGGACTGTTCTCAAGAGGTAATTATTTCCAACTTGAACTTGAATTGAATATATTAATATTATTTTCATCAATTATTTAGATTCATATGGAAAATCATTTGATGTTACAACATGATTTAAACAAACTAGACACTACACACCTTGAATTTCTTCAAGCATCCAAGTGTGATCTTCATTTGAAAATAAATGATTTTATTTGTATAACATGTAAAAAAGAATTGTGCCCAGTGTGTGCTGTTGAAAATCACCGACATCACGAACTTCTTCATTTGGAAAAATATGTAAGGATCATGAACATTTATTTATTTATGTTTTGAAATTATAACATTCTATAATAATATAATCAAGTAAAAATATCAAATTAGTTGTTGACTACTTACATTGAGCATGTCATATTATTAATAAATAATTTTTAAAAATAACTGGTTGGTTATAAATACATCATCCTGATTGGATTTATACTTAATAAATGTTTTTAATTTTGTATAAATTAATATAATATGTACCTATATAATATACAATTATTATTCATAATAAATAAATGTATTGCCTATACATTTTTATCATAATTAATTTACATGAATAGAAAATCTTGAATTGAAATATGGCTGGTATACTATAAATAAATAAAACCATTATAATTTTAATCTATTAATGTTTGATTATCTCGTCAATCTCTAATTCTTATTAAAAAAATGTTTATATTTATAAACTATATGATCTTATATACTTACATAATATAATTAACTAGGTAATATGTATTTTCTTTTTTAGAATATTAGCCAAGCACAACGCTTAAATGAATATTCATTAAAAGGAGACATTTTACTTAAAAGATTGAAACATTATAGAGATGTGAGTACAAGCCTTGCATTATCGTTAGTAAATATTAAATGTATGAATGAAGTATAGAATATAACTATATAAGTATTGTATAAATATAAATAAATAATATTGCCTACTCTCTCTGTGAAGAATATTATACTTATACTCAATGGATAGAAAATACTAATGTCTAATAGATAGATCCATAGAACATAATACAAAGAATAATAAGTACGCTTAATGATAAGACTGCACATATTTTTTAAGGGGTATTTATAGTTTATATATTATGCAACCAACAATAAACACAAGATGACTTCACAAGTTTAATAATATTGTGTGTCCACGAAAACTGGGTACACTGTATAATTAAATTACCCATATTACTCAGTACCTTATACATATTTTTGAATTATGTTTATGGGACATGATACTAGACTATTGAATCATCAATATCCTGCAGACAGAATTATAAAATATGAATAGGGTACTGAGAAATGTAGGTAACTAAGTTTTGGAGTGTAAACAGTTTTCGCGGACACATGGTATATTCAATTTTATACAATGCAGTATGCACAAAAGCACAAGGCAATGCACATGTGAGAATTAAGACCAAAACACGGTTCGTATTGAAATCTACTCTAGAATTGAATATTACCGTTCTAACATAAATTGTTGATGAGGTTTATTAATAAATTGTCCATCAGAGAAAAGTAACTAACTCAAACTGTTATTCGTTTCTATGAATGGTATAAATATAGCAATATCTACTATTCAAAATTAATTTGTCCTACACAAACTTTTAAAATTAATTAATGTATCTGTAGAAAAATGTTCTATTAATGTAAGTTTTATGGTTTTTATTTTTGTGTGTGCAGAAATGTGAAACAACATGTCACCGTAGCCACCATTATCTGCAAGAACTATTGTGTTGCACTGTATTATTGTAGGGCCTATATTATGCATATTTGAATATATATTCTTGATAGCAAAAATGACAAAAATGATTCATTTTTATCATTAATATTATTCAAGTAAAAAATGTATATCAAATTTAATTTTCAAGTTGAGAATATTTATTTAAAAAAATTAACTTCATGATTATTAAAATTGCATAATACAATTACAATTTTAATCTTTGGTTTATAAATAAGATTCTTAAAAATAAGCATTACAAATAAACCACACATTTTGACAATAAATAATAGGATTTTTTACTTAATACTTAATCAATGATCATATTTACATCTTAATTATAATTATAATCTATTATTGCACATGTTTTCAAATAAAATTTTATCTTAAGTTCTATAAATTATAGATTTTAATAATAATACCTAACATATTCTATATTGTCAAATATATTTTGGCACAAATAAAGTTTTTTTTAAATATTTATATATGTCCAGTATGTTAAAGGCATACAACACTAATTATCTAATTACATTTAATAGATTATTGAAAATGTGATTTCTTAATAATTTAAAAAAAAATTATATTGAAATTTTAATATTTCTTGTTTACATAATAAACCAACTTTGAAACAAAGATTACCTACATCTGAAAATAGATTTAAATTGATTTTAGTTTTGAAACTTTGTAAATATGTATCTGTCTTTCTTAAACACTAATTTTCCTGAAATGCTTACTAACTATATTGTAGTTAAATTTCATATATTAAATTGGAAGATCATTTTCTGAATGTTTTAATCCACAATAATCAAATAGGTATTTGACATAATATGTATGTGTTATATTATAAGCTATTCTCATTATTTGAACTTTGAACCTGTATAGATTTAGGTAGTCAGAAAATATATACAAATTTCTTACCCTTGCTAACCATTGTTTAAATTTAAAATTATTATTATTTGCCATTTGATTTATGTATTTAAAAATCTTCAAGAAATTAATTTCTTGACAAATATAAATTTATAAAACTATTTCTACGGTTGAAAAATGTTAAGAATAGAACCATATCTAAGCTTCATAATCTTAGGCATAATCTTTGTTTCATTGTTTGTGGTGAAATTTTTAAAAAATTGAAGTTAAAAATGTATCAAATAATAAAATAAAATATTTTCACCACCTAATTATTTTTAATTTGAGCTCTTTAAAACATAGTATCATAATAATTATTAATAAATAAAATATTTATAGTGTTTGAATTATATTAAAAATGGCACATTTTCAGGCCTACTAGTTTTGAAAACTAGGTCAGTTTTATAATTTTTTTCTATTTGGTTTTTTTTTAAAAAATTATTTTTGTATTTACACCTACCTATTATTCACTTTACATAAAAAATCACCTCCCAAATCATAAATATAGTCCAAAGAAGTTTCTATTGAAATCTATACATCTACATCTATTAATTGTTGATATGGTGTTCTAACTGATTCTGGTTCAATAGTAGTGACATTCATTACTGATGGCATTGGTGCTCTTTGTTGGCCTCTATTTTTTTCGGTTTCCTTAAATTTGTCTTCTAAATATCTATCTACTAAAGGTCCTTCGTAATCTTCTGGAAAACTGGGTTTAGATGGTATTATATATTTATATAAGCGTTCATTGAGCACATAAAGTTGAGCTGTAGTATCACATTTTACATTAAACCACCAGTCACATGTCAGTGTTACTTGATTGAATATAGTTCCATTTGGGCACAAAAATGATGCTTGACCACCATTTAAGTCACAGTAATGCCACACCTAAAAAAACACATAATTAAATTGTAATTCGTAATTTAAACAATTATAAATAATAATAAATAATATGTGTGATTTCATGTTTTTTTGAATTAATATATTTCGTACATATTTTTTTTTTTTTTTACGTTAAAATAATATTATATACCTAGACAAAATATTATTAGACGCGGTGATGTATTGATATTTGATAATACAACTTGTGGGGGGGTACCTAAATGCTACTTTTCATGCACGAAATAAACATTTTCTCTATTCCCGTATTATGTTAATTAACTATTATAGTTTGAAAGAATGTCGTTTTTATTAATTACTTAAGTATTCATATAATAAAAAATAATGAAAATTGTATGTTACACATGACTACAGTTTTACTAGAAAAATTTTAATTATCTGATGCTAATAAATGTATTTTGAAATTTCAATACATAAATATAATTTGTAATAGTATATTATAAGTAGAGACCAGAATTACATACACACCGAGTGTATGCAGAACTATGAGGGTTCAAAATGTCAAATCAAGCTGATTACAAAGGCAAAGTTTTATTTTGCATATTGAGAGGCTAAGGCAAATTTTGTTATAAAACATATAATTTGTATAGAAAACATTATTTTATACACATTTAATAAGCCAAATAATTTTTAGATTCTGAGCGGAGCAAGGAAGCTATTGGTTTCACAATGGTGTTTTTTTTTTTTTATATCCTGTATAAAAAATTTCTACCAGAAGGAGTGCTTCGATTTCAACATAATATAGTACCTTATCTTTTAGCAAATTGGATCAAGATGGTACTTTAGAGAGGTCATTTTTCGATTTTCTCAATAGTTATTTAATGCCATGGGATAAACTACTGACAAAATACTTACACCTCTTTAAATGGGATTTTAATTTCTAACGATTTGTTTATCACCGTAGCAACAAATAAAAAAGTATCTATATATATAAAAATGGAGACAAAAAATTCGAAATTGCATCAGTTGAGAACGGCTGGGCCGATTTTGCTCAAATTTTTTTTAAGATGTTCGTAATTGCCAGGAAAAGGTTTTTACGAAAGAAAATTTTTATAAAGTCAACCGAATAATTAGAAAAACTGCAAAAACTATTTATTGATGTCTGGGATTTGAACTCGATATTGTTGTCTTTATTTACTCTATGATAGACGTAGACATCTCTATGGCAATTAATACTGATGTATTATATTTTATTATTATTTATCAGCTCGATGTGCAATCAGTATAATCTATGGTTTCTATAGTTATTTTATAGTTTTGTGGTAACCATTTATATATTATTTTGAGATTTCCGATGGAATTTTAAAACATATTATTCATATAGAGTTGTCATTTCTAATGGGCAACGAATTATAAATAATGTTTATGAATGTTTGTGTGTAGATTAGACCTCCGAGAAGAAGACTGGCTATAATTTAAAAATGTTTAAATTTGGTTTTTTTTTTTCATCTGATATTAGTACGGTTAGGTTAGGTTAGGATTTTGTATTAATTGATTATATTATTTAATGATCCGCCAAAGGTGGAAATTTCCCCGTGGAATACGACAAACTTGGTATAACTTTGATACTTTAGAGTTAAATCATACACTTACGTACAAAACGGGGTCCGCGATTTACATCAGGTAGGCTGACTAACTGATAATATTTAAATTTTGAACACCATACAACACATATTAAATAACGAATCGAACAAAGTTTTAGTCATAATATATAGAGTTGGTATATTCAATGGGCAACGAAGTGCACGGGATCAGCTAGTAATATTATAATTCAACTTAAAGGCTTTAATAAATAATAAAAATTTATATATCCAGACTGATTATTATATCATTGAATTCAAGTTTAATACAATCCGTTATACATTGACCCACTTGTAACCTACTGTACAGCGGTGCTCCGCTTATCACATCCACTTACCCACTTTTAATCTAATATTTCCATTTTAAAATAAAAGCGAAGATTATTATGTTGATCAACAATTACTTTTGAATAATCAAAATTTTCAACACTGTATTTAAAATAACTATGCTCCAATAAGAAAAAAAAAAATAATAAATTGATTGCTAACTTTAGTTATATCTTTGATTTAACCCACTGAACTAAATATAATAAAAGTAAAATTAATACATAGGTACCATTATAATTTTTGGTTAAAATTCAATACATTTTTTTAATAAATACAATACAGTGTATTGTACAGTTAGTGTTTAATTATTAAATATACAATACAGTGAGTGATTTACTAAAAGATTTTATTTATTTTATTGTAAAGATAAATACACAATACTTAAGATATTCTATCTTAATAATTCTCTGTAGCTTGGATTAAAAAAAATGTATTAACTTTTTTTTTATTTTTGTCCAAATTTTGAATAAAAGAAATATTCAAAATATTTGTAATTTTACTGCGCATATTTTGGTGCATATAGAAGCAGATTTGCATCATATTTAGCAACTTTTTTGTGCATATAATACGGTTTCTGATTATATGCATTATATTAATATGACTGATATTTTTTAAATAGGTAAATATTAATAGTTATATACCTAGGTAGTTATTAGTGAGGTTATGGATTCATAATTTTATAGTTTGGTCATTGATTCTCAAAATATTTTTCGATAATCACCTGATATCAACTGATTATTTTGTTTACGTCACTGAAAATTCTAATAGGTATACCGTATACGAGTTATACGACCTATCATCGTACCAAAAAAATTAACGTAGACATCATACCATACGCCCGCCTACTCACCGGTATCTTTTTCAGAGATCCTTGGTGCAACCGTACAAGAGTTTTTAAATGTATTGTTCATTAAGAAAGTTCGAAATGTTCAAAACCATACAGGTGTTTTATATTATGCATAAAAATTTATCGACCCTATATGTAAAAGTTTGCCCAATGCAGTAATCTATATGACTATATGCATACCATGCAAAAATAAAATGTACGATATAAAAAAAAGTTAAATACCTGGCACAGCGTTTCTGGATCTCCGAAGAAACCCTTGTATCTTTGAGTTTTGCAATCGAAGCTAGTTTTGGGTATAACTGAGAGCGTCGGATAATCCACGCCCGGTCTTCCCGGATTCCCTACGTCGCCAGTATCATCATATTCGTCGATTGGATCTGGACGGTATTCCGGCTTAGGTTTCTTTGGCCGCAGTGGTCGCGCCTGTTGTTCGTCTGCCTCGTTTTGCAATAACTGTAACACGGCCGACAAAGTTTGTATACTGGAACCGATGTTATCGGCCGTGATTTTGTTTGAAAGACGATTTCCCAAATCGTAACCATCCAACAGTTCGTTGAGTGCACCATATTTGTCTGTCGTTGTGGTTGTAGTGACCGGTGTTGTGGGTCTTTTCGGTTTTGGCCTTCTCTGTTTTTTTGTCTTGGTCGTAAACTGCAATTGTTCTTGTTGTTCCGGGAACGAATTTGGGCTTGGCGGCATTGTCGGTAAAAATCCGGCGTGATCACCGTGCTTAATAACAATTGGACTAGGTCGAACAATCGGTTTGGGGCTCGTTTGACTGTAATCGTAATAATAATTATACGAGTTGTCTGTCGGGTGGATGATGTACGGCATTTCCGTCGTTGTTGTTATTACAATAGGCCTTTTAATTTTTGGAGAGCTTGGAAATCTCAGATATCCTGTAGACGTTGCGTGTTGTTGTTGTTGGATCTGTTGATTAGATATCTGATAATTATGTTGATGCTGGGTGGCGGGCTGTTGTTTTTGTGGGGGTTTTCTTTCATTTTGAAAATAGAAGTTATTTGCCTGTGAAGGTCTGGGCGTGTTTGAATTTGAATTAGGGTTTTGATATTGATATTGATATGGCAAGTCATTTTGTTCATTGTTACCGACCACGTAATACGTCACGTAAGGTATTAGACGTCGAAAACGTTCGGCAGTTGACAATGATGTTTCATTTGCATTTTGGCTCTTGATCAACAAATTTTGATTTATCGAGTCTGTAATACAATCAAATTAATTAAAAAAGTTATAACTTATACTGTAGACAAGGTGTAAGACAAAAAGGTACCAGACTTATTTTAAAATCGAATATATTATGATAAAGTACTTAACAACCAGTTCTAATTTCGGGTATTAATATTTTATTTTGGCAATGAGATTTAATAATTTTAATTGGTAGTTGTATTAGTCATTCTTAAGTAAGATCATTTTTTTTATGTCAAATATCCTACACGAACAAATAATACATTTTTATTGGCCAAATCGATCTAAATAAGGCACCTCATTTAATACTATATTATTATAGGTGACCATTTCACAATTGGTTCACGAAAGGAATTTCGAGTCACTCGCTATTCGCTATTGTCCACAAAACGCAAATCGTGATTAGAAAATCTCTTATATTTATCTACCCGTTGCCCACATACGGCAAACGTAAATGACTATTTAAGGCGTACCTATATATAATATTATAATATATATATATATTTTGTATATTATTTAAATATAAGTATTTGTGAGCCCGACAGCTGACACATGTAATATTTAAGCGTATTATTATTATGCTTTTAAAATTAACCTTGTGAGACTTATTCAACAAGATATAAAAGGGAAATCACATTGTGTGTGTGTACTTTATGGTGTTATTATTACAAATGGAAGTAACTTCAACGAACCGTATCGATCTTATGAAATTATTTTAATTAAACTGGGATAGTCAACACCACTAAGAGTTATATTATTGTATTGTATCGTAATATTATAATAATTGATCTAGCATTGATTTCTATATCATTTCGATTTAAACTATATTTGTTATAAACCATAAGCAAATATATTTTTTATGAATTCAATAGTTTATTATGTCTGCAAAGTTAAGTCGAATATTTTTTATTATATCACAAAATACGGTTTCCAGAGAAAGTACGGTCGATTTGTCCATGTGTGTCTTGCATTTGTAATTAATCACGACTATCGTGTATATGTTAGAGTGATGGTTTCTGGTCATTTTTTTATGTACATTTCAATTTTTTGTTATGGAATGATATTCATAAGTAATGGAAAAAATACACGTCGAACTGGAAATATAACTAGCAATGTATAATAATATATAGGTGTCTTCCTATATTGGACCTTACATAACTGCAAATTACATTCGTGAATAGGTCTAACACACTTTATATGTAGTAATATTATTTTTCAGTGGGATTTTCTTATTTTCGCACCGTGATATTTTTCTTGTGTAACTCTACAAACAAAACATATTGAGTAATTTATAATTCATCTTATTATTAGGAGGTTCACGTACACGTTGTTTACATACCTATATTGATATAAAATTAAAATTATTACGAGAATGTTGAAATATAATATTATAGTTATTGAAGTTGTATGTAGTCTGTTATGTTTAAAATTCTAGTGGCGTTTTATTGTAAATCCATTCTAAGAATATATTATAGAACTACGTTTTTTATTTTAATTATTGATAAATATAATAATATCATTTTTCTCACGAATAATTATTTTAAATTTGTCTTACATTATTTTTAATAATTTATAATTTCACTGCTTTGTCAATTAAATTTCTTTAATAAATTGTACCTACGCGTTTGTATAAGCAATATTATTTAATATAATCAATTTATAAACGAATTTGATTTGTGACACGTGCAAAAACTGTGGGATAGGGAACGATAATAATATATGTTCTATATTATAGAGTGTAATGTATTATGGAAAACAGAAAATATACTTTTAGTAGGTACCTCCAATCAGAGCCGTGTTAAGGTGGGGCAAAGGAGGCAATTGCCCTCGGGTGTGATAGTTTTGTAAAATTAAGGGGGTGCCTTTATCTGCGCTTAATATGCTACCTTTGGCCCCGTAAACCATCCTTGCCCCAGGGCGCTGAATTACTTGACACGGTTCTGCCTCCAATCATTTAGTTGTTCATGTGATTCGAATGTTTTTCTTATGCAATAGTTGTTATTCATTTATACCTACTTATGCCTAACGATTTTTAGAACCTATTAAATAACAAAAATGAATAATTATTTGTAATCTTGTCATCTTTTTGAAGGTACCTAATATATGAAAATTCATATATGCTATTAAAATGGTTTTTGTTTAAAACTTGCTTTGTAAGTTAAAGTAAAATTAATATTTAGTGAATTATCATTAGGTATACAATTAAATAATCTAATTGTTATACACTTATAAACATGTAAAATGTATCTTGTTCACTGAAAATATAATTGGTTAATTTATTAGATTTGAAAATATTCTCAAAATAATGGATAGTTATCTTAACTATCTTAGTCCAGTGTCCAATTATTGTCAGTTAAATAATTAATAATTATACTTATTTAGTACACACAAAGTCACTAATACAGCAATTTTATATTTTTAAAGCGCAATTCAAAATATTCCGTAACCCATCGATGTTTAACTATAGATTACCTATAGATACTTTATTGTGTACGTTTTTTACTGGATCGGTGCTTATATAAACATGATACATCCGTGGTATAGAATAGGCGGTATGAGATCTGGTAAAAATAATATTTTTTTCTGAGAATGATGAGTTTATATTTAGGTATTATATTAGAATAAATACACTTCACTTGTTCTCTAGTGTATGTGTGTATATGGATAAACAACAGTTTCAGCGACATATAATTTGTGCTTTAGAACAATAGAGGTTAGTAGAATGTCCTGCTGCAGGATTACTGTATAAAATGGACTGAATGTTAGAATAATCCTTTCTTTTCAAAATGGTGCATTTATTTATGCATTAAATAGACATAGGCGCAACTAGACATTTGAACAAGGGGCTTAACTCTAGGTTTTTTTGTGACTCAATGGGACCTAAACCCATTATTTGCCTATATGTAAACAAGTAAATACAACCACTAAAACCATAATTCCGGGCCCACACAAGACAGTCCAAATTATTTTTAAAAAAAGAACAAAACAAAAATCATACTTGGTGTGATATAATGTTATACTATAAACAATGCTATTGTGTTGTAATTGTAATTTGATAAATTATCAACTTTTCATTTCATATTTTTAAACGATTTTTTATGGGGTACTATAGACCTAAAGCACCCCCTCCCCTATTTGTGCCAATGTAAATAGATAACCGAGTAAGTTTATTAGCCTGTAGCCTGTAGGTACTGTGAAACCATTAAGCTTCGAATGGGGATATAGTTATATTGATTAAAAGTTGTTGGCTGATCTATAAAATATTTTGTTGACAACTACATTTGAGGGTATAATACTATTATAGCCAATATTTGACTTGAAGACCGTCGTTGTAAAATAAACGTATAATATAACATAATATATTATGTACTTATACAATAATTTTATCTTAAAATCTCAATTATGAAATATATTAGTAATTTCGGGTGCTATTTGTTTTACGCGTAACGTAACTAATAAATATGTATGGGGAATAATTTTTATACCTAAAAATAAATGCGTGAGAAATTATCATTTTGTTATTACATATTATTACCTCTGATATCCATTTACTTTCTAGTTTTAATTGTTGCACCGTTATTACGATTCTAATTCCAGCAGGAGATGTAAGTGTATACCCCGGTACGGCGGCGGTATCCGTATTAAACTTTGTCTCTATTGTGTTTTATCTGTCACTACTTTTACTTATACTTTTACGCTCTAAAAATCATTTAACGATTAACCGGTTTTTAAGTATATAAAACGGTTTAATCGTTTTTTTTACATTGTTTATAATGAATAATTGGTATCGGCGTGAGATGAAGTCCTTTGATATAATGTGTCACGATCGTGACTTTAACCATAGATAAAACTAACTACTATACAAGTTTTGTTTTGCAACAAATCATTCCTCAATTACATATTGTTTTAAAAATATATTTATATAATTTTTAGTTTTCTTACTTATGTATGATCTAGATTTTAATTTTATACACCTACACAACAGTGTTTTTTTATGCAGAATCCACTATTTCCACTACCATGTTTGTATTAAAATTAGGTACCTATACAGTATACTATAGTTACAAATATAATGACTAAAACTATAATAAAAAAAATGTATAATTTTGGTAGACATTATTTATCATATCCTTCCAATTCACCATTTTAAGCGTTAAGAAAACAATCTGAAACTGTTATTTTATTCTAATTATTTATTGTTCAATACGTGATTGTTAAATTTAGTCTAAAATCTATAAATTATAATATAATAATGATAATATCAAAATTTCACGTACCTGTGTCGATACCGTGCACTGCGTTGTAACTCAACAACAGAATACCATAAAACGCCATACTACAACGTGTCCATCGTGCACACAGTACTGCTGTACATGCCGCTGTATTCGATCGGAATAACCACTGTCCAAGAGCTGCGCAGAGGTCCTCTCCTAGGCTTCGTTGCAGTACAGGCTGCGGCTATAGTGAACGGGAAATGGCAAATTCTAAAATAATAATCAGCCAATAGAAATGTACACACAGTTATGTAATTACCTGTGTTCTTAAGTATTAATTAGAATACAATATAATATAATAGGTATAGACTCGTAAGTATAGAATCGACTAAACTATCCAAACGTTCGATAAATCATCAGTTATAAAAATATGTTTTATACATGAGCGACGTAATATTATTTAATACATTTCTAAATCGAATATTTGTTTAGGTATTTTATTTTACACTTATACCAACCTACCTACATATATTATATTATTATGGTTATTACGTAAAAATATTTCGTTAAAGTATTTTTATTCTATATTGAAGCAGTAACACTGCACCTTGACATCGTGACCACTGGCGTACAATTATTACGGAATTACATTATTTCTTTAAAATATGCGCTGATGCCCTGATGGTGTTATACTGTTACATCTCACGTACATATATAAATATATTTACATTTGAGATTATTCAAATTTATTTTATACATTAATATTTTATTATGAATATTCATCTTTTCGGTAAAATAACTAGAAGTATGTGTACAACGGTTTGATCGAATTACTTGTTAAGATGTGTTAATACATATACTGTTGTTTAAGTTGTTTGTTAATCTTATAATTTTATCATAGATACTGTTCTTTAACATTTAGTTAATTTTTACGAGTATTTTTCTTCGTATCTAGTAAAATTATAGGAGCACCAAACAGGTGCATTATAAACACTATAATAACGATGTGATTTGTTTACTGTTAGTTATATACATTTAATTCAATATTCTAATTTTTAACATTAAGTACTGAACCAAAACAATAATATTATATGAACACCGAAATTAAATGCTTTAAGGCTATCATAATTGAATGAGATTAAGTACTTATAATATAATAAAAAAAAATAATAATAATATATTTTAGGTGTTTTTATTTTATTAAGAAAGTCCAATATATCAGTACAACTATATAACGTGGTAATTTTTAAAAATATAATTTTTTAAATTTTTAATGATAAATTAAACAGTTTGTTTTCATTTTAAAAGTATGAGAAACGAACGTTTAATGCATAATCGATCTATGCATTCTATTTGTAAAACGTAGAGAGGGTATAGTAGTTAGGTATATTATTTTGTAAAATCAATTTCTAATAGGCTTTGGCAATTTTATCTTAACTAGGAAATGTGTGCTTCGGTTCCCTCTTTCACATGTATATAGTAAACGAATTTATTAGTTTTAAATATTATATTAATTTATATTTGATGCCTGATGGCATAGGTGATAGGTATTAGGTAGTAAGTAGTAACTATATTATAAGGTCTGTACATAAAAAATATAACGCTGTGGTTAAATGCAAGAAGGGCCGATGT
Organism: Macrosiphum euphorbiae; assembly: GCA_949089665.1. Taxonomy (NCBI): domain Eukaryota; kingdom Metazoa; phylum Arthropoda; class Insecta; order Hemiptera; family Aphididae; genus Macrosiphum; species Macrosiphum euphorbiae. Next base: position 93,405,854 of record CARXXK010000001.1, on the reverse strand, counting down.
CACATTTGAATGAATTTAAGATTATTTGACCAATATGTCATTAATATTTGATTACTTTATTTGTGGTAAAACGGCCAATGTCTCTGATGCAGTATGAGTGTATGACCGACTTAATACATAGTTACATTTCGAAATCAATCAATAAAGTTTATAATATATGTTGCTAACATTATGTGCAATTGGATATTATTATTAGATTTTAATAAAAAAGTTAAGTTGTTTTGTTATGTTTCATTAAATTAAGAATGAACATCAAATGTATTCGTAAAAATTCTAAAACTTTACTTAAAAACTATAGTATACTTTTTTTTAAATTGGCCTATTTTAAAATTAAATTTCCCAACAATGTTTTTTGACATTGTACCTTCTTGTACCAAGCCACGGAATGATTATGATGAAAACAATGTTATACATTATTACTATAGGCTATTCAAAAGTTATGGATGATTTTATTAAACATATAAACATTTTTTATTAGAACAACTGAATAACACGCACCACATTTGTTACGATTAATTTTTAAAATACCTAATAGGTACATATAAGTAATCATTTTAGATTCTGAGTGAAACGATGAATGTATTGATTTTACAATGATGTGTGTTTTTTTATTTATTTTTTATTTTTTTTGTGTCTGTGTACACGATAAGTAGTCGAAATAATGCTTCGTTTTCAACTTCAGTATCTTGTTCGATTGAAAAGTGAATATCGTTGGTGCGTTGGGGAGGTCAAAATTTAAATTTCCCAGTAGTTTTCAAAAGCGCTGGGAAAAACAAAAGGAAAATTAAGGAAAAACGGGAAATTTACGCAAAATCTGTTTTCGAGAAAATCGATTTTGGTTTTTGGTGTAACTTTAAAACAAATGACCGTAGATACATGAAATGTTCAGTGGTTGTTTATATTTGCATTTTCTATACACGATAACATTTTCAAAATATTTTGATTTATTTTGAACTGTTTAGGGACATTTTCAGTTTCCAATTTTATTAATTTTTTTTTTATGAATATCAATAAAAATTTATTTGTTGAGTAAAAGTACTTGACAATTTAATACAAGGCTCCTACTATATTGTTTCAAAGACAGTTGAAAAATATTAAAAATCGTTAGTCACAGTTTTTTTTTTTTAAGCATTAAGTTCAAAAAATGACAAAATATGGAAGAATCACGAAAATTTGCAAATTATTTCGAGTTAGAAATTCATAAAATTTTTCTTTTTAAATCTAAGATATGAAAATGAAACACAAGATTCCTTATAAGATTATCTACCTTTATCAATAAAAAAATCTCTACCGGACAGTCAAGTTAAATTTTTATGAGCGTTTGAAATTCAAATTTTTACAACATTGGATATTCACTCGATTTCTCATGTGGCGATTTCCTTATTTTGTTGTAATTCAAAAACGAATTACTGTAGATACATGACAATTTCACCACTGAATGTTTATATTAGCATTTCTTATACACCATACAATTTTGAAAATATTTTGACTCTTTGAGCCGTTTACGGACATTTTCAGTTTTCAATTTTTTTAGTTTTTTTTTTTCTATAAATATCAATAAAGTTTTATCTGTTGGGCCAAAAAGTGTAAAAAATTAATACAAGGCTCCTGATATATTGTTACAATAGCAATTGAAAAATATTAAAAATACATAGGCACAATTTTTTTGTTTATAAGCATTTAAAGATCGCATTTTGACAAAATTTATCAAAATCTCGAAAATTATCGTAATTAATAAATTATAAAATGTTCAGTTTTTATAGCTAAGGATTGAAAATTTAAAAAAAAGATTCTCATAAATAGTTCATACTGCAGCCAAAAAATCTAAAAAACATATGATCACAGTTATTTTTTACAGACATTTTAAGTTCAAATTTGGGACGAAATTACATATTAAAAAACCTAGCATATCTATTTTAGTTATTTTGTTGTGAGTGTATAATACTATTCGTGGGTACTTGAAATTTCTAAAGTACACTATATTATATATCTATGATAGTATCAGGGTTTGTTATTGATGTATAACGTGTTATAATTACCTAATGGATATTATGATATGATTAATTTTGGAATTTATTATAGGTACCTATTAAAGGTCAATTTGTTTTTTAATACCATAGAGTTGTATATAATATGTCTTAACCTAGACTGACATACCGTCTTCGCTCAGAATCGTTTTTCTTATACAATGATATTGTATCATTGAATTCAAATTTAATAGCATCCATTATACAGTGACCCACGTGTAACCTACTGTACAGAAGAGCGACATCCACTTACCCACCTTTTTTGTATTATAAATGACCACAGATCTTAATTTATTTTATTTTTGAAACTTGTAATATACATTGATTTACAGTTTTCTCTTGCATAGTTAAATCATAACTTAAAATATAACATTCAGTACCTATTGATATACTGATACCTACCTAATACATTTAAGATGCTGTTGTTATTATGTATATGTGGAATCTGTGATGCTTTTTAATGTACTTTGTTAAATAAATGATAAATGCTGTTATATATACATATTTTACGAAAAATACATAGTTTTGTCATTAGTTCCGGTTATACAAATTAATAGTCGTATCTGGAGGATTTCACTATGATACCTAAGCGTCCATTTCCCTACAAAACACAATCATATTTACGATACTAAAACGAAAGTAGTTGTTGACAGTGAATAGCAACAGTAGCTATATAACAAGTATATGAACACTTCAAATATAATAATGTATTAAAATTACCATAATATATGTACGTAAACACACATTTTGTATTATCGATAAAATAAAGTATTAAATATTCTATTAGCGCAAAAACTCTTTCTTTTTTTTATGTAATTATTATTAAACTTGAATTAGCATCACAATCTTCTGGGCACAAAATTGATTTACATTAATTGTAATGTAAGAAAATAGAAATGGTTATTATTCATATACAAGTAACAATTATTATTAAAATGTATAATATAACGACCGTAAATAATAAAATATTTAGTTTTAATATCGTCTATAGGTATACGTATTTTTGGGTGATTTGCGCCTATCTTCTTATTTATCTATAAATGTCATTCCTTAAAAAATCTAACTTCCACTTTAATAACATATCTGCCCTTAGTTATGTTTTATATCTTAATACTGTGTGTCTGTGTAATTTATTATTAAAATCGAAGATAAAAATAATAAACCTATTTTATAACAACCTGTTTGTCTGTTGATGGATCTTAACGAGAATGTATTCATATAATACTAGGTATGTTTAGTTAAACTTTTAAAAACTCATATAAAACTACTTTTTCCTTGTACACACTTGAGGTTCATAAATATTTCTATACTCGTCTTGGATTATTTTAACTGTCAATTATAAAGTTCTAAGAGTTAAATCATAATATCATAATATCGAATATATAAGAGTAAACAAAATACATCAAGTCGTTAATGTCAATATTTATAGCTGTTGTCGCATTACTCTAAGTCGTGTCTCCTATACGTTTACTGGGAAAATATATAAAAGTGAAACGTCTATATGTATAGATTATTCGAAATAAACTATTTTTTTTTATTTGGTAATACTCGAATGCATATTCATGCATTATGATTAGCTGCATTTAAATCATTGTCGTGTTGAAGGGATCATTAAACCATATATTATAAATCCATATAGGAATACAATATTATGATCATCCGTTTGTCCTCCATCAGAGCAAAGGTTAACCTACGGGGAAAACAATAGATGTTATACGTCATGCACGGATCGCCGCGCGATGTGCCTTAATGCCTTGTAAAATTACAAGAGTATAATATTATTATTATGATTACTACTATAGTATATCGTGTGATCGAGTTGTATAAAAATAAGAACAAGGACGACTAGATTTTATATTACATTGTGACAATATGCATTCGAGGTAAAACCGATGGTCCCTAACAATTGTGCGTATCACGTATCGAACGGACGAAATACAAAACATTTGAGCAAAAACCAGTCCGATACTCCGATTGAAGAATCGTATGAATTGTAGGTATGTAATAAATATATTGTCATAACACGGGTGGTCCGTAATTCAAGTGTACGTCTATATATAATATTATTATTGTACTGCAGGTATAAAGTATATGTACGGTTATAAAGTTCAACGTACCTCTATATTTTTTGACAATTTTCCAATAGCGATATCATTCGAGACCGTGTATAATGATTAATGATCGACAACTGATCATCAAACGATAATATAATAATATTATATTATGACATTTTCGTCACGCATCGAAAACAACCTATACATAATATGAGACCTATTCGACGAGATTTGGCACGTGCAGACGACGAATATACCGGGAGTCGTGACTGTTGGATATCACAAAAAATAGTTTTATTTTTAAAAAATATTGATTTCGTCCGAGGCGCCGAATATACCTCGGTTCGTGACTGCAGGATATTGTATAAAAAAGTTTTTCTTAAAATATATATTGATCTCGTCCGCGTTGCTGATCTGCAGCAGTGCGTAGAAAGTCGGCGTTTACGTATTTTGCTATATTATTTTACCTTCGCGTGCTGTGTTTTTTTTTTCTTAACGCCGCCTCGTCGCGTCGTGAGCTTTAGGCTCTGAATCCCATTTGTGTTACAAATAAATCAGCACTCACGTGCATGCGTTCGCCTTCGTTCGCGCGTGTTGTATATTATCAATATAATAATACGATTATTACATAGATGGCTCCGCATATCCGTCTGTTTCGTTTCGTAAGATCGATCGATGTTTTTTTTTAAATGAATAATTTTGTTAAATCATCTAGTGCGTGTACCGCGTTTATTTGAACATCCCGATCCGATCACTCGAAAAAACGACCTAACCTTAAACCGGACGTCGTCTTGTGCGCCGCGCCGTACTCGTTTCGGCAGAGATTATTAATTATGGTGAATCGAATTAGCCGATACGTGATCGTTTTGTGCATATAATATTATGCCATAACTTGTATATACGCGTAAATGTATTATTGAGTAAGATTTAGTAAGTCACAGCAATGCTAAATGTATTATGTTACGCGGTTATGAATAATACCTGTGAGAGATGAGTGTACATATTATACCAAAGATATGTGTACACCTACCTGAATAAATTCGCCACAAAAACTAGTTTTAAGACGACTTTTTTAATACGACAGCAAAATATTATAAAGCTTAATACGTTCTCGCTGGATTGAGTGTTTCATTGCGTCATATTTCTCTCGGCGGTATTTGATCTGACTCTACTCGTGACCGGGAAAGAAGATACCGCGTAAGAATTTGCTCTCGGGGTGTCATCTCATTGAATATAGGAAATAAAATTGTTCAACATATTATCGTGTGTAAAATAAAACTGATGCGTGTGCTCATGCGTAAAAATACATTTAAGAAAAATAGTGTTTGAAGGAAGTTCGCATTCATTTTTTATGTGTTTCGTTTAAGTGTATTCCAGAAATTGATGAATATCTTGAATTGTACCTAATAATTAAACGAAATTAGTATGTGTACGAAGCCGAGAGTTAACTTTCACGTTAAAATGGCCAACTAGAATGATCTGTGATGTGTGTATGTTGTGTGTGTGTGAACTGAATTCCAAGACTCAGTTAATGATCCGTCTCTACTTTCGTTTTTCACAATTAATTTAAAATACGCATTTTTATGTTTTTATTTTACATAACCGAGCGAGTCCATCGTGTCCGAGCAAAAATATTACAATCTAACCACCGCTCTTTTTAAACAAAAAAATCCACAGACAACATGTCCATAATATATTATATATATAATTTTAAACGAATGAAGAATGATGCGACTGCTGTGGGACTCGTATAATAATATAATACACTCGTATTATTGTCTTCGCGGGTTATCGTTTTTCAGCTAGATAAAAATACTTCCTAGTGTTGTATCATACAGGAAGAATAATTGACATTAAATTAGAGCGAAAGTAATATAATATGTGTATAATGTGTATAGTAATTATAGTTCGTTATTTTTTTTCCATTATTTTCAAAACTGGTCTTGACATTGATTTCTGGCCACTTAAAAGAATCGCGCCCTTGAGGTTCCTAAACGGTGAAAGTAATCGGCTATAGTAAGATTATAATTGTTGTTAATTTATATGATTTTTATTTATTTTTCACCAATCGTTTATTGTGTGCACCGGTGACACCTAATGGCGATACTGGTTACAATTATTGTACAATCGCAGTGTCCGAGTATACTCGGATATTATGTTATATAGACGTTTTTTAACCAATTTTTATCGCCTGGCGTTTCTTTTCGTATTTATGGGAAAATTTGTTGACTATCGAAGTATAGAAAGTAGAAATTAAACAAGACAACTTATTAACATTCGACAAAGAATAATTCACGATACTTAATTACATGATACATTACAATCATATATTAAAGAAATATCTGTCTTTAAAAGTAGGTGTTTAAAATCAAATATTACGTATTATTATTATTAGTAGACGATATTTAAGTAGGTATACCAGATGTCATGCCGAACTAAGCCATTCATGAAAATCAATCCTAGCATCTCAAAACTTTTGACAGTGGTGTTTTACGAAAACACTAAAATGGAAACAGTGTGCTACTGTGTTAATTTTTAATTACAATTTTAACATTACCCAAATAATGACCAAAATGAAAGTTTTTAAATAATTTTAAGCAAGTAGACATAATATTAAACATACAGTTCCTAGCTTCTTTTAAGCTTTTAAATATTTATATTCCAATTGCACTAATAAAATATCGAACTCTAAAATAAGATACTATACCTACGTAACTAAGAAGGATTTTACCTTACAATACAGCCTCTCGGTTCGTATTTCTGTACGGGAAATGTAATGGTGTGTATGTCGTTGCTTCTGGGTCCGAGCGTTCGACCTGCACCGGTGATCGATATTGATCGACTGAACTTGTTTAAATCATTGACGTTATACCCATTTTCGATATGTAAATAACTGGCGGGGGCTCAAGATAATCTTTATTATTAACATACTTAGCCAATACAATTAATTAAAAACGGAAATCAGCAAGCGTTCTGATTGGCGGGTCCTGTGTATTTAGAAGGAGGCCCCAAGCCCACCGTTGTTTTAGTTTTTATTATTATAGTACCTATAAATAATGATTAAGGTAGGTACATTATAATATACATTATCGTATATGCATTATACCAATTAATTTTAATCTTACCCTTTCTTACCTTCTCCGCGCTCGTTATTATAATATTTACGATATACCTACATTATTAAATATTTCGTTTAGGGGCGTACTAACTTTTAGACTATTTTTATGGAAAATATTATTTTCATCTCTGAATTATTTTTATAATTCTGCCTCCACAATAAAACAATACTCAATATAATATTTATCAATTACTAATATGTCATACATTGCAGTTAAGCATGGTATTTAAACATTAACAATAATTTAAGTAAATACAACACAAACATATTTACATGTATAATTATAATACATTATTTGTAATATTGTAGTTTACAATTTATTATTTTATTGTAATTTATCAAATAGTACCTAAAGCGAATTATTTAATTAAGTACAACTTTGTCCCGATGAACTTAAAAATTCTGAAAATCAACTTACATTTACTTACAAATAAAGTCCTACAACTTACAATCGGTCCGGAATAAATTAGGCCAAATTGGGGAGCTAACTTCACATGCATATGAGATCAAAATATAAATATTGCTTATTAATTTTTGCGAATCAGTTAATAACATCATTCACTGGTATTCCTTTTTAATATGCAATTATAGTGCTAATCCACATGTGCGTCGTTCTTGGCCCATTCTCGAGCACAACCACTTTTCAAATCTACATGCATTCAAGTATAAAAAAAAGCAAAATATAGTAAATTAATTGAAAATTCAGTATTACGTGTGTGCTATAGAAAAAAGGGCAAATAATTTTCATTTTAATTATACAAAAATTCAAATTACATATAGGTACCTAATAAAAAAAACATTATTTATAATTCTAGAAAAAATTATAAAAACAAAATTTTCCCAATATCCCACATAATATAATTTATAGTTCAAATTGGGGAGGAAAACTGTATTTTTAAGAAGAATAAACATTTTTATAAAACTATATAATTATAGCTGTATAAATGTCGTCTCCCTCTCAAAACTTATCATATTGTGTAAGTACACGAATAGAATAAATGGTTAGAACTGATTCTGATTATTTCCTGTATGTCTAAATCGTGGACTTTAAATCGAAAATAATTATACATTTAAAATTTAAAAATACAATCATTAAAGTTGTTAAATAATATTGACGTTGTAACGTGTAGTTACTAGGTAGATACCTACTACTTAATAAATAATGACCACACCTACAACCCAATGTACACATATGAAATTATGTCCGTGTTCTGCGTATCACTTGTTAAACACGGCTAGGTTTTAAATTGGAATGTTATACTGTACGTCTTGTATACTAAGGTGTAACTCATAAAGTCTTGGATATCATGTCATCGTTAGGTTGACTTATAACTGTGATCGAATAAACATTGCAACATTACATGTGAATAAGAAATTAAATACTTTTAACGTATAAGGTCGATCGTTCGTTGAGAGGTAGGTATACTATTACTATATAATATGGAAAAGATATAATCTTTTAGTAGCCCTTTGAGGCATGACACACTTGTTCTAAATATACGATTTTAATTATTGAAATTATATTCCTACGTTTATTTTATTTATATTTTTTTATTCGTATTATGCTATTTAGATAATATTGTGTATAATTATCTAAATAAATCCTAAAATGCAATGCATAATTTGTCCGTTGTCGAGAAAAAAACGAAATGACAAAGCTGATACATTTATATTTAAGATCGATTTCATTGCATTAATATTATATTTTGTTTATTACTATAGTATATACTATATTTGTTGGATTGTAGTTTTACTGTGGGAAAATCAAAATCAAATTTATTTTATGTTTTAGATATGATTGATGGCCATTAATTGCATTTGAATGTGATTCGATAAATCCTTTCCATAATGTTTCTTTGTAGTAATAATTGTCCTAAAAAAAACTACTTAAACTTTACCTTGGCATTTAAAATGTGTACATATAAAAACATATTACAGTACATTAAGTATTATTGGCAAATTAATATTCTATTATATATAGTTTATACTGATTTTACAAATTTAAAAAAATCTAATGTGATTCGTATTGTTGCTAAAGTATAATATCGAGACCTAACTATTGCATATGTGTAATACGTATATATAGATTATAGATGATACGAAGGTAAAATGATTACCGTTTGCATTTTTTATTATTATTATTATTATTATTGTTGGCTGGTGGATCTGACCATGACTCACATAATAAGTCTATGTAGGTACTGTACATGTATGAAATGCGAATAGAATTGGTTAATTTAATAAGTAGGTTCAGTATAAATATATTCATTATATACCTACTGTCTCAAGATGTTATTGTATTTTAAGTTTATTTACCCTCCGTGTAGTTTAAAACGTCTTGTTTGCTTATTCTATCTATATAGATTATCGAATAAATCTCCCCCCCCCCAATATGTATATAGTTTGTCACTGATTGATCTATATATTTCATCTTGAAACTCCCTGTACTCAAGGGATACTTCAGAATGCAATAGAAATGATTTGAGCAGTCTACTGGGTTAGTTATTGGCTATCTGCCCCATTCATCAATTATACTTGAAAAAAAAAAAATATTATAGTTTTTGTGCTACAACCGGACGTAGATATAACGCACATATGACGTATATATAATACACAATCAAAGTAGGCGCATATGCCCGGAGCGTCGAGATTTCGAGCGTGGGAAGGTCTGTGGGACTTTTGAACCGGCTATAGCCCACTAACTTTGCATTATACAATACATTATAGATCGAATATAGGTAGGTTTATGTTAGATATATTTTTTCCAGAAATTGGAATTATTTTAAATCTTATTCTTATATAAAAAATAAATTACATACAACCGATCTTATCTTGAACGGTGACGATTTTACTTGAAAATTCGTCTGTTGGGAGCGATTTTTTATTCCATATATTATAGATTTGCTTTGGGCTTGTGGTTTGACAGTCATTAAAATTACTATATTACGTTTATTAGATTCAGTTTTGTTGAAATTTAAAGTCGTCCGGTAGCCTTGGATATTTGGATGTAGCGTTTCTTATATGTTTTCTCAGGGCTTAAAGTGGGAAAAAATTTCCGGAGAGACTAATGCCTCCATATAGTTTTAAGTGTTTCACGTGTTGTATGTATAATGCCTAATGCATATAAAATATATGATTTTGTAAGCACATGTTAATCCTAATTGGTTAAAAGGGATTCTTTTTAACCGCCGTCAGAGGTAGGTACTGAGTCCAACTTCGCAAAACCCTTATTCAGCGGATCCAGCACTGTCGCGGCATCGTCCAACACACTTTTTATATTTTACAATTTAAATGAACCTTATTATTAACGTTAAAAAAATCATGTGATATTCACATAATATTCGGGAGTTCATAACAGTATTTAATATGTTGGCTTTAGACGTCAGTTCTGTTATTATAACAGATATTATATTTTCAACGCTCATTATAAGATCTAAAAACCTGTATGACGAACCGTCTGTGGATATATTATTATCTTTGAAAACTGTTGATCGTCGAGACTGATAAATATGTTTATATTTGGGTGATTATACTTTTTCTTAAACCATCTGTTGTTTTCAAGAAGAAATTATGTAATTTCAAAATCTATATGTCAAATATCTCGGGCTAGATCCGCTGCCTTTGCCTACACTTACTTTTGTACGTGTTAGCAGTAGCCTTGCACAGTAATCGGTTGGTGTACGGTACATGTTTGCGTTTATATAGGTACTTACCTATTTATAATATAACCCGATACCGCCGGTATACACGACAAAACTACGAAGACACACTGGCGATTAACATAATATAACGAGTGCACCGTGATAGTGTATCGATTTCTCGATTATCGTTGTATTAGGATTGAAAAAAAAATAATTATTGTTGTCTCATATCAGTGACCTTAGCGAAGATTGTACCGGCCATGGGTCTGTGGTCTACTGCAGGTGGTCGGCGAGAGCGCAATCGTGTGAAACGTAAAACGCTTGTATAACGTAGTATATGGTATGTGCAGTATTAATTGATGACTCGGCCGTACATTATACTACGCGTACAGCTGTATAAGTATTTGTACGAGATTGTGAAATTTTGTAAACATTTATTTTTTTTAATAATCTGTAATTAATGATTAATTACCATATTTTACGAGAAATGTGAACCAAATTGTTGATTAAATATTATTATAACGATTCCTTACTTTATTTTTTTCAAATATTTAACTAAACCTTACTTTTTAATTATCCACGTACCTAGGTATATGAAGTAATAAAATAATTTTACAATATTTATTTTTGTCGTAACTTAATTTAACTATACTTACATAATATATTACAGTACCTATCAATGTATATGAATTACTTAATTACTGTATTGGTATTTGGTAGTGCGTATGAACGATGTAATAGAATCATTTTAGGAAATTTATATAAATTGTATAATATGTAGGTATATTCATGAATATAATTTAATAATCACTATTATCTTTTATAAAATTAAAAATAGTTATATTATATTATAATAGTATGTGTTTAATAATTTGGTTCACAGCATTATCAATGGTAGTACACAAATTTTCTGAATATGGATAATCGATCATATTTAGTACAGTAAGATGAATACAATTTCAATTTCAATTTGATGTTTCTGTACTCACATAATTTTAGGTAATTACATAGTTTTAAAACACAAATTATCTCCGAAAATAACAAATTTCTCGTTACATTGTATACCTACTATCTTTTGACAATTTTTTAACATTAAAAACTCAGTTCTGTTTATAAGATTAAATTTATTAGTTCAATCATTAAATTACATTATTATGTATCCTAACTCTTAAACGGTTAGACATATATATATATGTAAGCCTATTCAAAAAATGTATAAATGTAAACTAAAATATTTCAAATAGGGAAAGATCAAAGTATTATTGTTCAATTAACTTAAAAATTAAATTTTTGTTCTTATATCATGCACTATGTATTTATGTGGTTAACTTTTTTTTTTTAAATTTATCGATTGAGTTATTGAACTTCAGATATTATAATAATTTATAATATATAATAATATTATAATATTTAAACATAAAATACTTAACTTTATATAATATATTTTGTTGCTTAACTTAAATACTTTTCGTTTAAACAGAACTTAAATAACTCCGTGTACTTTTCAAAAACAAATATTTAAGATTTAATATTTCTGTTAGGTATATTTTAACAAAAATCAGAAATTGTCCTACAATCGTCTTTTCTGTTAAGTGAATTTTAATTAGCTTCGATAATGTTTTTTTAAATAGTCAAAAAATGTGTGTTGGGGCTTAACAATCATTATTCTTAAATACCTAACTATAATTATCTCTATATTATTTCTAAGTTGTACGTGTTTAACAGAAAATATACAATTACAAATTACAAATTATGTTATTGTTATTTGAGCATATTATTATACTATACAATTTGTGGTGCGTTCGATTAAAATGTGCCGTTTTAAATAAAATAATAATATGATTACATAAATCTTAAGTAAATAACTAAACATTTCATATGGTATATGTTTGTGCAACGTGTATTGATACATTGAATACTAAATAACATACTTTCTTCGACATGTAGTAACGTAATATAATAATAACTAAATCACACATTGTTAATTGCACTAAAATCTGCTGTAATATCGTAGTATGGTTTCAGGGATTATAAAAAAAGGTTAGGCTAACCTTTTTTTTATATTTATATATATTTGTTATGAATTAATGCCTAAAACCACCTTAAATCTATTTGTCGTTTATAATTTATTTAGCATTTAGAATTTACCCAGCAATAACCTTTTTTTTTTTAAATATCTAGTTTTGAATAACAAAAGCAAATTCTTTTATACAATGTGTATTATATGTATAAATTATTGTTTTACCTATAATGAAATAAATATATTATATAATATTATGTTTTTAACATACCTATGTATAATCACAAAAATATTTATATTTCTTATTAAAATATGGTATTCGGTGGATTCCTCGTTTAAATTATTAATTTAGTACTTAAATAATAAATATAATATGGTATAGGTAATATATATAAAATGCGGTAAAAAAAAAACAAGTTGTATAAAGATAAAATATGTCACCTATCTAGAAAGGTGATTTGCCTATTAGATAATAGACATTTAAAAATATTTATATATATAATATGACATGTTATAAATTATAATATATAGTCATCGACCTTTGTTCGCATAACAATAATTGCGCACATAATGTGTGTAACGTCCATATAATATGTTAAGTAGGTATAATACGAATATAGATTTATATTGTAACGATTTAAATACAATCATTTTGGAAATCGTTATTAGCTTTGAAATATGATGATAATTATTTACACATGTATAGTTTCTGTAGCGAACAAAACGAATATATTTACAAGCTGTGACCTTAAGACAATAGTATTATATATACGTAAGTAGGTACGCGTCTTGTTGTACAAGAAATGATGCAAACGCGGTATGCGAGATCGTCCGATTTACATACAACACTAATATGGTGTGTCCATGTAGAGGTACTGTCTATAGTTGAAACGATTATTCTCTTTAACGTGAGTATAACAATATTCTTTTATGAACCGCGCAGATCGTAAGTTTTTTTTCCGATCATATTATATTATAATCTAGTTGGAAAGATTATCGCGAACGAAGTGTTTATGTAGAGTGTATAATATATAGGGTCGGAATACTCGGAATTGACGAATTATAGTAGCTCCTGCAGACCTACAATATAATATATTTTATAATATTTTAGTCGTAGGTACACAACTTTCGGTTACCAAAAATAATAAATGTTATCTCGGTCGCGGTGTGATAATATTTCGTGAACATATAGCTGACATTTAATATCATGTTAGGGTATTACATATTATAGGCGATATGAGTGGCTTGGACCCCCCGGTTGGGATGTCAACCGCCGTACGCTTGGTGGGCGGTTGTCGTCACGATATATGGGGTCACTCGCCGTGGCGTGCACTATTATGTAGCATTATAGGTATTATGCGCATTAAAATATGTGCAAATTAAATTTTATTCGGTTTTAGTCGTGTGACGGTCGCGAGCTGTAAAAATGATATCGCTGTGGGCGTACGCGGTTTTCTAGAAAATATGTACGTCAAAGGTCTTGGCGATTGTCGATATTATAATATGATATGTTCGCGGTGGCAGTGGACGTTCTGTTGACAGGTTGCTGTATTAAGCCGCAGGCACCATGGTCACTTTCTAAAGTTTACTATTGATTTATAGCATACCTATATATTTCAAAATTTTACGCGGGAGCAAAAACCAAATTGAGCGTTTACTCGCTTATTTATATAAACCGCTTACCTAATCTTTTCTAGTTTGAGCTATTGTCGGATAATTACGAGGATAATTATCTATAAGTACATATAACAAATTATTATAAGAACCGTTACGTTATTTAAATGAGATATTGATAGTATTTCGGAGAGAGAAGACGTCGCTCCGAGTGTGAAGCATGGGGGGGAGGTGCATCTGACAAATTTGACAGTTTTATTTACGGAAATTACATTTAAATTAGACAATTAAAATTAAAATTTAACCAGATACACTTTGTTTACTTATCAATCGAATTCTTGTTATATCGCGTATTTAAAAAGTATAAATCGTAAATCCTGTACTTATATGTATCTATAAATATATATATATAGGCGTTAAACACAATTATGATATTATTTATATAAATCGTGTGGTGGCCGATCAGAGGAATATCTGGTCGAGCAGCTCCTTGGTGAGCACTCTGTGCGGCCTGTCCGGTCGCGGCGTGGTCCGGTACAGTCGCTCGTTGATGTGGTACAGCTCCTTGCTAAGGTCGCACCGCACGTTGAACCACCAGTCACACACGAACACGGCCTGGCTGAACTGCGTGCCGTTCGGGCACAGGAACGAAGCCTGCCGGCCGTCGATGTCACAATAGTGCCAGGCCTGGCACCTGGTGTCCACGTCTGCGAAGAAGCCCGGGTACGGTTGATCGTCGCAATAGAAGTCTGTGTACGGCACCACGGCCAGTACCGGGTAGTCCGTACCTGGCTTGCCTGCAACGGGAACGAAATGTTAGCATATGCCTATAAGTTTGATTTTTTAAGTTTTTAATTGTATAACCAATTTACCACCGTTTACTACATTCAAATCGCAATATATTGTACGATCAAGACAAAAGTTGGTTACCTCCAAGTCAATTGCTGTACAGAGGTGAGAGTTCAACGTTACAAAATATCAACAGATATAATATATAACCTAAGCTATATTATATTATATAGAGTATGTTATATAACTATGTGTGGTACAGAAGTCGTTGCAATAAATGCAAATATGTCACTTTTCGTAGTTTCTGGTGTAATTATGCCGATGTGTTATTAAAATATTACACAATTACCAATTAGTTTGGTATGTCTGTGTGTAATAATTATCGCGATTTATGGTTTACTTTAAATTTTAATATCATTTTTTATTGTTGTTACCCGATAGTTGGAATGTGGTGACACCGAATTGATCACGTAGACGCGATTTGGGTACAGGTTGTCTTGGAGACTGGAGTGCTTAAGGATCAGAGTGACATCCACACACCTGCATAGTTGTAGTTGTCTTGTACAATTTATTTATTTATTTATATTTTTACAATAATAATTAAATGCAACCACCATTCAGATGGGTCGAACTCATACAAATATTGTGAAGCTAAAATAAGTATTTATTATTGACTTTGGAAAAGAATTGATGATGTATGATGGAAATTCGTAATGTAATTTAATATAATAATAAATAATAATTTATGGCAGTTATGACTTAAGTTATTGTAATGACTAAACAAATATTTTTAAAAAATCATTAGTTATAAAATATATTCCAAAATAAATGTTAATTGTCTGTTGTTGGTTCGTAATATTAAACAACTGCTATATGCTCTGGCAAAGCTACATTAAAGAAACAGACAGTGAGTAAAAATATGCTATTCAGAAGATAAATAAATGAGAAGACTCCTCGGTCGGTTGTGTTAATTCCACATTCTTTGCCCCGAAAATACATAATATACATGATTGTCTTCGTCTTAGTTTGTGGAAGGCAAGTAATCATGGGCAAACGGCGAATTATAATTTTAGATGTTTTAAATTGAACCATTTCTTCATACACCTTATACGTCCTAGGTCCATAGTATATATTTATTTATTTAATATTTTAATTTAAAATGTAAAATATGATAATATTAAAATCCTTCAGAATGTATACGTGCGTATAGGTGCTATAAATGCGACCTGCGCTGTTAATTATTACGCTTGTCGCGTACCTATTGCAAAAGTACTCGACTGTTAAATACCCGTAAGGCGTTTGCAAATATTTCGAACTCCAAATCGAAAGCAATAATATATTATAATTTATATATAATATAATAATCCATACCGCTCCGATTTCAACTATAAACATGCTACGGCGGTCGCGTTTCGTATTTGGTCTGACGTTTAAGCTTATATAAACTATTTTTTATTTTTTTCTCTGTTATTTGTTAATTTCATTTATTTTAATTAGAATGAGAAACCGCCGCCGGACTTCTCGATTCGTACCGAGTATATCACATCAAACATTATAATTTATACAATAGGTAATAATATGTGCACATTTATCAGTGGATTATATAAATGTGTTATTGTTCTAACAACTATTATTGGGCTGCAACAGGTTGGTGAAAGACCGAAACTATTACTATTATTATAGGACTGTATAGGTACTCGTTAAAATATTATATTTCCTAGTTGCAAAACACGCTTAACACTCTACTCGTAAGTTAAATATGCAAATCGATCTACAGTTTATAATAATAACAATAATTGACTGTAATAAATTAGAGATTGTTGGTCCGACGTGTCGATTCTCGGAAGTCTGGGTGATGGGACACAAAAAGCCAATATGTACCGTGGTTATAATGTTTTGATATTAAAGTTAATTACGGTCTCTCCCCAGCATACGATCTACATTCACTCGTTGATCGAATTCTAAGGTTATTAACGATAATAATGATCCATATTAAGAAGTTCGAGACGAGTTATTAGATGCGAATTTTCGCGCGTATCATAATAGTATATTAATATGTATGTATACATTTCACTATATATATATATTATATCGCCGTGAAAAATATATAATATATATATATATATATACGTTGCAACCGAACGCCGACGCAGACCTTGAAATATTTGTACCAAAAATCATCAATTTGTGTCCTTCTGCTGCAGCATTATATTCTGTACATCGGCTGTAATTCGTTAATGTACACGAAATATCAAATTGGTTTATCATTCTTATATACCTATACAGCCCGCGTGTTATTATGTGTCCTTTCTAAAGTAAAAATTAAATACAAATCGGTCGTTCTATCGAGTGCAATAAATAATAATACAGCGTATATTACGATACCGCCTCACGTCTATTGTTCTTATTATTATACCGTGTAAAATATTTGTCATCGCGTCGCATAATATTATAATAATAATATAATATACTAATGGGTACACCTTCGCTTGCGTTCGTTAAATAAATATATATTATCCTATGTCCTCAACTCCTCAAGCTCAAAGCATGCAACGGGTACAAATCTTTTTTTAATGGCCATGTCGTTAAAATTTTGTCAACAAAATGTTTTTTCCTCTATCTCCCGAATTGAATTTATATCCACGTTTCGTTGAAATTTGTCGAATTCGTATCGTCAGCAGCACTCTTAGAAAGTGTTAATATTTATTTTAATATTCAGCGCGTGCTTAATATTATTACGTGTGAAGCTTAATATTAAAATATGGGCATCGTACCTTCATTCGCATTCGATTGGTTGCGTAACTTTATCAAAAACCTATATGTCTATACTTGTATATTTTAATGTTCAATTTTATCATTGTTGCCGTCATATTTGATAAAGTATGAGGGATTCGTAAACTAGATATTTTATTTTGAAATCAACTACTCATAAATATAACAAAAACAGTGCTCGTTTTTAAAATTTAATTTTTTATGATGAATATTTGACTATTTACCTTTGAAACGTGTTTTAAATATAATATAATACGCACTTATAGATATGATGACAAAATAAAACAACGAATCAAAAGTGAAGCCGCGCATTCTTTCAAATTTTTTTTAAATCTTTTCTATATAAACTTTATTAAGCTGTCAGATTATCAAATAAAATAGTTAATACAACTATTTCGTAGTTGTATCGATTTCAATAATTGTACAAATTCGAGTATTAATCTTGCAGGCATAAAATCATATTATGCAAAAACTCCTGGTTACATTTTTGCTCTCTAATTTTTTTTCTCGATATCATGCAAAGGCCTAGAATTTCGGTTAACAGCAATTTTTGAACCACTGATCATGGATCTTCAATTAGCTTTCTCTCGAATGATATTACATTGAATAACGTGTTAACAAAACCATTAGGTAATATTTGCGCGCGTGCTGGCTGCCATATCAATTATTTGGCAGCGGGGCAGCGGTGACACATTATTAGGTAGTATGTTCATTATTCAGTATACGTTAGTAGTGCCGACTCATGTCTCGCAAAGATTAATCACTGTTATTATATTATAACAATTATTCAATATTAATATTAAGGATGACAATATATCGCAACTAACCCGATTTCTGGTGTAACCGTAATTCGGTCATCTAACCTGTAACCGTGTAAATAGCATGACAACTATACCTGGAATCGACCTTCCTAGTTCCAAGTATTCCCTCACGGACGGACTCAGAAATCCCGGAGGTACTTTGGTCGTTTCCTCGTCGTCGTCCTCGAGTTTATCTCTTTGGTCCAAACCGTCCGCATCGTCGTCTCCTCCGGCGTCTCGCGTCTCCAACGCTCTGGCGCTCTTCGATTTCTTGCCATCTTCCGAACCTCCTGTACACAACCACACAACATTATTTATTTATCAAATCAAATTACTATACATCGCTTTATTATTATATGTGCCACTTATGCGTATTTACATTGTCAATTCAAACCGACACTGTCTGTGTCTCGGGTCAAACGTTGAATAATAGACCCATTTGAAAGTGGCTCCGTAACGTTTTTATTTTCTATGTTTCATAATAATTCTTAGGCACGCGTTGGCGTGCGCCCGAACACAAATGTGACCTCACGGGTCATATTTATTATTATAGCCCGAATTATACCTACTTGACGGGTGTAATATGTGGATCTTGTGTCCACGTATTAATGAGACTGTATAATATATAATAGTAATATATTTTATTATCTCCTAACCGATTGTGTGTGTGTGTATGTGTGTTGGATCATTGTATTGTGCTTGCAGCCAATCCAAAGAAGCGACTGCAAGTCAATGACAACTCAAGTTTAATGTGATAAACATGTGTGTAGTTATCGAGGTTAATCACTTTTGAGGAAACGATGATCCGATGATAAAGTAATCGATCGCTTACCACCCGACCTATGTAATAAAATTGTTTTTATTGTTCATCAGAGTTCAAACTTTAGGCTATTGTATATTATAGTCACGGTGTTTATAGTTTCGACCTTAATATTATTAGGGGACTCTCGAGTTTTAGACTCCCGTTTTTCGTCACTTTCCACTGTCTGTGTGCGCCTGGTGGGCGTTTTTATTATGTTATTCTTTTTATTTTATCACAATCGTTATTAATAACGAAGTCGTGCTTGCCCCGAAGCTGTGTGTGCCGAGTGTTCTAGATACGTGACTCGGGGGCGTGGCCAAAACCTTTCGAAAAAAGCTACCTCCACCTACACCTACGAGACCTTGTGCCCAAAATTTGCAAATTATGTTTGAATTGACAAAAAGGTCTATTTATTTTCGTCCTTTTTATTCCTGCATTAAATCTAGGGTGCTCAAACTCCAAAGAACAGGTTTCGTTATCTCCCACCCCACTTTGACTGGCGATATTCCAAATAATAACTTATACTGGAAACCTGTTTCTTTGTGAGTCGTTCATTCAGATACAAACAACGCGTCTAATGGTGTACTTTAAAGTTATACTAAGTACATATAGTTCTTATTATATGACACTCTGATTTAAATTCTCCCTTTCTAAACACACTGCCCATGCCTACCACATTGTTATGTATACAGATTGATTTAACTAAGACTAGAAAAATACTCTAAATGGACAAATAATGTTAACGGTTATACATATTGTTTTTTGACTAAAATCATATTATTATAATATTTGTGTGTGGCAATAAATTGGTTTTTATAGTTATTATACCTACGTTGGCAGATCACATTTTTAATATTAATGACATTTTAAAGTGTAATTTTTCATAAATATTAATTACACGCTCTATTTAATAAACCATATTAGCATCATAAACATAATATTTTAGATAGCTTTAAATTAAATTAAATTAAAATTACGTAGATAAATAAGAAAAGTATGAAATACTCTAAATCATAAATGCACATATTATTGCGGCCATCTGTTTTTAATTTAATTCTTGGATTGGATAAAACCCTGATTTTTAATTAATAATTTGTTTAATTATCATAAGCTTACAATTATGTATTATAAATATATCACTTACCGATGTTTGATATGAAGATGACCGAGAGCACCGAGCACACTAAAATTATATTAAATAAATTTAAAAAATACATGGTTTAATTGTTAAATTTAATAAATTAAGTTTTATAAAACTGTTCTAAACGAACATGTAACGATTAAGTTTCATCGAGAAAAGAATCGTACGCATGTCTATCGAGAACATACAAGGAAGCCGGTTGACGGCTCACTCGTGCTAGGCCCATGACCGGTCATGAGACTGCTTTAACGTGGCCTCGGCCACTCGAAAGAGCAATAAGAAAAGATCCGGAAGGGGAAGTGGAGTGGAAGGGTATTGATACCCTATAAACATAATATAATACACTATATTGTATCAATATCATTATAATAACATATGGTAATGGTTTGTAACAAAATATTTTTTGTTACCTACGCATATATATTTAAAAAAAAAAACCAAAATAATATATTATATGGTTATATAATGCGCTTACTCTTTAAACGTATATCGTAGAAAAGGTTAGCATACGAATTGTAACTATTAACTTAATCGGGGTATTTATTAATGTAAATTATATGGCCGAGTAGAGAAAAAAATGTATTAAAATAATACGAAGAATCAGTATATTATTACGTGTCTAATCTGTATAAAATTAACGATAATACAACTAAAATGTAGTTGATCTGTAACTGACATTGAGAAACAATTTAAGTAAATTAAATACAGTTAATTTTAGTCTCAAAAAATTGCTCTTGATTAAATATTCTTCTGGTTTACCAGAGCACCAAAGAATATTTATCTCGCTCATCGTTAATTTTCTATACCTACCTACAAATTACAATGTTCTGTTTAAGTCACTTAGTGTCTATATTTATTTTAATACAATAATAATAATAATAATTAATAAGATATACAAATTATTCACGTATTATTATCAATTATCATTGATTATAAACACAATTTATGCTATATACCTGTTATTTTTTGTTAATCGTAATTATTTTTATTTTATTTTAGAAATTCAATGAAAAGGTGCAAAAACATCGATGTTCTAATTTTAAGAAAAATAAAAACGAACAGTATAGAAAAAGTATATCAACATACGTATCTTCTGTAATTGGAACTTTACAGTGTTTGGAACAACGGTTATTTTCGATGATTGATCAAGCCGAACAGTCTTCCTCCAACTCTATGACCCATGTGGTTGGCCAACTAAGCAGTTTCATAGACGTAAGAATAATTATTTATAGAATATGTTTTTATTATGTCTTGACTTGTGCAGTGTATAGTTTCGATCCATGTATATGGCGCGATAATGCAATGTTAGAACATTTTATCCAATATGCGGAGTTTTTCATCCACTTTTTTCCGTCCAAATCATGTGATTAATAATTAAATTTAAACAAATATTTGGATAAAAGTAATTTGTTGACTATCAATTACATCAAAATAATATATCAATAGACCTAGAATGAAATAATAATAATTATATGTTTTTATAAAAACCTGTTGAATGTTAATTTTACTTTGTACGTTTTCATTATAATATTGCAAATCGTTCGAAACCCTGTTTTTTACCTACCCTGATCAATAATTATTAAATATGTTTTACAATGATGTGTTTCTTTTGTCAGTCATCAGCTTTTCTATCATTAAAAATGTTTCAATCTTGAACTTTGAGGGTGGTTCTTGAAATAAACTGTAGTTAGTACATTGGCGAAAAAATATTTGTGCTTTTCAAAATAATTATGAAAACAAAACAAAAATAGGGATGAATTGGAATTTTAACGGAAAATTGGTTTTAGGTAGAAATATTGTTTTTCTTTACTGATATCAATAAAAATATGTATAATAAAATATCTTAAGAAATCTACTTAGGCTGACTAACAAGTCTTATCTCAGAATCGTTTTTCGTACACCTAAAAATGAATTCAATTCGAATACTCACACCTAATATACACAGTTGAGCGAGTTCCCCGGTTTTTTTTTATAAGCTTGGCAGGATTTTACACTCGTTATATGCTGTAATAATAATTGTACCAATACTTATTTGTATTATATTTGCTCGACTGGGGTGGCGTTTCTAGGATCTGCAAACCAAATTGAACATCTTAGACGTGCTATTGAAGAACAATAATTATTCGTCCATCGCGATGTTGGATCACATTGCCGGCATTGAACGCATGTTGGACATGACTTATTACTTGGCGAAGAAGAACAAAACCAAATCGTCGATCATGTTCGATGAAAATATTTACGCTGCCGTTCAGAGTTCCGTGTCTTTCGATATCGACACATCCGATCGTTACGTACTGGGATGTTCACCCGACCTTCTGCCCGAATACACCTTGAGCGCTACGATCGGACTTTACTCGGATGACAACAACGGTAAGAGACATTCGACGTTATCACTTTATATCAACAAATCAATCATGGGTAGACATTTAGTCTAGTGTTAGGGACCCCCCCCCCCTTTCATCTATTTTTTTTATAGAAGACACTATATTATATTATATAAATGTTTTAAAAATGTTTGTACTTAAATAACTAAAATTACTAAAATAACTTTTTTACCTTGAACGTTGACCCTTCGTATATGACATTGCGTAAAATTGGTAGCGACGTTGCCAAGTTTTTGTATTATAAATAATAAATAATTTTTTTTTTAAATTTTTTGGTGCACGTAGGTTATTTTGATTTTATTGCTATTTTACCGCGCTCAATCGTAAATCGCTTGAGCCAACGACATGGGACTATTGGTAGTAGGTACCTATACAAAATTTTTTTGATTGGGATTTTTAAGTACATTTAAATTCTCGTTAAAAGTTCTCATACTAATCCTTATAAAAAAAAAAGTTTGTCAACGTCCTCTTCATTACGCGTTACGCCAATGCATAATATATAAATATCAATCATAATAAAATGATTAAAGGTAATCATTAAATCTCGTATATATAGGTAGGGTATACATTTTACCTTTACATTCCGTCTTGTGATGTGTTATAGCGCTGTCTGAAACACGGCCGTCGTCTGTCTCGAGCATGTTGTCTTCGACGATGTCAATGAGCAGCAATTATTCGGCCGTTTCCGGTGCAGAGGCCGCTGCCGTTTTTGGTGATGTCTCCGCTTCTTCTGCTGACGCCGCCGCCTCTACTACTGACACCAGAGCCTCTTCTGTTGACGCCGGAGCCTCTTCTGCTGACGCCGAAGCTACTTTTGCTGACGCCGGAGCCACTTTTGCTGACGCCGAAGCCACTTTTCCTGACGCCGGAGCCTCTTCTGTTGACGACAACACTTCCGATGATTCCGTCGTCGACTGTCCACTGCAATCGCAGGTCGTCAAGGAGATCGTGAAAAACCAAGTCGATGTCGTAGTCGTGTCGCACTTAAACAGCCCGTCCGACTTTTACGTGCAGCTTAACGCCAATTTAGGCATGTTGGATATGGTCAACAGCAAACTCGAAAGACACGTGAAATCAAAACATGGCTCTGTACCGGTGGGTCCCGTGGAAATAGGTGAGTTGACACTGGGCGAATCACTGTAATGACAATTTCGTATGTTGTCGGTGGCTTGCAAACGTTTTGTCGTCGGATAGAGAACAAGTTAAAAATAATTCTTATTATCGAATCGTTTTTTTTTTGTTTTTTAAGGAGAGTTATGAACTAGGGCCACTAGGGGTGATTTGTGGACAGGATATTTAGAGGCACTATTGTAGTTATTGTTTGCTGGGTGTAGGGGTTTGATACAAACGAGTGATAAACTTTAAAAAAGTCCAAAAACCACATTATTTAAAATGAAAACGTTGATTATAAATTACTCATAGCCCATAGGTATTGTTTGTTTTTGTCATTTAATTAATATTAATTAAAAATTAACAACAGCGGACCATTTGTGCAACAAAAAAAATTTTCTGGGGGGGGGAGCTAAAATTGTATCAGCAGGACAGACCCTGATAATTGATATTTTAAACTACAATATGATTAAAAATCTGTGTTGTGACTGTTGATTGCACCTATGCAGCGAACAGAAATATGTATTTTTTTACTTTATATAATTTTAATTGTAAAAAAAAATATCTATCACTAAACCAATCATTTACGTTTATGATGAAACTCATACCATTTTTCATCAGAACCAGAAATTATCATACTAAAAAAATGTTGATTTTTATACAAAGGCCTGTCTCCAGTAATACTTAACTCAGATTATCTTTGAAATTTTTTAGGATATGCTCGACTTATAAATAATAAGTCAGCAGTGTTTTATTATTGTCTTCGTATTTTTTTGCCTCGAACTTTTTTCCTAATATCCAAACGAGCTTCTGGAAAAATAGCTGTTCCGATTTTTTTAAATATTTTTTTTGGTTAATTGTTGCCTAGAGTTGTTTTTTAAATTTAGTTAAAAATTACGCAATAACAAATATATTCACAAAACAACTGAATTGAATAGTAGTAGTCCTTTATACTTTGTATTTTGTTTTTGTTACTTCTGTTATCTCAAGTAGGAGTGGTTAACACTTCACTAATTGACCCACAAGGGGGGGGGGGTGCCAATTTTCAAAAATGAAATTGCCTTTTTTTTGGCCCAATATATCAAAATAACGTAAAAAACAGCCAAATTGGGGCGAAATGGGTCCCTATTTGTATCCGCCACTGAAACACTTTCAGTCAAAATAATTTTTATAAAAAATTAAGTAAGTGTTTTTACAGTAGTTTTGTAATAAAAGTAAAAAACTATTGAAGTGATTAATTTTTGAATTTGTTTAGAAATGTTAATGAATGTTATATAGTTAAACCTTAAAAAACAACATAATTATGTTTTTTCTTCAAATAATTCCCTGAATCCGGAAACAGCCCGCCAAACTAATTAATGTTTTGAAAAAAATATATATAATATATTATTTCTCATTTAGTTTTCATTGTTTTTAATTTATTGAATTAATTAAATCAAATAAATTTATTATTTTTTCTTTTGATGCTATTCATAACAGCTTATAATAGTCATACATAAAAATGTTGGCCCGCGTTTCCAAAGCGTATCTCAAATTTGGCCCGCCTTATAAAAAAATTCGGAGACCCCTGCTCTATATTTATCAGTTTAACATAAACACAAACATACTAGGTAAACATAAAACTGTATTGGAATTGTCTACCTAATAATCGAACATTCTCACTTCAACCAAAAAAATATTCGCCGCCCCTTTTTAAAGGCTCTTTACTAATATATACTATCATATATAACTGTATTTTATTAATGATGAACTGGGTGTGATTTCCAGATAGTACCATTATGTACGCCGTACAAACATCAGCTAATAAATGGTGCCGAGGTATTGTACTCCACACCTTCAACGAAAATAATACAGATTTGTTCAGAGTACACTTTATCGATTACGGTTTTATGGAGACTGTAACAGCCGACAGGTATTCATTATTCATTTCTTATTATGAACTATTCAATTGTCATGATTTTGTTATTCCATTGGTAAAACTATGAAATTATTCACAAGGAATCTTTAACAAAAAATGTTGTGTCAGAAATTGAATCTAAAATAGATTTTGTGGTGAATAATTATATAATGATCAAAAAATTTCTGCCAATACCCATTTTTTTGTAAATAAAATATATATTATATTATATAATTTGTATTATTTAACTTTGCAGAATTAAAAGTTTGCCAGTAACTGTTGTCTCAATACCACCATTAGCCTATAATTGTGCCATATATGATTTGAAGCCAAAATATACAACTGGATGGTCAAATGAAGCATACATATTATTCAATGATTTGATGTCATCAAAGACAGGTTTATATTTTATATACCCTTTGGACATAAAAGATTTACGTATCGAGGTTGATGTAGTTTGGAATAGAGACATTTATCCGCTGTCCATACGCGATGCTATGTTTTTTTTGGGATACGGTTCTTATGAGTATTATGTGAACAAACAATTGGTGAGTATATTAGTTGTTGAATTTTTTTTATACATTTTAAATATATATTATTTTTAGCATCAAGAACTTGTAAATATGATAACATTGCCTGATAATTTAAAACTGGAAGAAGAAAAAAGATATTCTGTAATCTTATGTCACTTCATTTCACCAACGGAGTTTTATATGCGAATAGTAAATATATAATATACATGCATACATTAAACATGTATTAAACAAAGATTTTATACATTTGTAATAATTATTATATAATAGGCTGATGATACTGCCCAATTAGAAGAAGTTATGAATGCACTAAAAACAATATACATACCTACTGCAGAAAATACACATAAAAGTTATTTATTATTTACACCACAAATTGGTACTTTTTTTATCTTGGTTATAACAAAATGTATAGTACTATTATTATACGTTTTAATATTTCTATTCTTCTTAGGTATGGCTGTTGCTGCTAGATATTCTATTGATGGTCATTGGCATCGTGCAAAGATAACAAGTTTGCCTGAAGAGCGCTTGGTCACTGTCTTTTATATAGATTTTGGCAATTCAGAAACATTGCCATGGGATGAATTAAGAGTACTTGATAAAAACCTCATTAAGACACCACCGCTCGTAAGTTTAATTTTACAATGACATGCTTGTAAATTGTTTTGGAAAATATTTTAGAAACAAAAAATGATTTAACAATGTATAGAAATGTAAATCCACGCATTTTGATGCCTGTAAAAAAATGACAACTCCTTAAAAATTATGATTGTTAAACTCCTTTTGCGTGCAACTTGCTGCAGTAAGTGCAACTCAGCAACCTTTGTAGGCAATGTTCGAAAATTTGATTTTATGCAAGCTTGTATGGCAACCAAAAAAATAATTAATACTAATTTCTACTAATTATTTCTTCTGTAACCAATAGTAACCATTTATAAACAAGAATGTCCATTATAAATTTCAAAATCCCTGTTTGACCACCTCCCCGGGTTGGATCTACTTTGTCCATATGTGAAACTAAATCATTCCGGGAAGAGAAACCACTCAAAAACTCACATTATTTTTCAAAATCGGTCTAGACGTTTAGGAATGCGTAAAGGACAGACAAACATTCATTTTTTATATAATTTAAGATATAACCTAGCAATTTATACCTGTAACATGTTTAATTATTTTAATTGCCCTAATATTGAATAAATCTAAAAATAATTATCTAAGAATATTTATTGAAGACATTTTTTTTTAATTTGGTCGAATTAAAAAAAATCAACTGATAAGCATTATCATTGATAATATTTCTGAACTAGTGATACTAAGTATAAGGTCTATGGGTTGCACCCACAGATATATAAAAAATGTTTGCAACTATCACAGTATTACTGCACTTAGTGCAAAAAACTGGCATAGTGCATTAAGGTGAAACACAAAAGAGTCCACTCAGTGCACACTGCTTATTTATATTGCCGATGGAACTCTTAAAAAAATTATTCAAAACAATGATCATTTATTCGTTTGATAAAAATAATTATTATTACTTATCGAGAAACTGAAAAATATAACTTATAAACTTTAGATGAAATAATAACAACAAATTGTTTATAAGTCATAATAATTTATTTTTATATTAAATACTTTTTAAATTTGACTACCTACTTTATTTTTATTGCTCTCCATGCGTACAACACACACTTTTCGTAAGTAGTTATTTACATTGACTACCGCGTTTTTCCAATACTGAATTCATGTTTGCAAAATGACACTGAAGTAAGTTTGAGTCTGAGTATAATATAAAAAATATATAATAACATTTATCGGTAATCTCTCGAACCGTTCATCCAATTAAAAAACATTGCACGTATTCGTAATTTTATAATATTTTTACTGATGAGAATTCCGGCATTTTAATCGGGCACAAATCTTTTAAAGTAGTTTTAATAATAATGTGATATTATTATGAACATTTGTAAATTTAAATATGAATAAAAACATACAAAGACCCAAAATGGTTTATTTTTATAGCGTTTAGTGTTTAATTGTAAGATGTGTTGGTTAGTCTATTGGATTTTAATCAATTCATATGGAATAAATAGTCATAATATAGTACCTATAGTACCTATTAAAGTAATATGTAGTATGTTTTTCTCAAGAACCATAAAATTATTTGATTATTAATATAAGGACATATAGGACATGATCTCCACAGACAAAAATCTGTGCATAAAATTATTTCATTTTTTTATGAGTGTATACTAACAAAATCCCCTCATTTATTTATTTATTTTATACTTACTGATGATATTAATGATTTTTGAAATAATAAGTGGTTCATGATAAAAGATATTTATAGATAATTATTTATCAACTATAATTAATAATTATTATAGTAATATTATTTGAATTCCTATACAAACGAATGTCAAATGTCCATTCCAATATAAGAGTAAATTAAAAGATATAATAGTACACCAAAGTTTTCACAACATAATAATTTTATCTATAAAAATGTATATTTAGTGTGCATTTTTGTGTATTTATAGAGTGTAAATGAATTTGGAGATTTTGTCCTACTCCTTAAAAATAGATAAACCGTAACCACCTTGATGTTTTTTTAATTGTTATTAAATGTATATGTGTGTCAGTGGCGTGCAGAACATTTTTCGGACCTTAGGCAAACTATACAATTTGACCACCCACCCTACCACCATCAGGTTTTTCGAACTCCATTGATACTTTAACAAATTGTATACATTTATATGTTATTTAAAATGTACGATCAAACTAGTGCCCAGATGCACACCTAGTAACTAACCCACCCACCCGTATTTTCCCTGAGGCAATTGCCAATAGCTGTTCAGCATGCCACTGACGTGTGTTTTACATTTTGTCTTAATACCTTATTATTTATAATTATAGGTAATAAAGGCATCATTGGCTGATGTTAATCCCGCTGTTGACGGTGTAGAAAGTACCAAGTGGAGTGATAATGCTTGTGCTGCATTTTTAAATTTTTCAAAGATTGATTACGCTGACAATGCCTTGATTGCATTCATACACAAAGTTGATGGTGATACACACAAAATTGTTTTATATAATTGTTCATCAAGAGCTGAGATTTGCTTGAACAGTAAACTTGTATCTCAAGGATATGCTACAACAATGGATCCTATATCATGTGTATTCAAGAAAACAAACATAAGAAAACAAGTGAAGCAACCAGTGTTAATAAACTCTAGAAATGCAAGTAGAACTTTTTATAAAACTATGGTTTTAATAAATTAATTTCATATTTCTTACTATACTTTTTTTTTATGAGAACATTTTACCGTTTAAATTCTGCCGCGCTTATCTTCATCAAACATATCCTGCTTGGTCTACTTGTATTTATCGGTTTATAATATGCGCGCTGTGTGTAGTTTTATGTCAGCGCACATACCAGTTATGTTTGGAAATTGTGACTGCGTCATGGCTTAAACAACTGTCATGGCTTATTTTATGTACTCAATATTGTCCTGTTGTTTTGTAAAATATGTATTCTAATTGTAAATAAATTGTAATATCCTACAGAAAGAAGTAATATTACCATCCGATGATACTTTATCTTTTACTAAGCTGCGATCAGTTACTGAAAGTGAAAATCATAGTTGGAAAAATAAGAAACTTAAATTCCCTGGTATGCCAATGTCAATCGTTAAAGTTGTCAGTCCTGATGAAATAATTCTAAAAAAAATGAATTTTAATACTGAGATGTAAGTATACAAGTGATACAAGAGTATATTTTGACAAACTAATTTATATTTGAATTAAAATAATTTATATTATTATGACCACTAATAATTGGAAGTATAACTTTTTTTTAATATTTTGTTCTCCATATTTTTTTTTTACGTTTCATACGGTTCAATTTCTAAGTCATTTTGGTGTCCTGACTTTGTCGCTTCATATTATTGTTTAAAAAATGTATAGAACATTTGATGAATACTGGTTGTCATCGGCTAAACGCAGCAGACATCAATGATGAAGCATTGTTGTTACCAGCATTGGACTTGACCTACCGGGAAATTATTAAAAGGGGCCCCCACATGAAATAAAAAAGCTTGCTTCGCTTATATTACAATATTAGATGAATTATATTAACTACCATATCCAAAGAAAACAATGTGTAACAAAACACATTTTTATTTATTTTTTGATTTTAAAATAATTATTGTGACCACTATCCGCCGCTAACCGGTAATCGTCATTGTAGTTGTTTTTGGCAGAGCAGGGGCTGCTGGCCGATAGGCGATAAGAAATCTTTTGTAAAATACCACTGAAAAGTAATAAATTTATAGATATAAGATTAGAATATAGTATAATATAATATTTCAAATTTCTATTGTAATTGTAATTGTATAATTTTAATATAATATTAATTAGCAAATGTGTTAACCATAAAAATTGCCGAAATACGAAGGAGGGGGGTGGGGGTCACCGGGAAATGCCCGGTTTCCCAGTAGGCCTATCGGCCCATGTGTTGATTCTATCTTATTTTTGCAAATTTTCATTCAGTAGAATCGATTTAGTGTTAGTTTAAATATTAAAGTTTGACCTATGATCGAACTTAATTATAAGAATTAATAATTAACTTTTAATTGAGTTATGAGTATGTAAAATATTTAATTATAAAAATACTCATATATTATTTGAAAATTAAAATATGAAAAACCAACACAGATTAATATTCTTACCTTCAAGTTTGATAATAGGTCAAATTCACTCTAATATTTAAGCCCAATTTGTTATGCTGGACTCAATTTTGATATATTTTACGTTTGTAAGGTTTGTAAGACAAAGACAACACATGCAAGTGTCATCTTAAAGAATAATTGTTACTACATTTTTTAATCTAATTTAACCTAACATAAACATATTATTATATACATATAAATGCTGGTAGTGGTTTAACAAGTGCTATAATGTACTCAATCATATTGCATTTTAATAAGTTAAGTTGCCTTTTAAATATATTTTTTTTATCTGATTTCAGATTGACTGAAAAAATGAACAAAGTTTATAGTGATGAAAAAAAAAATAAAACAATATTAGGTTGGAAAATAAATGATTTATGTGCAATATTAATTGAAAAGTACGGAAATTGGTATAGAGGAAAAATTATAAACATAAATATAATAAAACATATGGTTACAGTAAGTTTAAATTAATTTTTACATTGTAACCTATAAGCTTAAGTACATGAAAAAAGTTAACTGTATGTTAAATATTCATAAAAGGACAGTAATCTCATGAAAAACTAACAGAATAGAAAAAAAAAATGTCATGGCACCAGTCTGATGTGCGACCTACATATACATATTCGGTCCAGTGTGCGGCCCACATATAGATATTGACCTATATTGCATTTTTAATAGTTATTAATTATTATAGTTATTATTATAACTTACAAGTAATTTATCCTTTAAATGTATCCTTTTTTCTGATAAGAATTCATCATAATTTATGTTATAAAAGCATCTTTAATGTCTGATAAAAATTCATCAAATATAATTTGCTTGTTTGGGTGAAGGGATCTCCACCACTGCTCTTTAAGTTGTCTAGGTTATAATGGAGATGTACCATTTACTCTTATTCCATATCGCTTTTTCAGTATTTTCAACAAACATTCTATGGTTTGGGTAGTGGCATTTGTATCAGGATCAAACCATTTCTGATGATTCACAAGTATTGTGTATGTATCCTTCATTGTTTAATGACAAATAAGCTCTCCATTCATCACTATGTATATTTCTAGTTCTACTTTGTTTTTAACTATAGAAAGTAAGGTTTCTTTGTCACGTTTTTCTACGATGAATAAACGTCTTTCCATAATATTTTTTTTGCAACTAAGTCCAAAAACCCACAGGCCAAATATACAAATTCCATAATTGTTTGCGCCCACTGTATTATTATCTTCTTTGGTATCATCACTATACTTTTCACTTTCCTCATTTGGTCTAATATCACCACATTGAATACTACCACGGTTGTATTTGTGTTTTCCTTTGAATAATGACTAATCAATTAGAACTATCATATCTTATCCACCTAATTTTGATCACTTGTCAAATTTATTAATAGTCACATTGCGGCATACATTTTACCAATCGATAACTGTATTCTTACTTTGGGCAGTAAATTATACACATTGGCCATAGGTCGCACATTGGACCAGTGCCCAGATAATTGAAATAAAGTTTCAAGTTAAAATATAAAATTTATGAAAAAAACTTATAATGTCACTCGTTAGTGACCAATTATAAATGTTTATAACTTTGTTTATGAAGGGTATACACAATTTGAATGTTAGTAAGTCATTCTATATTTACTATGGGCCCCAAATCTAACCCCTTAAGAGGACGCTACCCATGCATTGGTTGTCTCCGTCTTACACACTCACGACAAAGCAAATATCTGTTTACTG
The DNA here is from genome assembly GCA_949089665.1 of Macrosiphum euphorbiae. Taxonomy (NCBI): domain Eukaryota; kingdom Metazoa; phylum Arthropoda; class Insecta; order Hemiptera; family Aphididae; genus Macrosiphum; species Macrosiphum euphorbiae. The sequence continues at coordinate 93,372,692 of CARXXK010000001.1, read as the reverse complement.
TTTCAAAAGTATATTGTTAATTTAATATTAGAGTGAATTGACCTATTATAATTTTAGGTAAGAATATTATCTGTGCTTAAGGGGCCCCACTACCAAGTCTTTTTTTTGTCAAAAACTACTGTTTCTAATTCCAACGATACGTGTCGACAATTATCACGATTTTCATTCTGAAAAGATATTCTGATTGTCCGTAATATATACAAGGGAACGATCGAGCCACATTTTTAATTTTTGTAATTTAAATTGCAATAAAAATTGTAAAAAAATCAAAAAAAATACAGAATTTCCAACTTAAATATTTAATTAACTAAATACAATTTTAAAATGTGCCTCGATCGATCCCTCGTACATGTTGTGGAAAATAAGAATATTTTGTCAGAATGAAAATTGAGGTGATCGTTGCGACGTACTGTTGGAATTAGAATCGTATGTTTAAGTGAAAAATAAGCATTTTTTCATGATCACAATATTATTATATATTGACATGTGTGTGCGAGAATTGACCCGCATGGACGCCACACACACTAATAATCATTTACGACTAACACATAGATCTCGGGTGGCGACGACAAGATTAGAAATTGCCTAAATGATTCTCCTTAAATCAATGCCATTGCGAGGCCCCTTGAGCGTTGGCGATTTTTCAATATTTTCATTTTCAAGTAAGATATGTGAATGTGAAATATCAAAAATTAAAAATGCTAATATCTCGCTTGAAAATTAAAATACTGAATAAAAGCCAACTCTTAAGCACAGATAATGTTATTATCTAAAATTGTTTTAACAGGTCAATTCACTCTAATATCAAAAAAAATACAGCATACTATTCAAACTATAAGTGATCGAAAATTTGCTGTGTCGTAAGTGTGTAAGACGAAGACAACAAATGCATGGGTAGCATCCTCTTAAGACTTATGCTTATTTAAAGCAAATACAAATAAAGAAACCGGCCAAGTGTGAGTCCGTCTTGCTCACTAAGGGTTCGGTACCATCATCAGCTATATTAGCAACACTGCTTATATTATATATTCTAGGATTTTTAGTATTGAGGAGAAGTAATGATAACGCGGTTCCTCTTCCGTTCCTCGATTAACTCGAAAAAAAGAAAAAGAATAAAATAAAAAATAAAAAAAAAAACGATTTTTAGTATTTGTTGTTATAGCATCCACGGAAATACATAATCTGTGAAAATTTCAACTTTTTAACTTTCATGGTTCATGAGATACAGCCTGGTGAATGGTGATAGACGGACGAACAGCGGAGTCTTAGTAATAGGCTTCCGTTTTACCGTATGGAACTCTAAAAAGAACTTATATAAATATGTATTGTTGTTTTATTGACATTTAACATTATTTATTCTTAAAAATAACCAATTGTTATTAATTACCAATTTTATTACTAAAATGTTTTGAATTAATTAAAATTCCAAAGAAATTAAATGTATTAGATAATTTTTTTTCCAGGTTTACTTTTATGACTTAAATGAAACAATTGATGAGATACCTATCAAAACTTTACATGTTCTTGAAGAAGAATGTGCTAAATTAAAATGTGGAATCCTGCATTGTCGTTTGAACAATTTAGTTCCTTTAGGTGCTTCAGATGGAATATGGCCTAAATTTAGCTGTGATCGTCTAATTGAAGAATTAAAAAAATATCCTACTGTATATTTCTCAAATCAGGTAAATCCTCAATTTAATATTGACTTATAATTATAGTCATATTGTTAATATGTTTTACTTATAGGGAAAGGAAAATGATATTGTAATAGGAGAAATATGGGTCAGAGTCATAGACATCCCTCGAGCTTTAGAACCAATACGTGAACATTGGACAAATATAAACAAATTTATGATAGAACAAGGTTTTGCTTTAAGTAAAAAACAGTAAGTTATTCACATATTATTTTATCATTAAACTAAAGTAACAACATTAAGTAATAAAAATTATGAGAAATTAAAAAATATGATGATTTAACAAATGTATTCGTTTATTAGTAGCATGTAGTTATTTATATCAAGCTAACTATGTTTCACAAGTCCAAACTTAAAGTGTTTACTAACTCCCTAATTTTTTAAATATATCTTATTTTCAAATTGGGTCCTTCCAATCTAGTGGTAAATTTTTTTGAATATTTGAATCAAATATAGTTTATTATGTGGCAAGTGCAGTAGTAGCTCAGCTACTTCAGTCGCAGGTGACATTTGTAATTCTGCTCGCATGCAAAGTTGCTAATTTGCCTGCGAAAGAAATTTTCTTCCAGCATTTCACTTGTTGCCACTCAAAACACCTCTATCTATATAATATTAATATCTATGGATATAATGAACTGTTCCTGTTGTTCTTGGTATCTAGATTCACCATTGTGGTGTTTCATACGAACAGCACAACAGTAACGAATCTACCACCTAATATTTGATATAGTAGATAAGACGTATCTAAACGTTCATAATTATAATTCTGATTTGGACCTTAACCATTCTGTAATGAATATTTTAACTTTTCTGCCTGCTGCATTCCGGGATTCTTACTTTACCGTGCACCTGGTGAAAAATAACATTTACTGCCCATTAGACAGAAAAAAGTCTTTTTCAAACGCAATCAACCTGCATGAAATATTAAACTTTCGGTGCAAACGTGATAAAAAAATCATCATCTTATGGTTCATTTTAAATATTTGTTTGAATTGCAATAGTATATTAATATTTTTATAGTAATTAGCATTACAATGACCACATATTTTTGCCATTATAAAAATAATTATTTTAAGTATTATATTATGTCCATAATTTTAATTCTATACTTTCTTTATTTTTTCAGAATTAAAATGGTAAGTAAGCTCAAAGCAAAAATACCTGTTGAGAAAACAAAATAATGGTTTTAGCATCTTTGTTTTAATAAAAAAAAAAAAAAGAAACAATTCATTTTAATATATTATAACTTAACACAAATGTCAATGACCCAGGTACTGAGGCTCGTTTGTTATATATATAAAAAAAATACAACATATATTTATTAAATATTAAAGTTAAAAGCATTTTTAATAAGGATATGATACGTTTTATACTTGTTAAGTTAAGTGTTCATGCTGTATCTAAAAAGAATTTTATATTTTTTTCTTAAGTTAATTTATGTTATGTCATGTAAATGAATATGTATTAACATAAAAAAAAAAGTAATTTATTAATAAAATTGCGTATTTTTTTAAACTGAAATTCCTTATCTCAAATGAAAACAAATTAAAATATATTATGATTTAAGGTGGATAATTGCTAAGAGGGGATAAATTAATCGTTGTTTCCATCTTAAAAATTCAAACTTACCATACTTTTGTTTTATGTTTTCAATACATTTTTTAGTAAATTTAAATATAATATCATTATCATTGGTTGTTTTTAATTTTATATTAATTTAACAGCTAGTAATAATAGAAGATACAATTTATTAATTAAAAAAATGTAGTGAATCGTACTTAATTTTAAATATAACTGACATGATATCCAAGAAAAATTTATATTTTAATTTCGAAAAGTTAATTTACTCTAATATTACAAACAATTTCTAAATTAGAATTAATGTGAAACCAATTTAGTATGTAATGCATGTGTAAAATAGAGTCAATGTTATTTTTCATGAGTGAGTTTCTTTGTATAGCCTCCTCTTAACTAAAAACATAAGTTATTAAATGAGAAACGTACCTTAATATATTATATTCTCCCCATGTTATGAATATATTTTTGTTTAATTTTTTGCTCAACATTAAAAATGATCACTTTATTTCAATATTAATAGTGTACAATTTTAAAAACAATATTATACATTGTTATACATTAACGAAGTTTTTCCCTATATTTTACTATACTACTACTGTTCAACTCGCACCGGTATTAGTTGTATCTCTTATATTTTATACTTTGTGGAGAGCTTGCCATCAAAATGTTTTCCAACAGGATGACGAATATTCAACAAGCTCACAATCAGAATCAGAATTCAAGTACTCTAGTGTACCTAAAAAAAATGATGAATTTGTGAACTCTTGGATGCCTCCTACTCCTTTGGTTAAATCTCAATTGAACGCTATTGTGACAAATGTTGATTTAGAATGCCATGTATTTTTTCAAATTTCGGACGATGGTATGAAAAAAAATAATAATTAAAATAGTATTTCTTTTAATTTTGTAATATTATGATAAATATTAATAATTATTATTATTCCAGAAACTCGTCAATCACTACAGCTTGTTATGGACGAATTGAATTACATATTTTCTAATAGCCAACCTGAACCAATAAATATGAAATGGAATCAAGGACAGTCGGTTATAGTTCAATATTATCAAGACAAAAAGTGGTACCGAGGAACAATATTAAAAGTTTGTATTTTATTTTTATTAAGTTAAATGTTCTATTTTTTTAATTATATTTATTAAAGCCAACTTTGGTTGGTTCAAAAAAACTATTAAGACAGAAAGTTAATTAAAAATATTGTTCATAAAGCTTAAGTATAGGCTAAAGTCTTGACTAGTTGATTCTAATTAGATTAGGTGAAGGTGGGCACATATTTATAATGAAAATAATTGTGGTGGGAAGGGGGAGTCATATTATGTAAAAAAAATTAAACGTCTATTCGTTAATCTTCACATTGAAAATAAGTACCTATGCAATATAACGGATAATGGTCAACTTTTTTTTATAAATCTATAATATTTTAGATTCTGAGTGGTACGATGAATGTATTGATTTTACAATGATGTGTTTTTTTTTTTTGTGTGTTAGTGTACACGATAAGTAGTCGAAATAATGCTTCGATTTTCAACTTCAGCATCTTGTTCGATTGGAAAGTGCATATCGTTGGTGCATTGGGGAGGTCAAAATTAGGCCAGTAGTTTTCAAAAGCGCCAAGAAAAACCAAAGAAAAATTAAGGAAAAACGGGAATTTTTACGCAAAATCGATTTTTCACAAAATTGAATTTGGTTTTTGGTGTAACTCTAAAACAAATGACCGTAGATACATGTTATTTTCACTGGTTGTTTATATTTGCAATTTCTATACACGATAACATTTTCAAAATATTTTGATTTATTTTGAACTGTTTAGGGACATTTTCATTTTCCATAATTTTTATTTTTTTTTCTAGAAATATCAATAAAATTTTATTTGTTGGTTAAAAAAGCTTGGGTACTGGTCTAGTTGACCCCCGCCAGGAAGGCAATTCCCCCGCCACTCAAGTTTAGTTGACGCCCGCCACTTACCTACATCTCTTGTATTTTTGATGTTATATAATGTATAATATACTGATATACTGCAGAGTGCAGATAAAAAAGGTACGAAATCATAAACGTTAGGTATTTGTGTGAAATTCTCTAATTAGATATTTTAAGAATTATATTTTTTTAAATCCGTGTAGTAAAATGAATTATATACCTAAGATAGGTATAACAGCGGGTGCCGTATATAATATTATGAAGTACTCAAGTACCTACCTCAGTTATTCAGTTGACGTCATCTGAACAAAAAGAAAATGAATTTCCGACAAATTTATTGTCGAGATCGACGAAAGTTTATTTGTTAGACTCAAAAATAATGCTGGTCGAATACTGCCACAGCAATGGGTATTTGGTGGTATATGTCGTGAGACCAATGAGTGTTTTAAAAATTATGACAACAATTATACATTTATGATTATCCAGAACAATTCAAGCCATCAAAATAAAAAAATATAAAAAATATAAAAAAATAAAAAATACCAGAGATGTAGGTAAGTGGCGGGCGTCAACTAAACTTGAGTGGCGGGGGTCAACTAGACCAGTACCAAAGCTTGAAAATTTAATAGAAGACTCCTAGTATATTGTTTCAAAGATAAATGAAAAATATTAAAAAATCTAAGATTTTAAAATGTAATACAAAATTCCTTATAAGATTATCTACCTTTATCAAAAAAAAAAATGTCCATAAGAAAGTCAAATTAAATTGTTATGAGCGTTTGAAATCCAAATTTTTACAACATTGAATATTCACTCACAAAATACAGAAGGACAGTTTATTTTTTTAGTTATTTTGTTGTGATTGTATAATATTATTTGTGTATACTTGAAACTTCTAAAGTACACTATTATGTATCTATGATGGTATCAGGGTTTGTTGTTGATGTTTAACGCGTTATAAGTACCTAATTGATATTGTGATATGATTAATTTGGAATTTATTATGGGTACCTACCTATTATAGGTCAATTTTTTTTTTTAATACCTTCCATAGATAAGTATATAATATGTCTTATACTGACATACCATCTCCGCTCAGAATCGTTTTTCTTATACAATGATAATATATCATTGAATTCAAAACTAATACCAACCATTATACAGTGGTCAGTGACCCATTTGTAATCTACTGTACAGCAGAGCACCTTTTTATACACGCATACCCACATTGGATAACGTTATACAGTGCCTATGTAGTCGACCATATTTTCTGTTCACACTGCACAGTGCAGCGTCATTTTAAATTTCTAACTGAATTTAAATATTTTTTTTCCGAAATTCTCAACATTGAATACCAGTATTCCAGTATTACAGTGGGGGTTTTGATAAAACATCAAGGGGGAGGCTATTTTCAAATTTTGGACCTCCCCCCCCATAATTAGAGCCATTAAGTGTAATTTCAATTAAAAAAAGGACATGGAGGGGGGTGAGTGCTCCCTTCGCCCCCCCCCCTAAAAACCGCCTCTGCAGTATTATAAACTAAGGTAATTTCCTACTGTCATAGTTGTTAACATGTTAACAAAGTATTTGATTATACAACATTTCATGTACTGTCTGTATGGACAAGGTCATTTACGTCATTACCTAAAATCTAAATTAGCCACACTATTTATATTTTATGGGACTCGATCACCGTCCGCAGTGGCACGCCGGCTAACACATTATTGTAATGTTGTGGTATATTTTCTATACAGTTAGGCGACGACTTAAATTATTATTCAAATCTATGTTCCAGATAGATGAAAAAGGAGAGTTTACTGTACAGTTTTACGATTACGGCAACATCGAGAAGTGTAAGCACGAAGAACTCAGGTCGACCTTGTACACGACCGAAGTGCCCCGACTGTGTCACGAGGGATTCTTCAGTGCCATTTTACCGGTACGAGGACGTTTCGTCGCGACGTTGGAGCCTCTGTCCAAGCAATCTATATACTAATTATTATTCGATTGATTTATAGATTACGAAAAATGGAAAATGGCCGATACTCTCCCTCGACCATATACACACCTTGATCGTCGATAAAACGTGCCGAATGACGATCGACGAGTATCTGTCGACCGACGACGTCTGTGCGGTAAGTCGTGTGTTTTACAGTACATCTTGATATATTTATTATTTTTATTAATCCCGATAATAATAAGAGAATAGGGGGACGGAGTGGCAGAGCGGTCTAAGGCGATGCAGCCGACGCCGACTCGATTCCTTGGTCGCGGGCGACATTTTTCTTCGGGCAAGTCACGGTGTCCGGAGAACAAGTGCCGCCATCCCCTACCCGAGCATTGCAGATACCTACGGGTGTCCAATCAAAAATTCTGCCAAACCAAACACACACGTGTTCTCCCCCCACTACCGAAATTAAAAAACGTTCATAACCAATACAGCTAATGGCCATAAGGGCTTACGATCAAAAAATAAGAGAATAGTAGGTAGGTGGTAAGTAAATTTGGGCGCTTGTAAATTGCTCCCACATTAAGCAGGTAATAAAAATACTATATTAAATTGAGCCCGTGATTTTGGGTTTCTAAAATAGGTATAGCATGCGCCCGGGATTTTTCGTTGTCTGAAATGGGTATAGTAAATTGCGCCCATAGTATCCAAGTGACTTTGAACTCATCGTTACCTATTATGTGTATTTAAAAAAATACTGTTGTTCATTTATTGGTGGATAAGCCGAACGTTTATCGCTATAATCGTTATAATATTAGCGATAGCAATGCCTTTACGCATATATACAACGACTTTACGTATAGGTAATATTTTAGTAAGCCGTTTGCGTGCAACAGTGAAACATGGATATTATATATACTGGATTTAGCCAGAAAGGAAATGCGGTTATAATCTACCAAACTTATAAATTTTCAAAATTAAAACGTGAGTTGTCTTCGGGTGAAACAATAAGCTAAGCATTATCTAAGATCGTGAAACAAAGTGTATTGAGTCGCTAAATGACTATCATAAAAATAATATTTTTATTCGGCCCAATTTACTAGGTACCTAAATAGAAATTTATACCTGAAAAATACCGGGTGCAATTTAAAATTGTTTCCCTTTGTTGGGCGCAATTTACTTTTTCCCGTAAATTTAATAGGAACTATAATAAATGAAAAATGGTTATAATAATAAAATCTGTGTTTTTATACATTTTAGATTTATTAGTTACAGAATAATCTACTTACGTGAAACTTTGTTTTAAATTTTCAATCCTTAGCTATAGAACTAAAAGTTTTATAAATTTTATAAATGTTGTCAGATTCGAACTTTAAATGCTTGTAAACAAAAAATTGTGCCTTTGTATTTTTAATAATTTGTCATTGGTGTCAAGTATCTACACATAGGCGCAATTTCAACTTTTGGCATGTGGGGGGGGGGCTAAATATATTAAAAGCAAGCAGACCATTGCAATATAGCATATTAAAATTATATGTCCTAGGTTTTTGGTGGAGCTTAGCACCCCCAAGCCCCCCCAATTTGCGCCTATGTATCTACAGTTATTCGTTTTTAAGTTCCATCAAAAACCAAAGTCGATTTTGTCGGAAACCGATTTTCTTAAAAATTACGGTTTTTCCTTAATTTATTTTTGTTTTTCCCTGCTCTATGAAAGCTACTTGGAATTTTAAACTTTTACCTTCCGAATGCACCAACTAGATTCTCTTTCCCACTGAAAGAGATACCGAATTTTTGACTATTTGGACTAATATTATAGTTTACAGACACAAAAGAAACATCATTGTTATATCAATCGTTCCGCTCAGAATCTAAAATAAAATACAAAGTCACAATATTTTTCTATACTCAATAGCGTTTAAAAATATAATTTTGACTAAATTCATAAGTCACGATAATATTTTCAAATGTTTTTTTTTTTAAACCTATCTAAAATTTAAAAATGTAATATAAGAATCCAAATAAGTTTTTCTAACTATAACAAAAAGAGTTTACTGGAAAACCACATTAATAAAAAATTATATGAGCGTTTAAAGTTCATTTTTTTTGTGACATTTGTTATTCACGCTTAATTTAACTATTTATCATCAATCGATTTTTGATATTTTATTGTAATTCAAAAACGAATAACCGTAGATACTTGACATTTTAACCAAATTCTTATATTAGCATTTTATACGTACATGGAAATATTTTGAAATTATTTTGTCGCCTTTTGATATCATAGCAATTTAAAAACATTAAAGATACAATACAATAGGCATGGTTTTTTTAAAAAAAAATGTCATAAACATAATACTGTAAGATGTAAGGTGGTTGGGTGGGCAAGCCCCCAATGAAACACCACATTGACAATTTATATTGGGGTTTCAGACTTTATTTCTAAGTATATAATTTTTATGATGTTATTGCTATTAGATTCTGAGTGGAACGATGGATGTATTGATTTTACAATGATGTGTGTTTTTTTATTTTTGTGTCTGTCATCACCTTTTAGGACAGTAAAAGTGCTTAGATTTTCTTCAGCAGTATCTTTTCTGATAGGAAAGTGAATCTAGTTGGTACTTTGGGGGGGGGGGGGTAAAAAGTGCCGTGAAAAACAAAAGAAAAATTAAGGAAAAACGTGAATTTTTACCCAAAACCTGTTTTCGAAAAAATCGATTTTGGTTATGGTGCAACTCTTAAACAAATGACCGTAGAAACATGAAATTTTGACTGAATGTTTATATTAGCATTTTCTATACACGAACAAAATTTCAAAATATTATGATTTGTTTTGCGTTGTTAAGATCATTTTCATTTTCCATTTTTTTTATTTTTTTTTATAAAAATATCAATAAAATTTTATTTGTTGGTTAAAAAAGCGTGAAAATTTAATAGAAGGCTCCTAGTATAATGTTTCAAAGGTAGATGAAAAATATCAAAAAACCCTAGTCACAGGTTTTTTTTTATTAGCAATAAGCATTTAAAGTTCAAATTTGACAAGATATGGAAAAATCACGAAAATTATCAAAGTATTTTGAGTTAAGAATTCGTAAAAACTTTTCTTTTGAAATCTAAGATTTTAAAATGTAATACAAGATTCCTTATAAGATTATCTACCTTTATCAAAAAAAAAATGTCCATAAGAAAGTCTAATTAAATTGTTATGAGCGTTTGAAATCAAATTTTTACAATATTGGATATTCACTCGATTTTTCATGTAGCGATTTCCTTATTTTGTTGTTATTCAAAAACGAATAACTGTAGATATATGAAAATTAAACTGAATGTTTATATTAGCATTTCCTATACACCATTCAATTTTGAAAATATTTAATAAATATTTTGACTCTTTTTAAGCTGTTTACGGACATTTTCAGTTTTCAATTTTACTAGTGTATACTTGAAACTTCTAAAGTACACTATTATATATCTATGATGGTATCAGGGTTTGTTGTTGATGTTTAACGCGTTATAAGTACCTAATGGATATTGTGATATGATTAATTTGGAATTTATTATGGGTATCTATTATAGATCAATTTTTTTTAATACCATGGATAAGTAAATATTATATCTTATACCTAGACTGACATACCGTCTCCGCTCAGAATCGTTTTTCTTGTACAATGATATTATATGTATATCATTGAATTCAAAATTAATACCATCCACTATACCGTGACCCACTTGTAACCTACTGTACAGCAGAGCACCTTTTTAAGTAATTAATTAAACTATTGCTACGGTAATTCAAATAAAAGATTAAATTAATTTTTTTTGAAAGCATTGCATTTTATCGTCAGGAACCGAGTAAATCAATATATTATATAACTAGAAATATTTAGTAGAATTCTATCAAACTTCAAACGGTATAGGTAGAGTGTACCTCCCCCCCCCCAAAAAAAAAAAAAAAATGTCAAAGAGAAAGTACTCCATCCTCCAACACTTAAGAATAATAAATAACAATGTGCACTGTTTACGTGTAGATCAAGTCCTTAAAAATAATTGAAGACAATTTTGACGTGTTTCAATATCTGGTGACGGATAAAATGGCGTACTTCGAGTACGTTCCGTCGTCGATCATTGATCTAGTGGACACAGACGAAATAAATAATGGTGACGCAGCCGACGTCAGTAAATGTGAAGCGGCCAACTACAACATTAGCAACGCGACCTACGACAACGGTCACGATGACTGTACGACGTACGTCGATGGCGGATCGATCTACGACAGCGGCGGGCTGACTTACGACGAGCGTAGACAGACCTATGACAACGGTGTGGCGACAGTGAGCGCGGCAGATGAAGAGCGGGCGACCAGCGTTGGTGCGCCGGACGCGACGGCGTTGGTAGTGGACGAGGACGCCGGTGAGGAATCCGATTATTCAAAGTTCTGTCTGGAACGCAACGAAGTGGTCGAGGGCACCATGGGCCGCATCACCGGACCCACTAGCCTCACGTTGGTGATCAATAAAATTGGAGGTGTCGACCTGAGCATCGCCAAGAACGACATGCACAAAGTAATTTTCAACAAATGCAGCACCTTGCCGCCGCCCAACCACATCGTACCAGGTATGAAACGTAAACGCACGACTAAGGTAGGTGAGTGTGGCCTTTCTGGAGAGAATAATATGAACTGATAAAGTCATCAAATTTTTGGCCGATCGCTGAGATGCCTAGGGCGCAACTAGGGTTGGGGTGGTTGACTATGAGTCTTAGCCCTCCACCCAAATATCCCTTATTGATTTAGATATATGCCCCCTATAATGGGTTATTTAAAATAAATAGTTTTGTTAGGTGGGCTGTAGCCCCCTCCCAGAATTTTAACCATAGTGGTGCCTATGCTGAGATGTCCTCGATTGATATAGTCGATCCTTACATCAAAACCATAAGACCCAAATTATTTTTTGTTTTTATCAGTCTTTCATACTCTGGGTTGCTAAAAAAAATTGTTTTAAATACAACTATAATAGTTGATCTCTTGATGTTTGAAAAACTATTTTTCGTATTATCACAAATAGAATATTTGAAGGTATAGTATTATTATTATTTTAAATAGCATAGGTAACAATAAAAATTATAACGTTTATATAATTTTAATAAAATGTTTTTTTTTCATAATTGAAGACTTTGGGGCAACAACGAGACATGTCCATGTTTTGGTCAAAATCACTTTTTCCCGTCGTAAAATATAAAAAAAAAATCTGCATCGATTGGTGTAACAATGAGACATGTCCGACTGTTATATATGGAGTTATAATATGTCTTGTTGTTGTGTTGGTGCAACAACAAGATATGTCCAGAAAAATACATATTAAATAAAAATTTAATTTTGGTGCAACAACAAGATATGTCCAAAAAAAATTTAAATACTGTGCAACAACGAGGCATGTCCAAGCAAATTTGCATTACGGTGCAACAACAAGATATGTCCAAACAAGTTTTTATTGCTTCCTTAACTTACTATCAAAAGTTAAGCACTATCTACTAGTGCATATGTTGTATGTACCCTATAACTAAAATATACTATTTTTTAAAAAATTCTAAATTTTTTTTTTTGGAATTTACAATGTTTTTTTTGTCTCTTGAACAATTTCAAAAAAAGGACATGTCTCGTTGTTGCTCCAAGGTCTTCAATTGCTAAAAGGCTTCAGCTACAGAAGGTTTTAGCCTACTTTAACTTGATATTTAGAAGAAGAAAAAGGTATTAATAAACCATATAAATCTGGATATAGTCTTCAATTTTTTAAATAAAAAATCCGTCAAAATGATTAATGCCTCTGCCCCACTTATTATTGACCATAGGTCGTGACAGAATCCTTTAAGGTAACTATATAGATTCTGCTCCACCAGACGGAGGTGACCAAACACGACTCCTGGTATGTCTTTTACCATTTTCTGTAAACGAATAACTAAATTTCAAAAAGTCGATATATAGTATCGGATGATTCCACCGAAAATTGCATTCGTTTTTAATCTTACGATTAAATTTTTATTCGAGAATTAATTTTTTGGACACATTTTCCTATATACAACCTTAATTCGGATTGTCCGTATAATTTTTTTCATGAGTATTTGACAAGTTTCGACATACCTGACATACCCTGTCGTAAGCATAAAAATTTTAACAAAACAATAGGTAAACAATGTATTTACTGCAACACTGCAGCTGAAAAGCCCGCCGACACTCCCCGACAAAAACGTCCACACACTTTGGCTGCTCATAATTCGCCCTATGATTAATGATTGCGTATCGATAGTTATTCCTACTAATAAAATTATCATGCGATTTTTTTTGTCTCCAGGCACTGCTGTGATTGTTTTTCACAACGTACTGTGGAGACGCGGTGTCGTTGAAGACGGCGGAAAGTCGGTATTTCTGGTCGATTTTGGCATGTCCATCAAGCTGGTAAAAAAAAAGTAAGCCCGCGTCTATATAATATATTTAATAATTAATTATTGTGCGAAGTCTCGAATATTACGCGACGACAGTCATCTGTTGTCGGACGGACAACATTATTATTGTTATCATATGTTTTTTTTTTTTTGTTCGCTTCCGACAGTCTGAGACGGTGTATTGCGGAGTTTTTCGAATTGCCGATGTTCACGATCGACTGTCGGCTGGAAAACTTCAGACCGAGCGACGACGCCGATGCCGAAGACGTCGTTGACAAACTATCGAAAACGTTGAGGGGTGTCAGTTTAAAAATCATCGGAATCGTACGTATATACCTATATTGAAATATTTTTGTTGACGGTCGTTTTTAAATTCGTAAACGGGCCCCCCGTCGACGTGCGTAAAATCCGTTATAACAATATAATATTACAACCGTTATATAATAATATTATAACGTGATTAACGAAAGTCGAAAACGTTTGGTTTACAGAGCGAATCGGACGACGGCGACATCGTCGGCGTGGAGTTGTATAACAGCAAAGAAGAAATTGCATACCAGTCGCTGATTGACGCCAACCTGCTGATTCCCGCCAAATGATGCGCTTTTAATCGAGCGTAACCCTTCCGCAATAACGCGTCTCCCAGTGCGCGTTTGTACACACATTATTAATTTGATTTTAAGTTTATAGACAATTTTATTTATTTTATTTATCGGAGTTAAACATAACCTACAGGGTGAATGTGCTATATAGTTATAATATATAATTATTATACTCTCGATCGGTCTTTGCGATATTAATAACGTGATTGTACCATGTAAGATCAACTGAAAGCCTTGCGTAATTTTATAAATATTGTCATGTGCAAACAAAAGTTAACTATTACATATAGGTATATATTTGGTTACTTTTTTACTTTCGCCGTTGACGATAATGTATATTATGTATTTTTTTTAAAACCTTACTATAATTATCCGTTGTGTACGATTCCTTCGAAGGACATCGAACTAAATACATATCGGACACAGTTTTTAATTTTTATTTACAATATTTCGTTTAATTATATTTTACTATTGTTCTAATTAATATTTTAAAATTTTTTTTGTCATAAAATTGACTAATCGAAAATTCGATTATTTTTAAGGTTTATAGCGACTCATTTCTCGCTTTACTGAAAATAAATAAAAACGTTTAATATTTTTCAATAAAAAAGCTTTCTCATAGATACTTGTTTGTTTTTTTTTATTTACAAAGTTTAAAGTGTACAAAGAATAATCATATACATAAAATAATAGTCTACGCAGTTTAGCCCACCGTCCCGAAGCTGGGCTCACATCCGGCCGTTCCTGCTGTACTTACAATATAAATATAACACAAATCCCCTAAAATTATCTCATTTTTTGTTCCGTTTTTCCGGTCGGTTTTCTCCCTCACGCCGCGTATACGTTCACTTTTTGCCGGCCGTCAGCAGCGGCGGCGGCCGTCTCTTTTCTCTTTTTCTGGTATTCTTCTTTTTGCAGCTTTACCCAGGTGTCGCCCAGAGCTTTGGCGAAATGATCGTCGACCGCTGAAAATAATTTTTTTTTTTATTCATTACTTTAGTCGTGTCAGACAATTTCGAATGTAAATATTATAATTTAATATTATTATCGTCTATCGTGTAAAACTTGTAAGGTTAGATTTAGACGCTTCGCATAATATTATGCTTGCCCGTTGGTACAGTAGTTACAGTATATAATCAGGATGAGAGTTCTAACGGTGTCGCATCTGAAGCTGGTGAGGGAAGGAGTTTCCCAATCGCGCATAAAATTACCTTCACCCCCAACTGCGTGTCCAGTTAAACCATTTCCACAAAAAAAAACTTATTTTAAATACAATGAAAATGAATGAAGATTGGACATATATAGTATAGCAGTATTTAATAATAGTAACGTGTGTCACTCCATTATCTACAGTATTGTGCCGTGTATAATGAACCAATTGGACTGATAAATAGCTAAAGATAATGAAAACATGATTTCGACTATATAGGGGTACAGCGGTGTGTAATAAGTTGTATGTTGGTAATAATAATCACGTTTCATAAAGGTCCCGAATTATTGAAGAATATTGGTTGCAAATCGACTACGTATTAACATTTTAAATGCAATAGAATGCATATTATTTTTTTTTTCGTAAACAAAAAACATTTAATCAGTCGCTCTGCAATAACAAGTTGCCCAATTTTATTGAATATGTGAGTCTTAGGTCTTAGATTATTTTTATCAGTGACGACGGATTAAGATTGGACAAAAACATAATATTTTTCCTGTATAGTATTGAAACTAAAATGTAAGTTCAATATTGGTATAACTGGTCAGCAGGGCACCGTAAACAAAAACAATTGGTATATTATTATATAATTAATGTGTACCTGATAATCCCGCGTCGTCGTCGTCGTCGTCGTCATCGTCGCCGTCGGTCGATGGTGTGGCGGCGGCCGTGACGGCGACCTGTTGCTGTTGTCGTTGCGCGGCGGCCGGCGCGAACACGTTCATGTAGTCTTTGCCCAATGACCGTCTGAAATGTTCGTCGATGCCTGTGTCGCTGATGCCGCCTGTCGCCGCGGCTGCCGACGACGACTGTGACCTGTGTCCGGTGGCCGGAGAAGCCATGATCACCGACGCCCGTTCTTTGGGCAGTGCCCTGGAACCAGCTGTCGTCGTCATGTCTAGCGGCTCTTGAGAGTTTCTGAAACTATACACGTAATATATTAACCGTCGTTGCGATCGGTGACATGGATGCAGCCTTGGAATCAGGGGCGGCTCCAGTCACAAGGTTGGGGGGAAGTCATAATTTTCAGAAAATATCGATTATTTTTTTTTTTGTAATTTTGTTTTTAACAGTATAAAATTGTTTAGAAATACAGCTTAGAGGGGGGCTAGGGCCCCTCTCTGGAGCTGCCCCTGCTTGGAATGCGATAGATGCAACACTGCAGGTTGTATACCCAATGTCAATGGCTCACACTTGGGGCGGAGGGTCCCAAACATCCCCCCTACCTGAAATGTATTTCTACAAAACGTTCCGTTTTGCTTATATGTAATTTCAGGAAAATCATTTAATAGCCCTTTCCCTTCTTTCCTTCCTCCCTCCTACCGAAGAAAAGTCCTATGTGCGCCGCTACTGACCAATATTCCGGTAACCCGAGATGCACAAGCCCTCTATGACCTGTCCTATATAGTGCAGCGACGACGGGTATTTTATTTTATCTCTCGTACAGTTGTACTATAGGTATATACCAGAGGCTCAGACCCCCGAAATATAGCCGAGGAGGGACACTCGATGTGGAGGCGACTTGGTATTATAGTTGGGCCATCAGTCAGCCACGTTCTGAATAAAAATTGGGTGATGTACAGTTCGCTTCGTCTGATAGTATTTTTCTTATTAAGCCAAAAATTGGAAGAAGCTCTCTAGTCGATGTAAATCGGACCTAGTGCACTATAGTCCATGGACGATATCGCACGTTGAAACATCGACGTTCGTCTTAAACTCATAACCAAATTCTTTTGGATAACGCGATATCAGGAATTTTATTTTATCTTTTCACTCGTGTACCTCCATAATATACATTTTTGTGACATTGTATTATTTGCTTGGTTTGCATCTCGCACTGCATATATATATATCTGCTTTCACAGACAATATTTGAATAGTGTAAATGAGCAATGGCAAAAAATAGAGAGCAAGTATTCGTATAATAAGTATAATTAGGTATTGCCTTTATACGCTGCTCTGCAGGGATAAGAAATGTTGGCGATTTGTTCAGCGTTATACTCACAGAATTTGTCGCAAAAAATACATTCTGTGTATTTGAACATATTTTCAAGATAACTATGAATATTTAGCCTATGTTTTTCATAATTCAAAATATAATCCATTACTTTCTATAAAATATTTATATTTGTTTACTTTTCGAGTAATTTGAGGTTTTTATTGTCGGCAAAAAATACTTGTATATGATAAAAAACAATTATTCAAAATATTCAAAACTTGCTCGTAATATTACTAATTAAATTAGTAATGTAGTTGATCATTAAATTCCTTTAGATGTGGTTGTATTTTCATACGCATAATATCTAAAACTTTGTGTCAGTTTTTAATTTTTATCTAAATCTGTTACATCTATCAATAAATACAACGCCATTTTGTATGGTAAAAGTTATTTGAATTGTCTTTAATACTTGATCGAGTTGTATAGTCGTTTCGAATTTTTTTATTTCGGTTTTAAATGTAAAACAAACAATAATATACATGGTAGTAATGTATATCATACAATTTTTAACTTTTAGAAACCAGCTGTGTTATAATCAATCTCATCTGTTGCAAACATAAATCGTAATATATATATTATATATATATTCCTATAGTAACAATATAAATATATAATAACTAAAACCGCTTAGACAAGAAATCGAAGAACCGTAGACGTCCCTCTTCCCTCTCAACCCCACCCCTAATCGGAGGATATTCGAACATCCTGCGGCCACCCCACGGTTGCGACCAGAGTAGTACAGGGGTAGTAGTAATAGAGGGTTAGGCAGGTGTTGGTTAGCTGCTGTAGCGTCGTATAATACTCACGGCGGCGGAGTTGGCGATACGGGTGACGTGCAGACGGCCCTGTGTCTTCTCTCCCTCTTCCATTTGCCGACGGTGCCAACGGTTCCCTCCATCGCCGAACATCTCAGCGACAGCGACCTCGAATGATCTGCGACAAAACGGAAAAATCTCATTTAGAAAAACAGTACGTTAACAATATACAATAATGATATGCATAAAGGTACGTCGCCACCGGACAAAATCCTGCAGTCGAACTGTAGTGTGTCGCACGCGCGCATCTGAAGAATTTATGCGTTTTTAATCCAACCGGTTCTAATGACGGTATAAAAATAACAAAATACGAAATGCGTATACCGCGGTAATACGACGCTTGCAGGCGGCGGCGTGCGCACCACACCCGCGGCTGTGCATATAATAAATATTACAATAATAATGCGATACAATATTCATCTGCGGGATTCTCGACGAATTCTTAGCGTTCTTCGGATTTCCCATTGCCACGTCGCGATTTGTCCATATATATTATGTACGCATATGAGTATATGACTATACGTACCTACTGACAACGGAGCGACGCATATTATAATGCGGTTTATCGTAGGACGTAAAATACATTTAAGTTTCCCGCTGCAACGCTATGCGCGATCTCGCTGCGGCATATCGTTATTGTTAATATACCTATATCTGCAGGGGTGGCCACTGACTTTTATTTTGGGAGCCTCAAATTTATAAAGCTAATCATCGAGACGAGCCACATTGTAAAGCCATGTTTATAAAATTAAGACACATTTTTAATTTTATCTCAATTTATTTTTTACACTACACATGACACCACTATATATTTTAGATTTAATGAATTTAACTATATAAGCTTTGGGCACAATGATATCACATACATAAATACATAAAGTAGTCCCAAAGGTTGAAATAACACTAGCACACTCTTTTGTTAGTGGGTATTTTTCTTCTGGAACATCATGGGCTCCAAAATTTGGGCTACACATACTAAAAATCACCGTCACCGCTCCAATCTATAACAACGACTGTAATGATAACGAAACTTACGGCGATAAAAACACTATCTTACAATTCTACAACGGACTTATATTTATTAATTTCAGTCTACGCTTGGTTTAAGAGTCGTTGTGGCCACCCCTGTTATATATTGTTACACTTCGCTCGCGTATGTATAGCATCTATATATTATATTCATAGTCGCAAATAACGCGGGTGTCCGGACCGAGCCTCCTATCCCTGGGGTCCCTGGGGTTGTATGGCCCCCCCCCCCAAAAAAAACCGGAGATTTTACACCGCATATAATATAGGTATTATGAAAAAAACGTTCATCAAAATCTTCGGGGCCCCCTCCCCAAATCTCAAACGATGTTTGCGCCTATGGCCCCATATGGTGGGACGCTTCGGGATGTGTGGCCTGCGGAGGATTCAACAACATTTGATTAACGCTCTTGTGGTTTAATATACGTATTATATACCGACCGATCGTATAAATAACGTAAGTAATATATTATTATTATCGTGCTGAGCGTACGCCTCGTATATTATTTTTCTCCGCTGCATGCGAGATTAATAACAAAGTACGTGAACACTGCCTCTATATATACATAATACACGCGTATATATACCGACGAATGACGAGTGTTGTGTGTCCGGTGTACCTATATAATAATATGTGTGTTGTATCGTAGAGGTACATCGCTATTTTATACACACGTAGTTCTCACTGCGTTATTATTATTATTTCCGTTTTCCCGTCCTGGCCGGCGACGCAGGAGAACGGAAGGACGACGACGACAACCATACACACGCACACTTGGCATACGAACAAAGTGCGCACGTTTCCTGTTCGTGATTAACATTAAATAATAATAATATATTACAATAATATTATTAGATATATCGTTGTTATTATAATTATTATTATACTAACGCCATCATAGGACGCGGATAGTTCGACGGACGCGAGCGGGATGACTCGAATCTATGTGAGAGGGACTCTTGTGTGTTATTATTTTCTTCGAAGTTGTAACATTATAATATGGTCAGACGGCACCATAGAGTACTCTATGGACGGCACTCGTCCAGTATATTAATAATAATAATATGATAGCCTTATGGCGATTTATGTACACCGCAGTTCTACACAGACCGACAGCCGTCATCAGACCGATTATCGAAAATAAAAACAAATTTATCGATTTTTTTTTTTACGTCAGTATAATATGATAATTTGCTATAAACAATGGATTTCTTTGAAATCGGATGACCAATTCGTCGGTCGAGCAGCGCAATTATTATAATACAAACGACCATCGCAATAAATTACATAATTGATAACGTTTATATTTAAAACACGAGGATTATAATATGCACATAATGTATATTGTAAGGAGATTATCCGTCGCATCGATTCGAATTATATTATTAAAGTATGTATATATTATTATTATACCTGCCCCTATATTATTAACGATATCGGACAAAAACGTAAAAAAAAATTTAACCTCACGGCACTCGCCACTTTACAATATATTATTATAATAACATTACGGACAAGGAAAAGAAAATTGATAAATCGTATGCGAACAAATTTATTGTTTTATAGCTCCACGCGCCTTTCGGTATCTGCATTAGGTCTAATTTATTTTATTTCACATTTTACCGTTTCAAATAATTAATAGCCGTGTAATCGTTTATCGTTATATTCGTCCAATTGTATTTTTAACGTTTCTTTATGGGACTAAATTAAGAGTTATCGATGCGAGTTGTACGAGTATATCGTCGCGCGAATGAAAAAGGTCCTTGGACGGATATAATAATAATATATAATATACGAGGATGGTTAATACTTCAATCGGATATTTGTATTTCGATATATATATAGTAGTAATAGTATGTATTAAAGTGCATCAAATGTATCATTATATAGTTTCGAGCGAGAATAATATAAGTACCAAAGTACCTATATGTCTATATATATTTTACTGTCAAGACATATATTATATCTAATATTGTCATCTGCAATTTCCTAACTACCCGTGGTCCATAACAATATAATATATTATATATTATAATGTAGAATCATTACATATTATTATGTCACTTCCATGAATGCATATTGAACGTTGAATGTTCAATTAATTAATATATTCAAACGTTATTGTATAATCTTATTATCACGCAACATGAGGTGGCCGAACATTGGAACTCTCGCAGCTCAACTGGTTAGGCAGGTACACACCCAATAGGGTGTGGGGAGAGAATTAGTTTTTGTTTACATATTATATAGAATCATACCCTTATCGATATTTTACCGATTTAAGTAAACATTGTCTGGTGCCATCAGTGAATATATCAACATATTATTATAGTTTAATCGAAATCTCCTAAGAAATCACGTTCATATTTTCAACACTATGTCAATGATATTTTAGAAATATTGTAGTTTAGTAATAATAATTACAAGCTGTACGAGTATAAAACACGAAATGAGTTGGCGCAGGGCTATACCCAACAAACACGGTCAAACACGCCTAATTAGATCAGTAAAGACTTAAACGTTTAAGTGTGTAATTACAACGAATTCGATTTGCATAAATTGAGTTGAAAGTGAACTTTGTGCACGATTATTGAAAATATTTCCACTTGCAAGTACCAACTCGTTGTGTTTACAATAATACAATTAATTTACAAATTATTACTATTTTCCAACAGTTAAAATAATATTATCGGTGAAAAACGAACACAATAAATAATAATATTCTATTATAATAACGATGTTACCTAACTATAATATACCTAACATAATGCCCATGATTCGATATTAATATTTTCAGATTATACGTCTTTTAAATGCGAATAAACCAATCAATAGAAGACAAACTGTATGTATTTGACGTACACTACTCAATATCGTAATTAATTATCCTGCGTGTGCTGCGAATACACGATATTTGTCAATGAGTAAATTTCGACAGACAGAAATTTAATTTTCCGACAATGAAAAAATTACTATCGCAACCGGGTTAGTTGTTAGATATCAGCTAGGTACCTACTTATATTATAATACTCATTGTCCGCATACAATATAATAATAAGACACTGTATTGAAAATAAATTGCGATTTCAACACCGAAAACACAAGCTGCAGACGAACGAAAAAGATCATATATGACGGCGGCGGTCTCGTCGAATAAATTAAAAATATAGCCAGTGTGCGTGGAACCCTATTAACGAAATATTGTTAGGTGATCGATTAATTTCGAAAATATTATAACATAATAATGGGTACAATAACACGCATACTATAATATAATATTATATGGGACATAATAGTGTGTTGCACAACGAAAATACATGGGTATATCACCCGTTACGACAATAACGCGAGTGCACCACGCGACATCGCAGGTATAATAAACATATAGGTACAGCAGTTAAGTAAGAACTTGCACACCTCTGCAGTTTATATGTCGAAGATTTTGAATTTTTAGCTTCCTCCGGTACCCACCCACTTCGAGTTGTGCTATTGCACTTGTGCATATAAACATTAAAATAAAAATACAAAGCATATTATTATATAGGAATAATTATAAAAGAGCCTCGGAAAATCGTGCTGTCCCGCTCGTCTCACCGTCAAAGTAGTCTGCGGCCCTCTCCACCCACGGCTGCCACAGGTGTCTGGTCCGGTCCGCCTTGTTGTTCCGACCGTCCCGGTGCCGATTGTGTTGTTCGTATCTCGAGAACATGACGCACAGGCTCATAACCCGATCTGGCGCTATCGTAGTGTGATATATGATATGATATGATAATATTATGTTATATTAAACGGACGGTCGAAGACGAATCGTAACAAGAAAAACCTCGAGAAAACCAACGAAAAAAAAATCCTAACTGACTGCGAGAAACAATAATAATAAGAAGAAGAATGAATATTATGCGTGTGCGACGAATGACAACTACGACCAGTCTCTGTTTGCGTCGACAGTGCGTGTCAGAGCCGTACGCGTCGCGAACGATGAATGGCGGCTGCGGCCCGTCGGAGGTGGCGTCGTCGTCGTCGTCGCGCCGCCGCTTTTAAAGATTGCCCGCGCCGCCGCGGTTCATTCATGGTGCGGCTGCGGGAAACCGGTTGCGCGCCGCCGTGGCCAGGAAGCGTTCGCGCGGCGTCCGGTCGGGCGCGGCGGACCCGCGCGAGAGCGCGCTAGTACACCGCGAACGCGTCCTCCGCCGTTTTCATTAATGGGCACCCCGACCCGTGCTCCACAGGTGCGCGCACACACACGCACTATAAATAATGTAAAAAAGGGTTCACCGGAAACTACAACGCCTCCGGCCTAAACGTACCCATTTATTATGTACATACATCATTCTTGTGCCATGTACATACGAGTTTATAAGACACACACACGCTGGCGTATACTCTACCGTGTTATTATATATTATTATAAATCGTCTTCCTCCCCTCTCTGGCGGGAACGACAACAGCAACAAAAACAACAACATCTACGACGACGACGACAATAATAACGCTCTCGCGATTGCAATATTATAATAATATAATAAAAGACACTCTGCTTTATAATAATATTATATATGTTTACTATTATTGTTGTTGTAATATATTATATCACGGGATTAATCGTGTGTCGATGATGACCAGTCGTTGTACTCTCCGCACACTACAGGTGAAGAGCTCCGGAAACCAAGACGCGAGAGATGGACCGGCTATACCATCATCGACTAGACGATTCGGACCGCGGTACCTGCACCACCACAGGGCCCCTCGGGCTACTGTCATGCTGCACACACGCGATGTGTATACCATATTATTACCTATAAACACATACGATTATTAGTCGTACGGGTATAGGGTACGCGGCGGCGACGGTAGCAAAAGACGATTAAGATAAGGTGGTCCGCGTCGTCATCGTAAATCAGTGCGTGGGAACCGAATTCGGAAACGCGCTGCAGTGTGTGTGTGTGTACCTGCCATACAATGCGCCCAGCAGAGATTTTACGATCGAGCCGGCCGATATATCATAATAAAATATTATAAAATAATAATAATATATAGGTAGGTATATATAAGCATATAATAACAATATTCGGCGCAGACCACGGACTCGGAAAACGTATTATATAGTGTGTGAACGCTTCCGGCGAACTATATAATATCGTATTATATTATGTATACGCGCGCGTGTAATTGGAATACATTTCCATATATTTCCAACATGGTTTGACGAACGTTTAGTCGGATATACCGACGGAATCTTAAACGGTTCTCTACATAATATAGTGATATATCTATATATGAGAGCGTTAGACCTCTAACGTCGGATATTAATGATTTCGTCTATGCGACGATGGAAGAATATTATATTGTAATGACGTAGTACTTACACCCTGTTGCGTACCCGATATTATATTATAATTTATATTTAAATATTTGAACGTTGATCACTCGGACCGGTGATCTGCACCGACAAAGACGCAATAATAAAGATGGATACGTATAGCATAAGACCCAGCACTAATGAGCAAACTGACGACAAACTATACTTTAGGTAGGTATGATATTAACGTAATATTATATTTATATACTATTCTTACTAGCTTTGTTCTATACGCGCGAATCCTATAAGGAGAATATCTTTGTGCGCAGTGTAATACTGTGCAACACTATAATATGTCTATATAGAGGTAATGTCGCACATGCTATATTGTTAAAAACCTACGATTAGAGCTAATTTTTTCGTAAACGCAAGGTATATCGATTAGCCTAATATAAAATTAATGGTTTTTTAATTGGCTAACGTTTTTAATAAATCACATAGATGTATATAAGATCCATTCATGAATTCCAAGTTTCAACAAAACAACAACAAAGTCGTTAGTCGAAGCTTATAACTATTGGTCACCATAACCACTCATCATAAACCTATTACCTATATATAGGCAGGTAATAACTCCAAAGTATGGAACGCACCGACCAATAAATATTATAGAACGCATCAATAAATTGCAAGTGCCCGCAAGATAAAACACTATATACGTATTTTTTATTTTTATGACTATTATAGTTCTACGGTTTACGGCAGCACTCTTTATATCGATATAGAATTGTTGAGGTCAAGCTGCAAAATCGATTCACATTTCAATAATTAACGGCGATCGAACTATAAATGTGTGTGTGTTATCGAAATATTGTATTATATTTGTTTGTGAACGAGGGGCAGTTGACCCCAGTGATCCCCCCTAGATCAACCCTGGTATGTATTATATTAGTTGGGTATTTCAGTTTTTTTCACGAATTTACTAATTTCAACGTTTTGAAAATACGAGAGATTAAATTGATTGATATAATATTATGATGAAGAAATATTAATATGTTTGAATAATCGAATCAATGGAAGTATATCCACGCGGATACACTAGTCCCTAGCCTTAATAATTATTTATTAGGGATTTAAGTCGCGTTCGTTAGATATTCGTTTTAAATATCGTTAAAGCCAAATATTTTTAACCGATTACAATATTTATTCGTAATTGGTTGAAAACTTAAAATTGTAGACCATATAACATCCATTATACATACCTACAATTATATGTTATTAAATATAATTATTTTTGTAATTTAAAAAAACAACAGTAATGTGCTTAATTATTTCTCGTAATGAAAATAAGCATAATTTAAATTTTAAGCTGTTTGTATCGTTAATAGATAAATACGAAGAAAACGCTAATAGACATGACTAATGAGTGAATCATTTAAAAAGAATATTATAAAGCCAACATAATACCAAACAATTCTGCTGAACTTAAAATTAGAGATGTCAAACATGCAATGCTTATCTGTTGTCCGCGAAAAAAATATGTGCGCTATTCTTACAATATAATAATTTATTCTGTTGTCACAAATTTCAGTTATGTAAATTCAAAGCATTCAATTCTTCAACAGTATTTATTTATAATCCCAACGTTGTTTTAAAATATTTAAAAAAAATTGAAAATGTACCCATATAGGTAGGACATGCGTCCTTAGTACTTATATTTAAGTATTTAACTAAAAATTATACGTGTAAGTAGTTTCAAAAAAAAAATATTACTACCGATAGGTGCGTTCAAATTTAATATTAAATCAATCAAAAGTCAATGCAATCAAGCTGTGTGCGACAAACGTGTATTTAACAAATTTGAATTTAACACAACGTATTACATAATTTGAGGCATCGACAAAATATATTTAAAAACTTTGAAAATGAACGATAGAATTGGTATGGGCACATTATACAGGGTATACAGAGTGTTTTATTCAGATTGCTCACCCCTATTTTCCCCTTTGATAGTACATTTATTCAAAATCTGATATTTTGATATTTTAAGTATACCTAAAAACCATATTTCCAAATTTCTATCGTTTTTTGTTCTATAATGAAGGAGTGTCCTGTGCCATGTGGCGATACAAAGTTCAATTTTTCAAATGAGCACCCCTCTCCTTTAATACTGCAAATTATTTAGCGGATGATTTTTTTCAACATTTTGATGAGAAATTATTTATTAAAATGTCTATACTGAGGATAATAATCATTAAAAATGGTTTTACAAAAATATAAACTATATGTGATACTAGACGTAGGTAATATTTATTATGCTTGGATCATTTTTCCAAATTATTTATATTGATAAATCAATAGTAATTACTAACTTTTTCAAATCGTCTAAGCCACCGTTCTACTTGACTCATTACAAACGACATGATATAAGCTTTGGTACACAAAGTTATATTCTTCAAAAACTATATAGGTATAGGTACTCTCTCGAATTTTAATTTAGAATTTAGATACATCAAAATTTGCAAAATAGTATATTCTGCTTAATAACCAAAAATTAAAAAGAAGGGGGGGTTCCCATTTGAAAAACAGAAGTTTGTATCAGGATGATCCTTATAAGTAGTACGAAAACTCTCAAAGATTCGAATATAATTGTATATGGTCTTGTTTTAAAAATTCCAAATGTCAACGTTTGGATGTCCTATTCAGAGTTTAAGCATAAAAATAGGACGAGCTTGCTTAAAAAATCACACTGTACACATCTAGTAAGCAGTAGCGTATAATAATAGTGTATAGCTCTATTGACTATATTCAAAACAGAGCACTCTATAAAAGAGACTATACGTATATACATTTATTACATTTATTTACAATTAAATAACATATATAATATTTTTTAACGTTGTCAATTTTGGCTTAATGATAATAATATTACACAAAATATTATATTCCCCGACGGCCTCGCGAGTGACTAAGCAAAACCCCGTCTGCATTGTAATACGCAACGTATAAACATTTTGTTTATAATACATCTCATCGATGATTTGGAACTGTTCCAAAAGGATTTTATCGTCGCGTGCGCGGATACGTACCTCTATACCTATGCCGTATGCACAGGAGGTGGTGCCGTGCACTTTTAAACTTGAAAAC
This sequence comes from Macrosiphum euphorbiae, assembly GCA_949089665.1. Classification (NCBI taxonomy): domain Eukaryota; kingdom Metazoa; phylum Arthropoda; class Insecta; order Hemiptera; family Aphididae; genus Macrosiphum; species Macrosiphum euphorbiae. The sequence continues at coordinate 93,345,002 of CARXXK010000001.1, read as the reverse complement.
AGACAGGGCGACTGTGTGCTGGTGGGTAGGCGTTTACACACATATAATTGTCTTGGTTGTTTGGCTCGGACTTTATGCACATAAATTTTCCACGACGGAAAGACCAAAATATTTGGCATTCTGTTTTGCATTTTATATATATATATATATATATATAAACCTATTATCTCTACGCGCGAGGCTTTGACCTCAAAATATTTCGAATACTTACGCGGTGGCCTTTTTGTAAAAATAAAAAAAAAAACATGCATATTTTAGAAAGCTTGAGATTTGCGTACCAACTATACAAATCCACAGTGTAGCTACGAGTAAAAACCGCGTTAGAAATACAATCCGGTTGAATTGATATAAATTAGGTGCCTAGAAATCGGTAATTTTCGTTCGATTGGGTTCCCTTTTTTTTTCTTGCTTACAGATTACAGTCATCGTTAATCAGCGAAAAATCTGTATCGGTGGGCGCACTTAAATTGCTACTCCCCGAGGAAATCGGCGAGAAAACAGTTATAACTACCGGGAGTGTAAAAAAAAAAAACTCGACAGCTACATCGGAATATCATCCAAACGCTTTCACCCGGGAAAAGCCGGTCGATCGGAAACTGTGGGATGAAATACTATTATCCGTCTCGTATAATCATTAACGTGCATAAAACAATAATTGCTAAAAAAAAAAAAAAAACAAAGAAAACATCCACCGACATCCAAGTGTAACTAAAACAATTGGCATGACATATTTTCGGAAGACATTTTTTCAGAACAATAGGCTATTATTACGATATAATAATTATATATATTAACAAATAATGTAATTTTTAATACATTGCAAGTTTTATAATATGACACCTATAGTCAGTTATAGAAAAAAATAAATGAGAAGTAAAAATATCAGTTGATTCGAGAGGAGCATAAATACCTAATAGGTACATATTGTTGTCTTGTAAAGTTTTTCAAAACGTAGGTACTTATATACCAATAGAATACATGGAAAATGTACGGTTTTAAGATTTTTACATTCATTTATCCACACAATGATTATATAAGAACGCGATAGGCCTGTAAAGATAAAAAAAGTAATTAAAAAAATATTCCAAATTGTTTAGATTATATATAGTGATTAAATGTTTTTCCGAGTATAATATATTACCATTTACTCGGTTATAAGAAATTAAAATTGAAATTGTTTAGTTTAGTTTTAGTTTTTATTTATTTTTATTTATTTTAGAAATTAAAATAAATAAATAAATCACATAACTAATTATTGATATGATTAATTATTTTTAAATACAAAAATGATTTAACTTTTATGGCGCAATATGCACACGATATGTTGTGCTGTATATTATAATGTATATGCAAACACGATCGTACATAGTACCTACTTAAATTATTAATTAATAATTTATTATATAAAATGGAGATTAAGAAGACGCTATACATACTAATTCACTTTTATGTAAATGTAATATAATATGTTGTATATACTATATATAACCGCGTATAACTACGTATAGTCGTATAACTAGTAAGCATAATTTATATTGTTTATACAATTATTAATTGTTAGCCATTATGTACCTACTTGGTTTGTAATTTGTATATTACAACTGCTAAATAAATACTAAATAATATATTATTATACATGATGTACTTGAATCTTATATTATTCGCATCAACCATGGGGATTTAAAATCAAAATGAATTATTTGGGCGCACCATTAGCACATTATACGCCATGCATTTATGAAGTATAAATTATAAAATCAAATAAAAGATAATAATCCACAAATATGACAAAAAAATTGTCACATTTACAATTAACGTTAACTATTGTCATTAAATCGTTGGAAATTTTGGTTTTTAAAACAAATTAAGTACCTATATAACCAATCAATCGATAACAATTTGTATTTCCAAAGAAATCGGGCCAATTAAATACGTTTAAGGTATTATCGGTTGGCAGTTACCACTTACAGCCGTCTGAACTCTGAATTGAAAACAAAAAACACACCAATTGAAACTCATCGACCAATATTTATTTTAAATCGTCTGCAAAGCATAACACCGTGTCAAAATATTTTAAATTATAACAAAAACGTAAATTTCTTCAACTGTATACAGAAATACTGGCTAAAATCAAAAAACTACATAGGTTAGGTATAGATATATATAACAATTAACAACAAACAAGCGTTCTCACACTTTTTACCCGTTTTTTGTTACTGTTAATGTCCTGTATTTTTACTAACGACGCAACAAATTTAAATTCTTTTCGCGTAAATAATATATGGGACTATTCGGGATATTTTAATGTTATAATATTATGTCTGATTATTTCCAGAACAAGTCAATATGATATTATTCGATTTTATGAAGATAATATTATAATATAATATTTATTAAATTCTCACTTTTCACTAAATCATAATTAAAAACGGATTGAACCATCAAGTCATTGGAATCAATACTAACATATAATATAAATTATTTATATTTTAACTAATATTTTGAGAACCTAAAGTCAAAAACCAAATATTACTTATAATCAAGTATAGATAATACATAAATATATGGTACCTATTAATATCTATGCTTGCATTCTACATGGCTAAATGCATAATAATTAATAATACGTTTGTTTAACGCACTAACTATCTTAAATCTAAGATAATTTATTAAAAAAAAAAAAATAATAATAGTACTATAATTAATAATTATTAAATAAATGTATGAGCAGTGCGGTTAAGTAGTTCAGTGCAATGCACATATCTTTGCACGACACACGAGACAATACTGAGTATAGAATAGAGAAATTAACACGTGTCCTTCGCCTACACTGCTGCAGTAGTAACGCCACCCCCCCCCCCCCCATCCGATACAAGTTCGGTATCCCCTCTCTATAAACAGTTTAATGTTGAACAACACAACGCAATCTATATGTCACCGGAGTAAACGGTGTAAAAGACGGTTAATCAACAAAAATATATTGACGTTAAATTTGAATACAACCTGTAGTAGTGTAGTATAGGTATGTTTATATACTGTATAGTGTGGAAATCAGGATTTCACAATACTGAGTCGATAAAATTATATACACCAACACATATTACATGGTTATTGCTTTGTTTAAATTGTAATTGTTATCAGTGAAGCACTAAGGTACCGGCCTGTTTTTTAACATAAAACAATTAGGTACCTACGGTATACTTTAAGGATGAATTCAAAATTCAGATATTTAAATAAGATATTAATTATTATTCATACTGGAGTTTCAAATTGTTCAAATTGTATGGATTCGATTCATAAAATAATACCTACATATATTTTTCGATTATTCTGAACAAATTATTAGCCAGATAATAGCCTAATGCCTAATCCATTGATTATAATTACAAGTATTTGTAGTATTTTTAATCAATGCTCAAATGTGCCTAAATAATTAAACTTTAATTTTAAGTTAATTAGATATAGGAACAAACTAAAACTTTTATGAGCAATTACGTATATAATTTATCTTTAACTCTTTTTTTTTTTTTAAATTAATAATTCAGAATTCTATTGGACAATATTGTACAGATATTAGATTGTAATTGTCCAATTTGGGCTTTAGCATAATATGTATAATTTGTATTTTAAAACTTAATTGTTCGAAAACGTTGTAATAATGTGTTTCCAAAAAATTGAATATCATATTTTGTACATTAAATTTACATATACGAACGAGCGTTAATTACTATTTATTTAGTATTTATTATGAGTGTTGGTAAAATGGTAAAGGCGACACTATACAATAATCACTAATCAGTCAAGTGTTATTAAGAGAGAAGCTATAGTTTACCTAATGACTATATCTAAATAGGTAGGTATAGTTATTAGTTTGTTAGTTATTCAACGATTACTTAATTAAGGATTAATGTTACGTATACCAACGCGTAGTAGAATAATTTATTAGAATAGACAATAATATTTATAATTATATAACCCTTACTTAACCATATAGAATAAAAAACAAGTCAAGTATAATAGGTACTGCTAAAAGTTAAAATGGAACTATATGCTAAATCTTCAAATAAAATTTATTAAAATATTTAACTAATTATTTAAACTTTAAAATTCGCAATACACAGAATAGACTATGTAGTATGTACCAGGTCCTGTATAAAGTACCGTAACACACAGTTAAAGTAAAATTACCGAAACTAATTATTTTGTGTGTGACGACAACTGCGACAAATATTTGATGATGCTGTATAAATAATTAATTAGGTCAAATAAATAAATTAATCATTGTTAATATTATGTCGAGTCAGTTTTGTCTACCTTAAAATTGTGAAACTTTCACAGTCAATTATTCTGAAATTATAACAGAGAAGTATAGAAATATAGAAATAGAAGAGTTAAACATGAGTATTTATATATTTTATTATGTACCTATCTAAACAATATCATGTGCGATGTGATGTCTTGTTATTAATACATTATATACATTTTTTGAGTTTTCTCAATAGGTTTTGTCGTTTTTTTTAGTAAATATAAAATTTAAACTGTAATAAATACGTTTGGTTGAATAACTTCATATAGGTACATAAATACAATTGAAATATTAAATAGTTAGTAGCAACTAGCAAATATAGTCTTTCCGTGATTTAATTTAGATAACATGTATAGGTATAGACTTTGAGTAGAAAAAAAAATAACAAAACAATTTTATCACCGGACAGTACTGCAGGATATAATGCTAGTAATAATAATGTTTGAATAGAATATAATCACTTGTATTGTCAAAAAAATATCACTAACAGAAGAATTTAATTAGTGTATTCTAGTATCTATGGACGTTTTCAAACGTTTATTCAATGGAGAGATGCATCCAGTTACATTTGAGAATATATACAGTGAAAAACTTCCTTATTAATTCTAAAAAATGATAAAAGTTAAAAGTTTGGAACTCACTGCTCCCAAATATAATAATTTGTGCTTTTAAAGTGGCTCATTTAAAATAACTCAATATTCAAGTCAGCTTACCTACATAATATGTGAAAGTTTATTTTCCACAATGAATTATTTCAAATCCAATCAGAGGAATAATAGAATTTGTTAGGTGAATAATCACTTGTATTTCAAAAAAAATATCACTAACAGAAGAATTAATAGTAGTCTAGTATCTAGTATCTATGGACGTTTTCAAACGTTTATTCAATGGAGAGATGCATCCAGTTACATTTGAGAATATATACAGTGAAAAACTTCCTTATTAATTCTAAAAAATGATAAAAGTTAAAAGTTTGGAACTCACTGCTCCCAAATATAATAATTTGTGCTTTTAAAGTGGCTCATTTAAAATAACTCAATATTCAAGTCAGCTTACCTACATAATATGTGAAAGTTTATTTTCCACAATGAATTATTTCAAATCCAATCAGAGGAATAATAGAATTTGTTAGGTGAAGCTAATAACTGGTTGTGTTCATCAAAATATATGTACGGTTGAAAAAAATACGCAACTGATACCAACAATTATTATATGGTGCATTTTTTTTAAACGCCCATTACCCTGAAAAAAATTGTATATACCTAGGTACTATTTATGAACATAGATAGGTATTACTGGTAATTGAATTTTTTTTAAAAACTTTAAAAATTGTTTGCCTCCCCTGCTATATATAATATAACCTACCTACTGCTTTTATGTTGGCAAGATACAGAAGAAAAACATTGGGCAATGTCACATCGATCATTGTTATATTATAATTTATATTATGTTCAGTGTTCGAAAAAGTGGCAAGCAGTTGGCTTCGCAAATCGTTGCAGAGTTTTCAAATATGTATCTAAAACGTATTATATACCTAATGTATTACGTTCGCCACGAGAGCTTTTCCGACAATAGTATAGGTATATTGCAATCGTTCTGAAAATCGTTTCGATATCCGATTAATCCGGATTAATCCTTTTTATTTTCAAATTGGCTACGGGCAAGCACCGGGAGAGTGGTATATATTTTCGTACAGTGTAAGGTTCGCCAAGAACTACACGATGTTCGTCGAATGTAAACACCTACTCGCGAGAAGTATTTTTCTAAGTATAAACTCTCAAACTCGTATTCGTTCTTGTAAAATCTAATTTTCACGAACAAGATGGCTGTCTGAAAAGTAGTCCAAATGCCTATATAATACGCTTGTGCGGATATTCGCTATATTTATTGAGTGTGTACAGACTTGAGAATCCGTGGTGTGTTATAATAATATGACTCTAGTCAGTATACTGCACACTGAATGGGTATAGAAGAAGAGGAGTAAGGTTAACGAAGACTTTTGCCATGTCAAGAAAGTTATATATAATTAGTTATAACTGATGGGCTTATCAAATAATAACGTGGTGCAGCAAATATTGATTGTCATTATTAATTTTTGTGCCAAGACCTCCAAAATTAACTGATATGATTAAATAAACTTATTCTGTCCTGAAGAGCGAAGGGTTCTACCAATGGTTAAAATTCGATAAGTACAAGTCTCGTAAGTTGTTACACTCCAATTGAAAAATAATGAAAATATGAAGTCCCCATTTCTTATATAAGTATTTAAATTTAAAATTTATTCCAAATGCTATCAAAATCACGAAACTTTGTGAATTATTTTAAAGTGAAAAATTCATATTTTTTTTAAATTCTAACACCACTGCAACTGAAAATGTAATGCCTACGAGATTTCTCATAAGTTTAATGTGTCCACACACATACAGTTTTGACGAGGGATTTAAGTGTACATTTTAACGACATTGGAGAGCATTTGAATTGTGTAGGATATTCAAACGTATAATATAAATATTTATCCTCTAGCAATATTTGTTATTTTTGATTGGGCATTCAACTTTTATTTAAATTATTATTATAATATTCCATATACGATAAACCTTTCAAAACATTTAGACTAATTTTAAATTTTCAAATGTTTGGGCTAACGCTTGGAAATTAGAACAAGATCCCATATAACTATTGTGTATTGCAGTTCTTATAATATGACTATACGATTTTAAAATACAGTCATAGATGCATGGGTTTTCATACAAGCGTTTGAAGTTCAAATTTTGATACAATTCTTTAAAACTACAAACATGTGCAAATTATTTTTTAGTTAAGAATGTATTACATTTTCAATTTTTAATAGCTAAACCTTGAATTCCTACATATTATGGGTAGATACAAGATTTTAATCACTTATTTGTTTCAATTCAAAACAATTTTTTGGGGGACTAATACTTTGACTTTTGATGTATTTTACGATACACGATGACATTTTCGATACATTGATTCAAAAATGAATAACAATAATATATGAAATAAATATACAGGTACTTGATAATTAATATTTTAATAATACCTATAATAAATCCAATGTTCCGACTTTCCGAGCAAAAACTAATTCAACCTATCGTATTACTAATAGGAAACATCAATACAATATATAATCTATCTATAATCTATATATTATATAAAAATAAATGTTTCATTATTTATTTTTACTCTATAAACTCAACAACTACTGGACCGTTTTCAATAAAAGTTACATCAATACATGTTATATTATAAGCAAACGGATCGTTCTAAAAAAACTCGGCACTTAGGTACCATACAACAAAGCGAATTCCCCTCGGAATTTTTTTATTTTTTCGATTTTATTGTTATTTTTTACTACTTTCATACGAACATACAACTTATTTGTTCCTAGTTGGCATGAAATTAATCAACATTAACAATATATTATTACATCGATGAATATCGAGTTATTGGTTAAAACGTATCGTTTTAATTGTTTTTAATGTGTAACAATGACATTAAAATGTCAAAGTTCAATGATTCAAAAATGATAAATACCTATACAGTAAAATAGGTAAGTAAATTATAATTAGATTATTATTCATAAACCGAAAGTTATTTAAAACAAAATTATAATGTTATATTGGGCATTGAAAAAGGAATTAATTTATTATTTTTGTGTTATGTTAATGTAAACACAAAACACATATTAATGTATTATTATAATATTATGTTGAGCAACTTGATCTAGTTATCGTAAATAGTATCATATAGGTAATAGGTAGATGATAAGTTATAAAAAAAAATATGCATTCCGTAATGTGTTTTGATTATAATACTTGACCGATGACCTGCCTTAGAGTGTTTGTTTTTATTGACAACTCTATTGTGTATGACATCATCAATTCGATTTAAATATATGTAAATTGTTTTGCATGTTTGTTGGTCGAAAATTAAATTTGGAAAATCCACCAAGTTATGTCGTACAGTAACTGGTGTCGAGGTACCTCGTCATTGAGTACTCGGCACTGTAATGGATTTGTTCAATTTTAATTCAATGATAAATAATTGTGTAGCTGTATACAAAATACGACAAAAAGCGATTATGAGCGAAGAAGGTCTAACTTTTTGCTAACCAAGGTCACCAAACAATTATTTTAATTATGATAATATTATAATAATTTAAACAATTAATGTTCGTATTTTATTTTTTCCCAATTATTTTTAAAAGTATTGAGAAATTTGCAATTTTGAACTCCTCTTAAAAGTAACAACTAGATCCGATTTGCTACCGAAAACCTTCATCGAAGTAGATGATCGGAGCTTCGTTTTATTTCAACTAGAAAAAGACGTGTCTTCAGACACAAAAATCGAAAAACACATTGTAAAATCTGAGATAAAATCAATACATTCTGAGCTGGACACTATTTGCTATATCGCTCGTCTTCCTGTGGCGATGCTCACTGTTACTCGTAGTGGCTAATAATAATATGTAAATTGTCGTTTTTCGGTACATTATATAATATTGAAAACATAGTTGAAAACAACTGTGTACCTTACGCAAAATACGACCACGGGCCCTCCACCGCCGTGGTAGTTGGAGTTGGCTTAGCTCGACTGCAATAACGAATCAGACGCGAGCCTATCACACACCCTCTTCGGAAAAAAAAGATCGTGTGGGTGGCGGGAGCGGTCGGAGTTTTCCGGCCTAGCGGAGGGAATCCGGCCGGTCGGGGCGCGCGGCATAGGCAACCTAACCGGCGGCCGGCCGGAGAAATCGACCGGACCGATAACGATCGGGGGGATACCGGCGCGAGCGCTCGTCGTCCTCGTCGGATACGAGAGAGCGAAAATAATAAAAACCTCCGCTCGATAAGTCAGCGGCGCGCACGTCCAGCAATACGCGCGCACGTTTCTCGGGCTTCGGAAACCGGGGAAACCCGCGGCACGCGTAAACGTCTTCTCGCATGTTCTACTGGTCTTCTCCCCGACAGGACGTGTTTAACGATATAACGTCTTAATATGAATATCAGAATAAATATTTATCGCTAGGGCGCCGGTACACAATAGGTTACACATATGTGTACCTATATTATATAAGTAATAATTATATTTTATAAAAACAATAATACTAGAGATCTGCGACAAGACCTAATATTATGGTCCGAATATGCAGTTTGCCGGGTAGGTAGTTTTGGGTACTCACTGGTGGCGAAAGAAGACTCCGCAGCAGCCGCAGCCGCCGTCTCCTCCCTGTGCAGCATCGTGGCCGCCCTGGACAGCACTTCCAACGGCGATTCGCTCTCCATACCACGAGTCTTGGTCGTAGTCGTCGTAGTCGTCCGCTGCACCGCGGCGGAGCTTATGATTTAAATAATAATATTATGTCGATCGTACTAGGACGTAGGTGTAGGTATTATACCGTACGACAGTACTAGATGATTACAGACAGTTGTAGTAATACGACGATCGCGAGACACTTGAGGAGAAGAAACGGGACCGGCGACAGAGTACTACGACAGCAGCTGCAGCAGTCGTAGTAATAATAGTCACAATTATTATAATATTATTATTATGAAAACAATATTATCATATACCGAACGACAAAGTGCAGTAAGTTGTAGTAGTCGTGATGAATACGACGGTTTTACGTACGGTACGTGTCGGACGACCGCGGCGAGTACGAGATCCCGACCAGAGGACTTACCTGTTCTCAAACGGATTCGGTTGTGGTGTCCCGCGGGGCCGGGGAACGTCACTGCGGCATATACGTGCGCGCGCGCGCGCGCTCGCGCTCTACGCTGCGTGTATAATATCCGTTCATGTCAATGTGTGTGTGCGCGCGTGTGTGTGTGAGCGAGAGAGCGTGTGAGTGTGAGAGTGTATGCGTGCTGCGGTTTCGACAGTGCGGATCGGAATGTCAGGAATGATCGGAATTGAGTTTTTTAAAAACGCGTTTTCGCCCGGCACGGTTCGGCGGCGGTGTCTCCGGGCCGGGGACCCGCGATCGGCGCGCTGCCTGGCGGCAAACACGCGCGACGTCACCGCCGCCACCGACCGCGGCGAGGTCACAGCCGTTCTACCGCCCGCCGCCCGCCGAGGATCCGTCCGCCGCCGTTCGAGCGTACTATTTTATTATTATGGTCGTCGGTCATCGTCGTCGCCAACGCGAAAAACAAAAACAAAAAGCCCGTGCCACATAATAATATAATATTGAATTGACAATAATAATAATAATGTGTCTCTCGTATCGATAATAATATTTGTAGGGAGCAGTGGTTTTTCCAATAGGCACCCCTCGTCGAGGAAAACCACCGCGAGGACCGACGACCAAGTCTAAACGGGAGCGGAGATCGTCTCGCCTGAAAATATAATAACAACACAATAATATTGTGATAGGTATATAGCTAGCCGGACTCGGATCAGCCCGGTCGGTCAGCTTTCAGCCGATCGATTTGTTTTCGGTCAAGTATCACTCGCTGGCTGCACGTTCTCCAATTCCAGTCCATAATATAGCCGAGTACAACAACAATAATAATATATACGATAAGCCCCCCGCGAGCTGTCACGACGTTCAAAAAACTATAAAGCTATTCAAAAAGTCGAATTCCAAGACAAGCGTGTATAATATAATATAGTGCCTCTAGGCGCGCGTGCGGTTATTATAAATGTATAATAATTTAATATTATGTCGACTTTGACACTCCGGTGCGGCGTATAATATCATATTATAGTAATAATCTATGTGATTGCAGAGATCTCCGAAATTCTGTGAAAAATTGTTTCCTAGCTTAAAATTCGAGTATATAGTATATGGCCATATAGGTACAAACCTAGGAGGAGTCAGGAGGGCTAAGAGGACTTTAGCCCTCCCTCCATACAAAATTCCTGGTTACGCCTATACTATTACCATATAGACGGCATTTTATGGTGAAAAACTAAAAAAACTATTTTCATATAATAATATAGTCTGTGGTAATATATTATTCGTATTATTGGCGCGCATTCGGAAACGCACGAGGAAAAGTATAATAATAATAATAATATATATATAATATATAGTGCAGCTGATGACCACCTCCAATCGTTTATGGCCGCGTGATAGTGTTTTTTTAATGCGATTTCGTAAATACGTAAATATCTTTATAGAATAACGATGATAACATGGACTGTTCACTATATCGTATCCTTCACTGTATATCGAGTGACCGGCTAGTAACCGGCATTATTATGTGCGAACGCTATATATTATATTAAACGGAATGGGTCAATGAAATTCGCGCGAAGACGACGATGACGATGACGTCGGGTCGCGCGTTCTAGAAATTCTTCACAAACTCAAGTGTGTATATATATATACATATATTATATTATTATGTAGGTATGTAATGTGTATGCCACCCGGATTTTAGAGAGAACGCCACTACGATTTGTTGGCGAGCTCGTATATAATATGATATTTGCGGGCGGGAAATTAACATTTCACAATGACGGATTTTTTTTTCTTACAACACCGCGTCGTTACGATTAATATAATAATAATGCGACTGTATAATATAGATGCTGCAGCAGTAGTGTATGGCAATGGTATATATTATAATATCAAGCGGATGCTAGCGAAGAATTTATTTCAAATGTCGATAATAATAATATTATCACGACTTAAAACCAAGGCTGGGCAAGTTAATGTTTTTTTTTTTAACTCAGTTAAGTGTTAATATGCACCAATAACAAAAAGTTAAAAGTTATAAGTTTATTTAACAATAATAGGTTAACTCAGTTAAGTTAAAAGTTAATACTTACACACTTTTTGTTGACTTATTATTAATAGTTAAAAAAAATTTAGTTTGTTTATACAACACTGGCGTACTTCATTTTTTTCCAACTCAAAATTAAATTATAGACTATAGAGTGTTGAGTGTTTATACTTTATACAATATTTCCATATAAAAGTCAAATTCTAATGGTATACATTTTTAACTTCAAACAATTCACGGTAGTAAATATTTTTTGACATTAAAACGAAATATAATTAAATTAAAAAATAAATAAATTTACTAAACTATTAGGTACTTGTTCAAATGAAAAATGAATACGTTCATTTCACGTTAATTAAAAAAAAATGTAGTAATAGTTAACAGTTAAGTTAATAAAAAGCCAAAAGTAACTAGTTCAGTTAAAAAGTTAAAATAAAATTAGCTTTTTAACTTAACTTTAACTTTTCAACTCGTCAATGCCTATATAGACTTGTTTAAAATCAATATCAAAAGGTTTACCTTTAACTATACACCAGACACCTATACGTCTCGGCATTATTATTGTATTATATTTTATGGACTAATAATATTATGTATTAAAAACAATAAAAAGGTGGGTAAGTGGATGTCGCTCTGCTGTACAGTAGGTTACAAGTGGGTCACTGTATAATGGATGCTATTAAATTTGAATTCAATGATACAATATCATTGTATAAGAAAAACGATTCTGAGCGAAGACGGTATGTCAGTCTAGGTTTAAGACATATTATATTATACATATCTATAATGGTATTAAAAAAAAAATTGACCTATAATATATTCCAAATTAATTATATCACAATATCCATTAGGTACTTATAACACGTTATACATCAATAACAAACCCTGAAACTATCATAGATATATAATACAGTGTACTTTAGAAGTTTAAAGTACCCACGAATAGTATTATACACTCACAACAAAATAACTAAAATATGTATGCTAGGTTTTTTAATATGTAATTTCGTCCCAAATTTGAACTTAAAATGTCTGTAAAAAATAACTGTGCTCATATATTTTTTAGATTTTTTGGCTACAGTATGACCTATTTATGAGAATCTTTTTTTTAAACTTTCAATCCTTAGCTATAAAAACTGAACATTTTATAATTTATTAATTACGATGATTGATAATTTTCGAGATTTTGATAAATTTTGTCAAAATGCGATCTTTAAACGCTTATAAAAAAAAATTGTGCCTATGTATTTTTAATATTTTTCAACTGCTATTGTAGAAATATATCAGGAGCCTTGTATTAATTTTTTACACTCTTTGGCCCAACAGATTAAACTTGATTGATATTTATAGAAAAAAAAACTAAAAAAATTGAAAACTGAAAATGTCCGTAAACGGCTCAAAAAGAGTCAAAATATTTTTAAAATTGTATGGTGTATAGGAAATGCTAATATAAACATTCAGTGAAATTTTCATGTATCTACAGTAATTTGTTTTTGAATTACAACAAAATAAGGAAATCGCCACATGAGAAATCGAGTGAATATCCAATGTCGTAAAAATTTGAATTTCAAACGCTCATAAAAATTTAATTTGACTTTCTTATAGAATTTTTTTTTTGATAAATGTAGGAAATCTTATAAGGAATCTTGTATTACATTTTCATATCTTAGATTTAAAAAGAAAAATTTTTATGAATTTCTAACTCGAAATAATTTCGTGATTTTTCCGTATTTTGTCATTTTTTGAACTTTAAATGCTTAAAAAAAAAAACTGTGACTAACGATTTTTAATATTTTTCATCTGTCTTTGAAACAATATAGTAGGAGCCTTATATTAAATTTTCAAGTATTTTTACTCAACAAATAAATTTTTATTGATATTCATAAAAAAAAAAACTAAAATATAAACAACCACTGAAAATTTCATGTATCTACGGTCATTTGTTTTAAAGTTACACCAAAAACCAAAATCGATTTTCTCGAAAACAGATTTTGCGTAAAAGCTCCCGTTTTTCCTTAATTTTTCTTTTGTTTTTCCCGGCGCTTTTGAAAACTACTGGGAAATTTAACCTTCCCAATGCACCAACGATTCACTTTCCAATCGAACAAGATACTGAAGTTAAAAATCGAAGCATTATTTCGACTACTTATCGTGTACACAGACACAAAAAAAATTAAAAAATTAAAAAAAAACTAAAAAATTAAATTAAAAAATAAAAAAATAAAAAAAACACACATAATTGTAAAATCAATACATTCATTGTTTCACTCAGAATCTAAAATATGATGTCGAACGAAAAAATGTTCATCGTCCGAGTGTGATATTAATATTTTGGCATAAATCTAGTTTAGGGGCCAAGCGATTTTTTCAATTTTTTTTATCGAAACTTATGTATCTCATCGAGTTAAGAACGATGGTGCAAACAGAATTTGTCGCTCTCATTTAGTTCCGAAGTTATGGCCTTCCAAAGTTTTCGATTTTACGTTTATACGCATGCGCGCAACACTACTATAATGACGCGCGGAGAACCATTTTTGTTATTTTTTGGTACAAACGTATTCGGTATACCTTTTTTTTTTTGAAACTTATGTAGTTACCTATGTATTATGTACTCTGTGACATACTTGAGGTGGTGTTGCATAGCAAGTCGGGGGATATTTTCGATTTGCGGAGCGGAGCGACGGCGCCGAGGAGCGTAGCGACGAGTGCCGATACACGCGTAATGACTGCCCATATACTACGACATAACTTTTCCTGTAACCTACTTAAGGTGGTGTTAATGACTTACGCCTAATGACTTTGAATTGCCATAACTTTTGAACGGTAAGTTTCCGGAAATTTGTCCGAGCTCAGAGCAGCGAGCGAGTGGCCACGCTTGCAGATAATATACATCAATTATAATTTGAAAAATACGTAAGATTAGATAAAAATTATTAAGTGTTTATAACATATATGTAGTAAAACCCATGTATTAATCGGGATACGTAGATAAAAGTTAGGTAAGTCTATACGCGCCTGCTGAAAGGTTAAAAAACAAAAATGGTCCTCCGCGCGTCATTATAGTAGTGTTGCGCGCATGCGTATACACGTAAAATCGAAAACTTTGGAAGGCCATAACTTCGGAACTAAATGAGAGCGACAAATTCTGATTGCACCATCGTTCTTAACTCGATGAGATACATAAGTTTCGATAAAAAAAATTGAAAAAATCGCTTGGCCCCTAAACTAGATTTGTTCCAATATTTTATATTATACGTCCGATAATTTACTTTTCCCGTGTGCCGTGTGCGATTTTTAGAAGAAACGATAGCTGTGCTATATACTTGTTTGTTATTCATACGCATACTTCTAGAAACAACAAGGCAATTTAAAAGTTGCCAATCGAATTAAACTCCTTAACAATAATAATATATTATATATTTAATAGGTATTTATATATTATAAACCATTGGGCACATCCGTTAATCGTCCCGACAAAAAAAAATAAAAAAAAACCAACTTACAGTATTTTAAATGTACCTTATATGTATTAACGAGATAGACTGATAAATAATAATATAATTAATACTAAAGTCTAAAAGTAATAAAAGTATTTTATATATTTTATTAAGTTACATTTTTAATGTACCTATGAATTACCATACAAAATTCAACTGTATATCATAATATACGCTATGATGATAACAAATATAGATACATCGAATTGGTAGTGATCAATAGGAAAACAATTTAGTCATATTATAGGTAAGTACCTACTTCAAGTTGTAAATTTTAATAATATAGTATTGTATCGCGAATAAATGAATTCCATTGTATATGAATAATAATTACATGACCATCAATATCAATATAATGCTTTCTTCTCAAAGTAGATAAAAATGATGAAATAATTAGTAATTCCTATTGGTATCACTAATATATTAATTTAAGTATACGAGATTACAGAATAAAATATGTACCCTAGGGCCTAGACGAATATTTTAAATTTTCATAATTACATAATAATATTATCTATTGACTATTAGTTATGAACAGTTCTCAAAACTAATAATTTATTGTACAATATATCGTAATCAATCGTGTACGTTTATTAAATTGTTTTAAATATCAGATTACCTTGTATTAATAATGTTATATTAAAATATTAATATTAATATTGGTACCATAAACGCTATATGTGACCTTTATAAAAATAATAATAAGCAACAGTATACCATATGTATATAATTTATGTACAATATACAGCAATAGTGTGTAATACACACAAATCACAATCTATTCACTATAATATGGTCGTGTGGAAAACTCGAAATACCTTAAACCAAAAAAACCAGTGTTATAAATGTTTCGAAGAAGTTATACCTATTATTTATGTATATATTACACATATAGGTAGATATTATGCTTTGTACTATACTATTTTATAGTTTATACTAGCTGTGTGTATTGTATGTATCAATATAGGCAATAGCTCATTATAATAAATATTTAGGAATTTGACCTTGAGAGGTGAAAGATGAAAAATTTATTTTTCTATTTCATATAACTATATGGGTATACCTACCTCTGTATAAAATATTATTTTTTCTGGTATTCAATTATACGAACAATTTCCAAACACAACTACAATACTACCTACACATTATAATGAGTATGAAAATGCATTTTTTTAATTAGTTTTTTTTTATTAAGCCAATTAGATTTTTTTTGTAAATATACCTATAATAGCGTTATGGATCGTTATCTTTTATAGTTTTATGTGTATTATTATTTTAAAATTGAAACTTCCTTTTTTCATGTATCCGGTTGTGTTAATTATTTCTAGTTGCCTATATATGTTATATAGAACCACAAATATGTTTATACTCATTGTTATTATTATTATTATCAAATAAACTAGGTCAAAGCTCGAGGCTCGCTTGTTGCCAGCAACAAATATAATAGTAACGAATTATGTACTAAACTACTGCAGTGTAGTACACTAGTACCTATGTATACACTAAGCCCATATAGATACTTATACTTGCTTAATTTAACACAAGTACTAGGTATAGATAATTCAAACTTATTTTTATGAAATTTACATAATTAATAAGACTGTATTTATTGGGATTTTTCAGATGGTTAAATCATTTGAATTTGGTAAATGTTGGTATATTTAATAGTAAAAGCCCCTTATATTACCAATGATTTTTAATTTTCAATCAGAAACTACCCCTAAATTTTAAAATTTCAGCACTGCTAAAGGTGGCGTTTGACATAAAAAAACACCCATCATAGCGTAATATACCAATTCTTGTAGGATATTATATTCATGAATAAAAAGACATAATTTTTTTTAAATATCCCCAGACGTTTTCTGAAGGAGAAGCCTTAAGTCTTCTTGGTCTTCACCACTTCCCCAACCCCTCACCACCCATAATCTCTTAAATGCGCTCTTGTTAGCAGGTAAATATTTATACCACCGTCACTGCATGGCGAATGCGACGCACCACGGACTGTTAAGGACCTTAAAGTTTATACCTGTCTGCTTATATTCCGTAACTCTGCTGAATCATAATTTATCATGTTTTAGCACCTTGGTGGTACGATTAAATCTCCTTAGAAATATTCCATAATATATACAGCCCTCTCAGTCAACTTCTCTAGTTTTATATAAATTAATGTCAGTGAATAAATAAGACTGAAAATTGAATATTGCAAGGTTCCTCCTAACTTATTCTTGTATAAATTAAATATATCGAAAATAGTAAATACTTTTTATATATATTACATAGTAACATTTTTTCTATGAACGTTTAATACTCAAAATTTACGAATTTCGTCATAATTAAGAAAATATGCTAGTTATTTAGTAGTGAAAAATATTCATATATATTTAAACTATGAGGTTTGAGAATATAATATATAATACAAGATTCCTCATAAGTTGTTATTATACCTAGAATTTTTAAAATATTAAAATTACATAAGCACGTCCGCACCAAGCCCGGATTAATACATTTTGAGGCCGCTGTAAAAAAAAAATAATGTATATACCATGTACCTATTACAATAAATATATATGACTAAAGCCATATAGATACATAGGCATATCTACATATCAATAAATAACGAATAATTTATCACTTTATTCATAAATTATGATTTACAAACTTTTATCCTCGCTAAATAGCCTATAACGAAAAAAGTAATGGAGACATCTGAGGCCCCTAAATAAGTTCCAACTATTGAGGCCCGACGGATATGCCCCCCCGGCCCACCCCCCATGACCCACTTAATCTTGGCTTGGGCCGCATGGATTTTTTTCCTTGTAGCAGAACATATCCAATGTGGTAAACGTTTACTAACGACTTATAAAATATAAGCTCAAAGGCTCAAACGATTTTTGTTTTTTGTTATTTTACTCAAAAAACATTCGTCGAAACTATTACTCAAATTATTATTTTCTTTACACTTCAGTCTTCAATAACGCTATTAACCTATTTATGTACTATTATGTAATTTATACCGGTATATATACCAAGACTACCGTTTTATGGTATACCAACCTAACCTTGATATATCAACCTATACGCGCTTATATATTGCGACTATATTTATTTATTAATCATTGACAATAATGAGTGGTATAATATTAAAATTATATTGATGTTTTGGCAAAAAAGTTGAACATATCTGACTTGAATATTTCTAGTAGATTAGGCGCAAATTGACTAAATTTTTTGGGGGGACTCAAGCCCCCCTCCACAAAGGTCATAATATAAGTAAAACAAATGTTGGAGGGAAACGCCCTCCATAAAATCCCCCACCCACTGGGCACTGAGCAACTATCGTTACTGATATATAAAAATACAAAGTATTACATTTTTAGAATATATTTATTTTAACAAAATTCTCCGTTCTTTTTCGGCAAATACATTTAAAATATCTTCTGTATTTATATTATTAGATAAATCCCTCTAACGTTACTTGCAGTAAGTGTTAGGCAAACGCTAACATCAGTAAGCATTGGGTGAGATTCATTTTCTTCTTCAACTGGTATATTTATGTCACCAGTTGTAACTATTTTCTTTTTCTTTAAAATGTCAAAAAACTTACTCATGGTTATTTAGTAAAAAATGCACTGTACATTATTGACTTAAAAAAATCACGTGGTTTAAAAACTGAAATAAGTTATACATGAGTTGTGCAATGGCCATTATAAATACTGAAAACCTACAGCATAACCTAACCTAACCTACAGCATACGCACTGGAGCACTTATATTATACTTATCTATAGTGCCGGCGCTAGGGGAGGACAAATGGGACATTTGTCCAGGGCCCCGCGCTTGTTAAAGGGCCCCGTGATTTTTAATTATCATCTTAATACTAATACCGTGGTCTACCGTCGTATATTGCATTATTCTGCCTGCAGCGGTCGCGTACTTAGATATTAAACAATTTATTATTTTATTCAAACATTTTGATGAATTAATTTATTTTTAATTGATGATTTTATGTAGTTGTTAAAATAAATGTAAATTAATAAAATAACCAGCCCTTATGAATTTATTGGCCTACGATTTTCCACTCAAAGGTTTAACTGAAACTCACGCTACGCCAATAATTCTGTGCTGAGCGAGGTTTCATCAGGAGGAATCGCACTCGAATGTGTTGTCTCCGTTTACACAAGTAGGTAAGGTAAAGTGGGGTAAGTGTGACGCAAAAATGAAAAGTTAATTTTTAATATTTGACAATACTTTTTTTGTTTTTAATTTAAAGTTGTTATTGTTCCATAATGTAACACCTCTAGATATACATAATTTGAATTTATAGTCAACAAAGTTATATTATCACTCACCTAAGAATAATTTTTTTTTTTTTAATTTTAAAACGTCACACTTGCCCCTTTTCATGGGGCAAGTGCAAAATCGGATTGTTTTTGCTATTAGTACCTATTACATAAAATTATATATGGGGCAAGTGAATAACAAAGATAAAAATAAGCTTTAATTTGATTTTTGTTTCATTACATTATTTAAATTTAATTATTTACCTATATTATATATAAAAACAGTACTTTTTTTAAAATCCTGATTTAAAAAAAAACTAAAATTTCACTACTCTCTGAAAACCTAAAGACCTATGACCAGGGCCCCGCAATACCTAGCGCCGGCCCTGCAGTTATCTATGCACTGGAGAATGCAATACACCAATACACGCCAATACTCGAAAACACTTTTATAAAATCAAAGACCTTAATACCTTAATATCAGTGGCTTGGGTCGAAAAGGGCCAATCTCAATTTTAGTCACTTTGTAGTAATCAAGAATAAAGCCTCCTTTTTTTTTTTTTGAAAATTCATAGCAATTTTTTTTTTTATTGTTCATGTTTTTGTTTTTGTGATGGATGTAAATATAGTTTACCCTACATTTTAGAGTATGGTGTGATTTTTTTAGTGAAATATAGAAGGTTTTCTATTGACATTGGCCCTACAAAAAAAAAAAATCATGACTTTGGCCCTTATAGTGATCACTATAAGGGCCAAAGTCATGTTGTTTTTTTTTTTATAGGGCCAATGTTGTCATTTTCATGGGGCCAATGTTCACATTGGCCCCATAGATTTTGTAATTTTCATGACATTGGCATTCTCATATCTCGCACTAATGATTAGACCTCTTTGTATAAAATAGTCATAAACTCATGGACCACCATGATACTTCATAGAGGCATAATAGAGATTCCATTATTCCAATAAATATTAAAATATAACCTAACAAGTAAGTAATAAATATATATCTTAGTCCGTGGACCGTGGTAACAAATAATATTTTTTTTTTTTTTTTTTTTATTGATCTTAAGCTTCGGCAACTATGGCCATTAGCTGTAGTGGTTTATTTGTGTGTTGTTATGTCGGTAGGGGGAGGAACACGTGGGTGTTGGGTTTGGCAGAATTTTGAATGGGGCACCCGTAGGTTTCTGCCATGCCCCGGAGTGGGGGATGGCGGCACTTGTTCTCCGGACACCGCGACTTGCCCGGAGAAAAATACCGCCCAGTGGTCGAGAGGATCGAACCCGCGACCGCCAGCGCCGCAGACGACGTGTCCGACCGCTCGGCCACCTCGTCCCCCAAATAATAATTATTAATGATAAGAAAATGCTCCGTTCAAAAATTGGCGCTTAAACCGTCGATTGTGGAGGTCAACAGCAACCACGGCATTATTCTTTGGCTATAGATACTATAGCCGTGATCGTGATTCGTGACACAGCCCTCATAGTTTATCACCTATAAATTACTTATCAGTTATCAATTATCAGTTTGACCACGAGGCACGGACTAAGATATGTTATAGTATTTTTTATAAAGATTTAAAAAAAAAACTAGCATAATAATAATTTTTTTTCAATAATTGTATTTTGTAATTTGGTTAAGTTTTTAAAATATATACATGTTTAGTACTACAGAATATAATAATTAATACTAATTACTAGATTTTGAACTGGGGGGACTTGACCGAAATCTGGGGGGACTAAGTCCCCCCAAGCCCCCCCCCTATTTGCGCCAATGAATTTATTGTAGATAAATAAAATACTACATATAGTAGTAACATAAATAAATTAGAAAATATTATCCTTTGAAATAGTAAGTTGCTTTAACTCTGGAGTCTTCCGCTCACAATCGTTTTTCGTTTACAATGATTTATTGAATTTCATTACAAATACGTCTACCATACAGAATAGTGACTATCTACCCGGTTTTGGAATTTGTTTATTGTTATACATTTTTTTTTTTTTTTTTTTGTTCCTATAAATAGTAAATACAAACAATACTTATTTATTTGTACATCTATTGGTGCCTAATACCATTGATTATAAATGCTAGTACCTACTGACCCAGGTACCTATTTATAATCAATGCTAATTCCTATATAAGATTCTCGTATTAGGTATATGAGAGTTTTCACTTTTAATACTATTGATCTACAGGCGCACAGTGGGAGGATTTGACGTAATACCGCGACAAAAATAAAAAAAAAATATATCAAAATATAGATAAAAACTACGTAATTAACATTTGTTATTATCTAGTGGTCTTAAAATAGATGCTTATCTAAAATTATATTCGTTTATATCAATACTATTAGTAACCAGAGCGACGCTGCGACGGTAATTTTGAATAATCATCATTACCTAGCTACACAGTACACACGGTTAATGTTAATTCTTGTTTTCAGTTTTACGAAATCTTTAATTATTAAGTTTATTTAGTTTATACATTTTATACAATGGAAACTATTGGACAAGGTATGTAATAGTTAATAATAATTTATTTAACCCTTCAATTAAAAATTAAATATTAAAACTGCAATTACGAAATACCAAAATAAATAATTTATTTTATAATTAAATTGATATTAAAAAAAAATAGCGTAAATTAGCACTCTAATTTTTATCATAAAGTATAAGTAAACTTACTATTAAGTCAATTTTAAAATATGATCTGCCCAAAGTTGCCCATTTATGTGTAGTTATTTTTATAGGTATTACATACCGTGATTTATTCAATGCGCTGAGAGGTCCACAGCGTCCGCGACAGTTAAACCCGTGTTCCATCGATAGTCGTTCATTCTTATGTGATTACATTAAAAACAATATTAAACATTCTATTGATGAACATTATGAAGCCGCATTGAATGCAAAAATTTTGGCATATACTATTACATTAAATCGTAAATGGTCAGCGGTTAATCGTACTGCAAGTACATTTATTTCAAAATACGAGCGATGGTTAGATACTAAATTTGATTTGCCAAAAAACGAAAAAAAAAAACGGTTGATCTTCGTGGTCGTCCATCAAAGCCATTTTCAGACTTATCTGAAAGATCTAAAATTCGTAAAGTTAAACCATTAGTGGAGACAATATCACCAGACAGATTACTTCGTGCAACAAGAGTATCACTTTTTAAAGAAGGTAAACATGCAGCAGCCGATTTATTGAAACAGTCAACTGAATACTCTCCAAGTCGTCCTGCAAAAATTAGGAAAACTTATCGTGAATCATTAGAAAAAAATAATATAATACCATATACCGTAGATGAAGCGCTGGCTCATATGGTTAACTGTCGTATGACAAAAAATGTGTATCACCAAACTCGATTAGGTTTAAAAGAACATGGGGTAAATGTGTATCCTTCATATGATCGAATACGAGAAGCAAAAAAATTGTGTTATCCTGAGGGAATAGAAATATACGAATTTGGTGTGTCTATACCTCTCCAAAGTTTATTGGACCATACGGTTAGACGAGTCTTCCAAACTTTCGATTTACCTGAGGATTTTAATTTTTTTGAAAAATATGTAAAGGCTGAGTTTATTTTTAAATGGGGGTGTGATGGAAGTTCTGGTCAAACCGAATATCACCAAGCATTTACCCAGAATACAAATGACCCACATTCAAGTAGTGATGGAGATAACGACACTGATGACTGTGAACAAAATTATGAACAAGATGTAGAATATACCGATGCAAACATGTTTTTATTTTCTCTTGTTCCTTTACGATTAACTTTTGGTATGACCTTTTGGTATATTAAATGATATTTTATGGAAAAATTTAACACCATCTTCCACGCGTTACTGTAGACCCATTAAATTTTTATATAAAAAAGAAACAAAATATAATACTTGCAAAGAAGTCGAGGCAATTGAAAATGAAATAAATGCCTTTGTCCCAATTGAAATTGTTATAAATAATATTTCTGTTCCTGTTCACTGTAAATTAGTTATGACAATGGTAGATGGAAAAGTTATAAATAATTTAACTGATACGTCAAGTCAAAGATGTTTTATTTGTAACTGTGGACCCAAAAATATGAACGATTTAAAAAATATACAAGAATTTAAAATTAATGAAGATAATTTGAAATACGGGCTTTCTACATTGCATGCGTGGATCAATTTTTTGAAATGCATTTTAAATATTTCATATAAATTAAATATCCACGAATCAACTAGTCGCATGTCTAAAGAAGAGAAGGGGAAAGTTTTACAACAAAAAAAAAATATTCAACAAACATTTTGGAATGATATGGGGATAAAAGTTGATAAAATAGTACAAGGTCAGGGTACATCGAATACTGGGAATGTAGCAAGGAGATTTTTTAAAAATGCAGAAATGTCGTCAAAAATAACAGGTGTTGATTTAAATCTAATTAAAAAATTAGGTGATATATTAATTGCAATATCTAGTGGATATGAAATTAATTTTGAGTCATTTGATGAATATTGTAAAGAAACAGCCGAATTATACATTGAGTTGTATAATTGGTATCGCATGCCTCCAAGTATGCATAAAATTTTGTTACATGGTTCTATTGTAATAAAACATGCACTTGTACCAATAGGATTATTATCTGAAGAAGCCCAAAAAGCATGTAATAAAAATTATAAAAATTTTAGGGAAAATCATACTCGCAAAATATCAAGACTAAGTACCAATACTGACTTAATGCATGCTCTATTGATTAGTTCAGACCCAGAGATATCTTCTAAGCGAAACATTTTGAAAACACCATTTACAGAATTACCATCCTCGGTAAAACAATTAATAATTACAGAAAACGATGAAGAAACAGAAGATTCAGACGTATGTTCTGATTCAGAATAACATTTTTTATTAAATAAATATTGTATCTATTTACCTATCGTGTTTTCACACAATAATTAGAACTAAGCTATTTTATTAATTTTCTTTTGTAAATATAAACCTATAAATTATAACATATTATTTAAAACTATAATTAAATATATATAATATGATTTTATTATGAAATATATTTTTGTCGCGGTAAAACCTCAATTCCTCCCACTGTGAGGCGGTGATAATCTGAAAATAATAGTAGATTAGGTTAGGTTACCTATTACTGAAACCGCATTTGAACGAGTCAAGTTATTAAAATTTATTTCAAGTTTCACAATTAATAATGCAATTACTTGGAATTAAAAGATACGATAACACATTAACACATCATTATGCATCCTAGCAACCTTGTTGTATTGTATTAATAAATATACCTGCAAATCAAGGGTTCGACGTTAGAGTGGACACTGAACAATAGCCCCGGCGCCCAGTCATAACTGCCGCCTGTATATAATAATATATCAGTATTGACTTTAACCTTTAACAATAAAGTATAAAAGTTTTTAATTATAAAAAAATAATTTGAAATAACCTGAAGAAAAACTAATATATAGTTGAACAACTCAACTGCAACTGCAGTATATATATTACACTGACATATTTTATATAATATTGTAAGACTATAGTAAAGTCGTTCAGTCGTATACGCATGCGTACTGCGTACAATGCCATTTTCGACAGATTCTGAACATATTTTTAATTGAATCATTAGTCCTTGCGTAAATAAACAGTTTGTGTAGAATACATTTGAAATTTGGAGCAATTCATCAAAAACAATTTACTTGTGCGCAATAAAATGTCAATGAACTTGAACAAAAAGGTAAAAACACGTAAAGAATAGTTCACATAGAATAATTTAACCACAAAAATTTGTAAAATACAATCAAGGTTGTAACATAGAAAACACCTGTTATGAGTTGTAGTATAGAGAATGTTTTCGACATTCCATTACGATTTCTTTTTCACAAATCGCATCCAAGGTTTTAATTTTTGCAACATAAATGTTTAGTCCATAGTTCGTATAAACAAAAGTAGGTATTTCAATGGCAACTATATATATGCGTGCAGTAATTCAGTAGTAGAGTACACGGATAGTGCTGAAAACCCGAGGTCCCGAGATGTGACGAGTGACGTGAGGCCGTGCGTCTTAAAAAAAAATTCTATCAAAGGGGCGAAGAGCGCATGACTCAGTGTCGTATTCCGAGGGGAACGACCCTTTGTATTGAACATTACTTACACACGGTTGCAATGTGGCTGCATATATGGGGAGGGTTTAAAATATAGATCAATTTGGCTTGTAAAGTTGGTACACTGTTCTGTTTTATATGCTTCACCAATATTATTAAAACGCGAAGTTAGTTAATTATAGTACCTATATAATATCTACCTACTACCTAGGTACCTATTTAGTATACTTTATGAATATATATTTTTCATAGGTTTCTAAATTATATTCTAGAAAAATAATTACGTGATTATTATTATAAATCGTTTTTACTGTTATTTGAGTAAGTGCATAATGTTTGGTTTCGGAGTTCTGCAGTATCTACCTTGTACACTTGTACCTATAGTATAGGTTAGGTTAGGTCCTACACGTAACAGACTTAAGTCGCGAAGTGTAAACAATAAATTTTATAAGTTTCACATTTAAAATTATTATTTATAGAAAAAATGTAATTTAACTTTTATTGTGGAGGAAAATGAACAGTGGAGAATATCAGTATCTCAGTTATGGAGGAATATGAACCTGTCCCTAATATTACGTAAAGTTGACGTCGAACATAGAATTATTTAAAATTCTGTTGAATTTATTCAAATGGTTATGAAATGAAATGGAATTGTAATTGTAAAATCCTAAAAGATGATAGGCAGGGGCGTCTTCAAGGGGCGGGTAGGGGGGAAGCGTTTATGAGAGCTTGTAGCTTTTTAAAAAATGCCTTAGTTAATAGTTTGTATAGTTAATTGTTGTGTAACTACCTACTGTAACTGAATTGTGTCTATTCAGACTGATACTTAAAACTATTTTATATTAATATTGCTCATAAAGTTAAATACCTAGTTAAATTTTATTATTTTAATAAATACTTTTTTAATACTTTAATTTTAAAACAACTTATGAGCATATACACGACAATTCGTGTCTTAAAAATGAGTGATTGGTATGGTTAGGGGGGATTGGAGAAAATTAATATAAAGTTCACTCTTGTCTCCGGAAATGAAAGTTCTGTGATTAATATTCATCATTCGTCGTATAATATGTTTGTGCGTTTTGGTTTTAAATTTATATTGATTATTGATACACATAGGTACACGAATTAATATCTGTAAACAAACCATAGTTCGGTATCCACATCATAGTCTTCGGGTCAAAGAAAAGGACATTTTAATTTATTTGAAGCCAAAACAGGCCTTTGTCTAAATAAATTAAATATTTCTTAGAAATAATTTTGTTTCGTTCTATTATACATTTTAAAATTTGTTATCAGTGCGCAATTATAACTGGCTACTGGTTATATAATTTTAGTTGTGACACTTTGGTAGTTCTATATAATATGTAGGTATATCCAATCTCGTACTTACCTACTACTAACTGATCGGGCTTCTTCCATTATAAGTTATAACATATATAATACTTTGTATATAATCATTGCTGGGTACTAACTAATGGAGATTTAGGTTTTCAACAGTTTTAAAAAAATGGCTATAATGGATATGGTTATCATATTGGAATTTAAAGAGTTAAAGACTTAAAGACGAGCTCAATCGCATCTTAACAGTATAAAGGCGAACAAATTTCCAAAATCGTACATTTTAATGACGAAACTGTTATCTCATCACTGCACTTTTAACTTGTTTCTTTTTTTTTAATTCGAAAGGGCCCAATTAATAATTTTATGTAAGTTCGGTTTTTGTCACCCTTCCACAGTTCCACTAGTGTTATTAATTGATAATGTGGTTAAAAATGTATTTAATATATTTTAGTCAAACTATATACCGGCATACCGCAACTTAGTATACACTGACACGTGGATGTTGCCTATATTACGTCGAGTTGCAATTTATTAAAACATATTTTTGTTTATTTTTTTTTTTTTTTTACTCATTGCAAATGAATACGTCAAAGCACATTTAATATTATATTAATGACATTTATAATATAATTAATATTATACAATTACATTTTTTGTTTATATTATAACTTATGAGTATAACTAATTTAATATAAACTTTTAATCATTGTCTATACAACTAATTCGGAATTAGTAAAAAAAATTGAATACTTGTTGAAAAAAAATCAACAATATACATTGAAATGCTGTTGGCTATTAACCTTGAATTCCTTAATATATTGAAACTGTAATTTTCTTGGGTGCTCTTGTCTAAATAGTAAATTTGCCATTAACTTCTCTAGAGATATTTCAATATCCCTATGAATATTCAGAAGATTGAGTCTAATTAGTAATTAATCAGTCTTCTCCATTGTTGATCCCAAATATGTTTTTACATGTCAAAGAGAAGAAAATATTCTTTCAGCAGTACCTACATTTAATCACTAGTAAGACATAATTTGAAGCAATTCTTTTTTCATTCTTTATTAAATTAAGATGCATTGGAAAACTCTTTATAACAGTTTTAGATTAATAGAATTTCCAAAATTATGTATACTAAGTAACATCACTTTGAATTTCTTCAATTAAGTGAATAATAATTTTTTTTTTAAATATATTATGTTGCATTGTGTTTAAATAATTTGACAATAACATAAGTATTTTAAGAAAGAAATTAATTTTATCAGCAGCATGTCCACCTGAGCCCCTTGACTAAATGCTGGAATTAGTTCTGTAAATACTTTTAAAAACAAAAAAAAAATGCTTTACTATTAATAAGAAAAAATAATATCTTTGTATTAGATAACATTTCTTTAGGTTCTACAAATATCAACCGAAGCCGTGTTTTTAAATTAGAAAATAATAGAATTTTTTAACGTTAAGGTACAGTTGTAGCTACCAGCTCCTAATGTTTAGTAGCTACTTTTAGTTTAAGTTATAATACACAAACATGTTGCATTATCAATACTCATAAACTTCATAGTTTTATCATTGATAAATAATACTTAATTATTTAATCAACGGTATTAAGCTAAAAATAATATTTAATATTATATAATATTATTCAATCAAAATTTAATTAAATATATTTACTATGCATTAATTTGTACAACTAATTTTCCTTAACAATTTGAAATTTTTTTTCAAAAAAATGTTATTAAACATACACAAGACTGCAATTTTAAGTTGTTTATTTTTATATTAAGTGTTTTTATGTAAATATCGAGGATTATTGATAAATAAATTAAAAATAATAATATATAAATTGATATTCATAAGGTTTATAATATTATGAATACATTTCTAAGTGGATGTATAAACTATTAACGTTAATATGTATGAAAAAAATAAAAATAAAAATTGCGTAATATAGTAATCTAAAATCAATAACAAAGAAATGCCCAATAAATAACACAATTACATACTCTATGAACATTTATTTAATCGTATCAAAATATGATACACATTACACAGTAAAATTAAAACTTTAGGAAAAGCAGGTAAATTATTTTAATATCATATAAAAAACAGTCAGTTTAACTTTTTTCTTTTTTCTTTTTTAATATACAAATTAACAGAAAAAAAAACATTTTGTTTTGAATAATAATATTATGTTTCACGAATTTATTATGTAGATGTGAATAAAAAAAAACCCCTATTGGTCAAACAAAACTTAAATATTACTTTCCTCGTACATAATTACCCTAATAAATATTCAATATTTAAGCATTTTTTTTAGTTTTTTTTTTTTTATTTTTTTTTTATCAATTTCATTAACCATACGAATACTAATAACCAGACACGCGTGATTTATAATAATATATACACATATATAATATGTCATTAAAACTTGATGAAACAAAATTCAGTATCTATTTAAAATTCTAAAAACATCTACAAATTTTTATATTCACGAAAGTTGAGGTAATAAATCGCAATTTGTTTTCTTATCATCTGATATTTAAACTTTCTAGAAAAAAAATCACTTAAAACAAATTAGGTATTTATAAATATAAACATAAAACTATACAGTTTCTTTACAAATTAATTTTTATAAAGTTATGGACGTTTGGTTTTGAATTTGTCTATTTACGGTTCATAGGTTTTGTTTGTTGTATGAATTAGAAAAAAAATTGTCTGGTACAGATTAAGTGATGATTTTAATATATTTTAAGAAGGTTCTATCTGTAATTAATCAATATTAATATTGCACCCTAAAGTATAACTGACCATATTTGTTGATAAATCTATTTTCATAAATGTATATGTATTAATATATATTATGTATTATACGTCATTATATATAAATATATAATATACATATTTAAAAAAAAATTAAAACAGTGGTGGGGATAATTATTTATATCACATATTATTCATATCCTCAAGAGCTGTTTTTCAAACAACAACTTGTTCAGGAGGTAATGTTGGGTCTGCAGGGGGATCTGATGGAGCAACACTCTGGGTTTCTGACTTTGCGGACCACTGTGTCCCTGCTTTAGTTTTGTCATAAGGCACGTTGCGACCAGCCCTACGTCGTTCACGTTTCTCTTCCATAATCAAACGTAAGCGTTCCATTTTTCCACGAGTAGCTGCATTTTCTTTGGTCTCACTCTCTATAAAACAAATTTAATAAATTATATATACATAAGTGTTTATGCTTTAAATGGGACATCTTATTGATTTCTTACCGGTATTATCAGAATTAGCAGAGGTTTGAGCGGACATACTATTTGCGGTAGAAAATGGTGTAGCAGCTTGAGCAGCTGCAGCAGTAGGAGAAAGTGTAGTGGCTGTGCAGACAGCTGGTGTGCCTGATCTAGCAGCAGCTCTGTACTGTGGTGTTGCACACAGTAAATCATTAAGTATATGAATAATGGTACTAATGTCACGTTTTGGACGGCCAAAGCGATCTTGCAAGGCTGGATTTAAGGTGCCTATAATAATGAACAAACAGTTAGTAAGTAAAGTATTATTATTTGAGAAAACACAATTTTTTTAAAAAATATATTGTAGGTGGTTCAAAAAATTGTTGGTACAACCCATGAAGTTAATGACAAACATATATGTAGTTTTATGTTTTCAGCCAAGAAGCCTTAGGCCAACTTAACTGTAGGAAACCATGGAAGAGATGCATAAAGCCTTAGTAAGTATTTGAAAACGAACATAAAATTTACCAGAAAATGTTCCAGAGTAAACGCCTTTGCCGTGATGTTGCATGCTCTCGATTATGGCACCTGGCCTTCGTTTGAACCCAATGTGCATCTGAAAAATAACGAAAAAATGCATTAATAAACAATCAAATTTTAGATTCTGACAATGAATGTATTTTAATAACAGTTTAAAAAAAATCTAATTCACAAAACGTTCATTAAAACAATTAAAAATAAACCGAACAGAATTTCAACACGTATAGTCGGAAATTCTGAAGTGTAGAGGTACATTATAGCCTAAGGTACCCACATTATAAATTATATGAGTAAATGTTAATGAGTTCATAGAATTACGAAAAATTGTTGATACATATGGCCTCTGCTCTATTATTGGCGATTGAAATTGATAAGATGCAACGCTGTGTATCATTTATATGTTATTTTACATGTTCCCCGTTACAGATCCACCCCCCACCGGCCTGTTAATTGATAAGCTTTCAATCGCCAATAGTCTATACTATTTATTATTATTATTAGCTATCACACTGGAACTGGATATCGGGCACGAAGGAAT
The DNA here is from genome assembly GCA_949089665.1 of Macrosiphum euphorbiae. NCBI lineage: Eukaryota > Metazoa > Arthropoda > Insecta > Hemiptera > Aphididae > Macrosiphum > Macrosiphum euphorbiae. The sequence continues at coordinate 93,313,419 of CARXXK010000001.1, read as the reverse complement.
TGTAATTTTATAACTTTATACTATAAGTTTTACTCGGTTTTTGGCTTTTTAGTATAGATACAATTTCGAAATAGACGAATCTTAAAGTCTAAACAAATTAACAAATGAAGTAAATTAAATCACAAATAACAGATAATGAAGTTCCGAAAAAACTTCGTATACACATTTGCCATTCAAAAAAATATAACAACATAATATTAAACATACATTATAATAATATATAATGTAGATAGTTTAAAAATATGTACTATATGTATAGTCAAATGGGCCGCCCATATAATATTATCAGAATACGGTGACTGCAAAACGTCGGTTTATGCGAAAGGACATTTCGGGAGGAGTAACCAGATCGCCAACGACGCGTGGAAGAATGTGATAGCAGCGGCGGTAGTTACGTCGTCGCTGATGACGAGAAAAAACACACAAATCGAAGAAAATATGGATAGAGAATATAAGTCCAACACAAATGTAATATTACGATCAGTGACGTGGCGAACATGAAATTCTTCAGAGGCTAGTATAATATTCCACCAGCCCACCCGTATAACTCGATAAAGGCGTTTATACTGTCATATTTTTAACAACCCGTCGAAGTAAACATTAAAATACAGAATAAAATAATACCAAATCGGTCACTACCTACCCGCCCGCCCACCAACCACCCCTTGAAAAACTCAGAGGCGGCCGCCTCTCGATTGCCCCTTCGTATAAGTTACGATAGTTATAATAATATACGCAAATACTCGCGATACCGGTTGTGATGTTATGCTAAAATTTTATATTCTAATCGGCGAGATGACGGTGGGCGGTTAGTAGGGGGAGAGTGGTGCGGGTAGAGGTAAAAAGCAACGACCTGCCTCAAAATTGGCAGCCGCCCAACGATAGCGTCCGTCGATGCACAACGCGCGGGGGGTGGTGGCGGCGCCCAGAGGACAACGTCGTCGTCGGCTGCTGCGGCGTCCGGGACTCAGCAACCGACCGTGGGGGAGCTGGTGGCCCGCGCGGAGACAGGGGAACAGCCGTAGAGGAAAGAGCAACGTGATCAATATAGTACGGTCGAGGGGGGCTGCGTCGACGGCGGTGAGCCCCACCGGGCAGGACACGACCGAATCGATTGGTGCGGCGGCAACGACGCCCGGCGCGCGACCGAAAAAAAAGAGTAACCTCTCCTCCGTCGGTTACACCACCCTTGGCAACGAGTTTTTGGTCTCCGGGTAAACAACAACGCACCACGTCCAACCGAATATGCACGAGTGCGACGGAATACTTATTATTATTATTACGCACACAGATGTGTGTGCCCGTGACGATTAATACTCCGTGGACGTGTGGGCGTCGACTGTAGCGGCGGGCCTCCACAGACCGACGCCCGACAACGGTGCGCTCCCACATTTCGTGTAAACGGAGTGTGTGTGACGAGTATTATATTACGAGGGACGTGTGGGAGTACATAGTAATAACGACGATAATCATCATAATATAATGTGAGCGAGTGCAGGTAGGCAGGCAGAGAAGAGACGCCGTCGAGAACAGTTTGTACCGATTCGTCGTCGGGCGTAAGCGTATAGTGATACCTATGTAACAATAATAATTCATAATATTATAATAATAGTCCAATGCACCGACGGGACTCAATACCAACGCGGTGCAGTGGTGGCGAAGAAGTTTGAAAAAATCATAAATTGTATTTATATTTTATCGTGCCACCGCCGACGGGACACGGACGAATATAAACCGACACTGCGCGGAGGAGGGGACCCCCTGACACTCACACTCGAGTGCGCACCATCATCGGAACACACGAAATTAAAATGTCACCGTATCTGCCGCAGTGACAACAAAATAAAAAATGATATTATACGCGCAGGACGATGGGCTGGAGATGAATTTATACATTTTGAAATTATATGCACGTAGCATGTTACATTATTATAATATATTCTCATCAATCGGTTTCACTCGGAGTAAATAGTTATTATATTAATGATCCTACGGAGACGGAGTGAGAGGTGTAAGTTATGGCCTAAAAAATACACTCGTGATGTGACGGACTGTTATGAAAATTTTATTTTTCCCAACAGACACGGAATACGGATTCAGAAATTCAGTGTACCTACTGAAAGATGTTCAACGAGTTGTCAGTTACATTCTAGGACCAGATGGTTCCCCGAAGAGGTTAACCTTATTTAACTATAATTTTCAAAACTTGTTTTAGCCGTATATTCAACGATATGGGTGTTTTAAAAATACATTTTAGCAAATACGGCAGTGACCTTAGGTTGTAAAAAAAACAACAAGGATCTATATAAGCTGATTACGAGATGTATAATAATTGTCCAAGTGAAAGTGATACCAAACTGCAAATTAATGCCTACAATTTGTGCATGTATTTACTGCCAATTTTATTACAGACAACTATATTTTAATTTGGTTTATTCATTATTGTAAAGCACTGAAAAACAACAAATAAAATTCAATAATTCAATTGTTAAATTTATAATTTACAAATACTAGCTGATCTTATTATGAATATTATAGAATGTTGAATTCATTTTTTTTATTAGGGCCTTTTTAATAGTAGACGAAATGGAAGTAGATAATAAATTGACAGTTAGTTTTAGATGAATCCTCTTCTTTGGCATCAATTTTTATCCTATGAGTAATTTTTCGCTCATCATACATACGATAATAAATAATTGCGGAGTTGTATTATTTTATAAAAAAGTTTCTTTGAATGATACGACATACAAAAATGTATTCCATTTATTTGGTCGTAATGTATCATTTAAGTTAACATAATATCATATTATATGAGTTCGAATAGTAAATGATCTGTCTTCTCATTATATCGAATGATTAGTAATGATAATAAATCAACATATGGCAAATAGACATTAAGCGGGTATGTTATTTTTATTTCTCAATTAATAAAATCTGAAACACAGTTTTAGATAAAATATGTTTGAAATATGTATATTGGTTTCAACACAAACGTTGAAAAGTCTAATTATATTATATCATAAAAAATTATGTAAGAAAAATAAAACATCTGCAAATTAATTATACATTTATAGGTATTCAAGCAAGAAGGAATAGTAAAAGTACAAATTAGTTTTAATTAATGAGATAAGCGAAGTACATATTATTTGAAAAATATTTGGGATAAGAAAATATAGAATTTTTGTCTCTTTGGAACTTTATAATATACTTTTTTTTATTTAAAGTAGCAGGGAAATTAAGATAAAATCATTACAATGTTGTGCTACATAAATGTATTACAAAAAACAGCTTTAATAATAGTAATATATTGTCTTGTAATATTATTTATGTTTATAATAGCAATAGTTAATATTCGAACAATACAAGTAGAAAAAATCAAAAACATGTTAACTTACAAATAATTATAGTAGGTATGTACTAATTAATATTTAATAATAATTATATCTAACATAATATACAGATTTTGTTCAATGAATATAATTATTTAAGTATTAGAAAAATAAAATCATAATAAGGCAACACTGATCGAGCATCATTATGATATATTTATATTATGTTATTAGTTATTACGTTTAATTTACTTATCAATATTGTTTATTCATGCCTGGTTGTATAGGTATAAGCAGTGGCGTATTTTGAAATTGTTTGTGGGGGGGGGTCTAAATATTAGGTACCTACAAGTTTATAATATAAAAAAAACACATACGAGTTACGATGTAATAATTATATTATATTATATTTTTTTCTGGGGGGGGGTCCAGACCCGGGACCCCCCCCCCCCCCGTAAATACGCCACTGGGTATAAGATATATGTCACCTACAAATGTATTAATTTGTATAATATAAAAATAAATTACATAAACGACGTAGTTATTAAGTATTTGTTATTAACGACTAACTATCCAAATTTAGTACATTTTATAGAGTTTAAATAAAATAATGTCTGATGCATGATTAATTTTAGGAGACACAGAACGCATATTGCGTATTTTTAAATCATACTTAATGAATTACATGAAAACAAATACATGCATTAATGCATTAGACACATACACACCACACAATAATAGTTGATTTAATTTTATTTTTAATAGAACATTATTCTAGTTTAGATGTTCTAAATATTATTTAACTTGGAATTATAGCCAAAGAAACATATAATATTATAGGGAAATCATAATAATATGAGTTCAAAATTTAATGTAGTTCATTACACATTAATTTAAAATATAAATAAGTATTTTTCTTAATTTAAACTGTATGATATATTTTGTATTTTGAACCTTCATAATTATAATAAATAAAATAATAAAGTAGCTATATATCCGAAAACATAGATCTGAATTATTTTTATTTTTATAAATTGTATAATGGCCCGGTAACCGTAAATTGTGATGGCTACAATAACCGGCAACAACCAACATGGTTTATAATTTAAATAATAGTATTCTGATAGTTATAAATTGTAATTTATAATTATACGATTTTGTATAAGTTAAATTAAACAAAAATAGGTTTTCTATGCTACATCAAAATATAATCAAAGAGATTCAAGTATTTAACATAAACAATATATACATATTATTTGTGTATATTATAGAATTAAATAAAAACAACTATTCATGACATTATATTATTTTCTTGTCTCACATACGAATATATGATTCACATAGAGCAAGGAACACTTTAATAGTTAGATGTGGCGTATGTGTAGGAGTTGGTCACACGCGGGGGATGACAAAAAGAAACATCGGGTGGGCGACGCCCACAGGACCATTGTCCATTAACAACCCCTTCAAAACACGTACCCACGATGAATAAAACATTTAATGCTTAGATCTATTTTACGCTTGTTATTTTAAACTCTGTGCTACAACAATGAATACTTAAATGAATACTATGATGGTTTATTTTTTCATAGAAGTAGATAACGAATAATCTAAAATTAAAAAAAGCACTTGACGACTCTGAAGATGAATAAAATTGGCAGTTAAATAAATCCTACATTTTGTGCATACAAAATAGTTTGTAATAACCTAATAATAATTATTACTTAATTGTGGATCTTTTAGATTATTTTGTATTGATGAAACACGTCAATGAAGTTGTGTCGATATATTTTATTGTCCCAGCATGAAAATAGTGAAATGTTTGATACATTTTTTCTTAAATGGTATAGGCACGAAAATGGATGTATATAATAATAAATAGAAAAGTCAGAATATCGATGTTTTCGTAATGTGTACATAAATAGGAGATTCAGTAAATAGGAGAAGGAGTAAGGGGAAAGTAGTACTCGGCCCAGTATACCTATTGATTGCCACCGGCGGTTCGGTCCGCTCTATTTGCCGTAGAGTTTATTTTTTACGCGTCTCCGAGGCGGCCCAGGCGGAATCGACACAGTTACCAGACACCGTTGTCCGGCGAACTGGAACACCGAGTACCGTAAAACACGGATCTCGTTTACGGTTACGTTTTACGAATCGTCCGCTGGAGGCACACGGGTTTAACCGTTGTAGCGGGGAAAGCAGATTTTGAGCAGAAAAATTATATTCCATATTTCTAAATATTGTTTTACATATTATTATGTTTTAACAAATGTACACACCGCCCAAACAACAACAATATAATACATTAACTATAAATATACAAATAAAAAATATAGGTACAATAATATGATCTATTTAAAGCGGAATGGAAGAGAATAAAAAATACACGTATTTCCGTTTTATTCAACGACCAATATAAATTCTTTTGTAGGGAATTATAAAAATATAATAAACTTCCGCAGTATTTAGATTCCTGCAGTTTTATTTCAGTTTTTCGACAGATTCGGCTGCATAAATAATTTAAACAAGGTCAAAGTGATAAGAGAAAATTTGACGAATATATGAGACGCGTGAAACGTTTTACACCGCGTGTCGGTAGAGTTGAAAAGTTTTAGAAACTACATTCAAATCAAGACAACTATTTAAATTAGATATAAATATAGGATAACGTTAAGTTATCCAGCAGTATATTATGTATACAAAATAAATAATACATACACACCCACCAACTCGTCTCATTGTTTTCGGCATTTCTAGAGGGCTTGAACATTCGGAAACAGAAGGAGTGAAAGAGAGAGAGAGAGAGAGATAGAGAGAGAGAGAGAGGAGAGGTCGATCAATGGGAAACAAGGTACGTGTGTGTGTGTGTGTATAGCAACGCCGAGTACACAACACAAAAGGTCGCACCGGCCCGGGGCCTTTGTGATAAGCGACCTCCAGCGTGATCAATATGACGTCGATTTCGCTGTGGCGGCCTAACCACGCCCCACAGGGATACCCGGATTCTGCTGGCCCGCCGCCGAAACATTTTGTACACGCATCGATGTACAGTGCTCGAACACAATACAAAATAAACGAATAAATACTGACGCACACAAATAGGTACAACCGACCGAAAAACGTGATGGGCACGGAAAACAACAGTACGTGTTTGCAAAAAAAAAAAATTCAGACACATACACACACTGCAGCACGCATGTATTATAAAATCCCATTTCATTTTAATTCTTACTCTCCCCGCCACGCTCTCTCACTCTCTCTCTCTCTCGTTCTATCCATCTGTATCTATCTTTTTTCGTGTCTAATGTTTATTAATTCGGTCGTGCAAAGAAACTCGGCCGTATTTCACCTGGAATTGAGGTCATCGGATGTGTACATTATAATAATATACGCGCCGTGTACGCACAACCAACGCCACTCACAAAGACTACGACTACGACTATGGAACGGTTGCGACGGCGGTGGTGTGGGTTAGTGTGTGAACGAGTGACAGCGCGTGTATATAAACGGCAACGTCGACAACAGTCGGCGACACGACTCACCTCTTCTACTCGTCTCGTACAGCGTGTGCGGATGCTGCAGGCCCGCGGCCACACATTGATCATAATAACCCTCGGGACGCGAGAGACGAAATTAGTATACCCCCGGGCCCCGCGCGTTGCCGGATTGCGACGTTGCCGCCCACGCAACAATCGATACTACGCGACTACGATACGAGACACACGTCCGGGCACAACAAATTTAAATCAATCACCCAGAAAATATCGACTTTATGACATAACACACATATTATTATTATAGGTATACTCCGCGCTAATTTTAGACGCGACGCACGACGTTGTTGTAGAAATTGTCTACCACGACGAAAAAAATCCCATTCTCATACCGTTCGGATATTTTAGTTTTTTCGTGATGCCGTTTTGCAAAAAAAAAAATCGTAAGAAACTACGTTGAATAAATGATTATTGCCACTCACCTCTTTGGAACCGCTTTTCGTGGTGAGTACTTCCGAAGACAGTTGTTTTAGGGTCTGAGTGAGGTTCCGCGAAGCCTCGGCGAGAGCTCGGGTGTCCAGTTGCGGTTTGTCTCCCGTGGCCGTGTTGGGGGACGCTGTCGACGTGCTCGCGTCGCAAGAGCAAGGCGTCACCGCCGGTGCGGGCGTGGGTACAGCGGCGGCGGCTGCTGCGGCTGCAGCTGTGGCGGCTGCTGCTGCAGCGGCTGCAGCCGCGGCCACTATCGGTGCCGGGGGCGGAGGTGACACTTCCTCGGTCGTATCCATCGAGTTGTCGTCGCTGTCATCGGATACGTTACGGACGCGAGTGATCGGATAAGCGTCCACGCCGGGGATCAGTCTAGGGGTGCCGATGATGTTGCCGGCAGAACACGCGGTGGCCGCCGTCGCAGTGGCCTGGGGTGGTTCGGGCGCCACGGTCGACGCGTTTAGTGTGGCCGCCGCTGCACCGGTGCTGGCTACGGTCGAGGCAGCGGTCTGCAGTCGTTTCGACGAACCTGACGACGACACCGTCGATAATTGCAGCTGGATGAGCATCATGTGATCGCCCAGTCTCATCGTGAGGTTTAATGGTGCTTTGCCCGATAGGAAATCGTTGACCTAATAACAATAAAAGCAAACATTTAATATAGGCCATATGTTGGCGGTAGTGACGTAAATTAATTTAAATTTAAATGCACAACAAAACAATATTGTAGTTCGCGATGTTATGAAATGGTTTGTACAGAATAGATATCTACCAAATATAAATGTATATACTATACAATTAAATAAATAATATAAGATGATCAAAATGTGTCCGTAAAACTATTCAGATGAGCATTTGAAAAAAAATAAATAGGTACACACTTTTGCGTATCAATATTCGTTAATAAGCTTTCAACGTCAAATTAAAAACGAATTAGGAACTATAGTAAAATGCAAATACATAATGTGTCGTGGTTATATATCAAATGTATTTACTTTGTTATACAATAAACAACCCGCACGGGTGTAACGAATGACATATTTTAATAAAAGAAGTGAAGTATGACATTAATTTCCATCAATTCTACACATTGCGTAATAATGTTATGCGGCCAAAGTTCATATTATAACCACTAGATGCCGTCTAAGTTTGAAAATAGTTTAATGAATACTTGAATGATAAAAATTTGAAATGTCATTTCTTAAAAAATGTATACTCTAAGCTCATGCTCCAAAACGTTCAACTAAGATATGTCAGTTTTTCGAATTATTCGAAAATTAAGTTAGAAAATATGATAAGAAATTTACTAACAAAATCTTACTATCGATGTGGATGAAATATTTTTTTTTTAAAGTATAATTCCAATCGTAAATTAATTAATTCTAGAAACTTAAATATGACTTATTCAGTTATACACCATCGTTAAAAACTTATTTGTTATACCTACCTACTTATTTGTTAAAACTTAAAATACACACGTCATACAAACGCATCAAAAGTATGTAAGATAACTGGAAAGTTACTCATCAGGTATCAGTTAACATAATATTACAATATTATCGTACTTAAATATATTTATACTATGTTTAACGGCATTGAAGTTATCACTTACACAAAAATATACGATTTAACAGTCTGTGCCTCTTTTAAAACAATTTTACACATTCTAAATATAACGGTGTATAAAACCATTGTTACACGGTCAACAGCAAAATATCATGAATCTTTAATCATCTTTAGTCAAAAGAAATGTATTAAATGGTGAAATTACCTGAGAGTCGTTCAAACTTTCCAACGCCTGCATCACACTTTGTTCTGGTCTCTGAACCTAAAAATAAAAATTAGGCTATATTAAACACAATACAACATTATACACTATAAATATGGAGACATTTTACAATTCCTACTCAATGAGAATGTATGATTTGTGTACATAGAAATGTGTATATAGGTATTATTATTATACGTAACGATAAATATTAATAAAATGTTATCGGCAGGGTGTGGTCCTGGATTCACAAGGTCCCTCTGATAAGGTCAACGCCCGGTTTGGAAGACGGCCCGCCCAATTTTGTAAATATACAGTTTATATTTATCTTATATAGGGTTCCGTGTTCAAGTCTAAATGAAATTTATGATTTAGTTTTGGCCCGAAGTAATGTCTACTTAACAAAACTCGATAGTACTTATTTGGGACACACTGTGATAACATGGTAAAAATATATTATATCAGTGGTTTTTTTCCCATACTCGTAAACCACGCGATTCGCTTTGCCGACTGTATATCTAGAACGGAATAACGCAACAACGCTGATCCACTTTTACACAAAACATATACAAGTTTTTAGCACAGACATATTTTTTTAATAATTGTAACTGTAAAAACACATATGTTCTATACATAATATATAAAACAGTTCAACAGCAAAGTTTTAAATAAATAATATTTTAAGTTACTATTTTGAGTATTTAATTCTGAAATTAATATAGGTATTATTATAATATATATTATTTCATTGTGTTTATATTTTTATTAAATTATATATCATTATTATTATATAATTATTGTAAACATAATAGTTACTTATACAGTAATTATACTGTTTACAAAAAAAACAGCACAAAATACAAAATTAGGATAGTATTACGATTAACTATTTATAAATATGTTAAATATATATTTATTAATCTTATACATTTAAAACTTTTTACATGGACAAGATACAGAGAAAACAATCGAAAACGTATAAAAATTATGAATTTTATTTTTATTAAAATGTGAAATGAAATCATTAAAACGTCGATTAATTAATGTTAAATGGTAGAGTGAAGTTTGTTTATTATTGTTCACTTAAAAATCACAAAGGCCAAACAAAAATCTCATGACATTTTATGTAATTTAACCCAAAACATAAATATTTATTGAGTCATTAACAGACCTAAGAAAAAAAATTAATATTTTTAACTACCTATTTCCAAAAGTATAAAAATTGACCTTATAAATATATTAATATACCTTATTCACAACGATGTAAAGTTTAAGACTAATTAAATTTTTTATGTTACACGATCTAACTAGGTATTAACTTTAATAAATACAGCGTGAGCCACAATTTTTTCCGTTTTAAATTAAGTTAAAACAGGAAAATACTATGACTTTCCTGTTTAGACACTACATATAAAATACTATATAAAAAATACCTACTAAAATATTTACATTAAGAAACGTGGGTTCTGATATTTGACATTAGACGGTTATTAATTTCAAACCAAAATTGTAATTCAACAAGATTGCATATAATTATAAATGTAAATTCTATATTTAGCTTAACTTAGCGTTGTCCTCTTTTTAGTACAATAATACTATTTATATAATATTTGGATAATTATAAATTATTATGTTCACTATATCAAAAATATTTTAAATAAATTATGTTATAATTTATTTATTATCTATAATAATTAATTGTAACATATAAGTATTACATTTTGTCTGTACTTTTGCCCTTGTAGGAACTATCAAAAAAAAAATTCTTACTATATTAGATAAGTATATTTTGTATTATTCATGTTTCATTTATACAAAAACATTATTTTTATTTTAAAATAATATTATAACATTATGTATGATATAATGTCAAACTGTTAACTGTTTACATTAAGTACGTCATACGTAACAAACAGTAGGTACTGTGAAATAAAAACGCATATAGACGACTTACATATTATTTTTGTAGTAGGTAGACCCGTACGTCATACCCGCATGTGTTGTATCAGTCTTTATAAACGTACAACATTGCAAATTTGTGTTCAGTAAAACTAATAATTGTTACCTTTAATATCAGGTTAGATCTATTATCAAACTTTTATTTAAGAATAATATTCGTGTATGTACGACTGTGCCTGCCATTGACAATATTTTATTTTTTCTGAAAATTTTTAAATTGCAATATTTAACATACTCAAAAAACTGGTAAAAATAATATGAAGTATTGTCAAATACCGACGTACCGACCACAACCAAGTTCTCACATTTAAGCTTGATAATAGATTAATTCACTCTTAAATTAAAGATAACAACACATGATTAGTTCGGCCGAACTAAAATTTGCTATGATATTGTGGGTTTGTTTTGTAAGACGTAAACAAGAGGGTGAGAAATCATCTTAACATTAGATACATTTTATTATAGTTAAAATACAACCTAGTCAATAATATTATAAAACTATTGACATACATTTTAACAAAAAATATTATAAAATATTAGTTAATTTAAATAAGTATTTAAATTTAAAACCAAAATATTTAAGCTATACCTAAACCTAAGTAAAGTTATATCAATATCACATAGAATGTAACAACAAAATATATCACGATACACGAGTACTTTAACGTAGGCCGTAGCAGTATATTTCTAGCTCTATATTGTTTATTTTAGTAACGTAGCATGCACGTTGTGTAGATAAAAACTTTAAGGTGGAGCCTAGAGGTTTTGAGTAAATTCTATCATAACAAGTCAGATATATTCAAGGTACACATATTATGTAAAATTAAACCAGAGGCGAATAAAATAATAGATTTAAAATCATTACAACGAGTACCCGGGTACTTAATAATATACTATGTACCAAATGTAGATTTTGTTCATAATTTAACTTTTTTTACACTTCAACAGTTAAACGTGAACATTATTAGTGAATGGTGTTGTGTTTAATACAAATTATATTTATGTGTTTCTGAAAAATGTATTATAAATTAAGTGTAATAAACCAATTTTTTTTATTAAGAAAGTGAATATTTACAATCCTTTTATTAAGTACAATGAATACAATAAGTAACAAGTATGATAAAAAAGATTCGCGGACTGGACAGCTTTATCGAAGGAGTTTTGACACTAGTTCAAATGTTTTTTTTTTTTAGAACACCTACGACCTGCACACCATATATTATTATCGTTCGGCTTAACGATTTGGACAGTAGGTATACTAGAAACATGTTATAGTGGTAGCTAATTTTATTCGAAAATACGTTTTTAATTTGGGCGGACAACAGGAATTCATTAAATGTTTTAAAAGAACGGAATGAAACGACTGCGGAACCCACCTCCGGCCCCGACGACGATCGGGTCATAACGGGTGTTGACCGTTGGAGTTCGGTGGCGTTTTGGTCCGCGTGAGGAGAGAGAAATAGAGAATATTATTATTCGAATCACTACGACTACGGTCTACGACGACGAGCCGCAGACACGAGGTGTATACCGTTGCCCGGATCCCGTTACCCGGACAACGGGACAGCCGGCGATGTGTAGTCATAACGGGACACAGTCACAGCCCCGTTACAGGGTACTCCGAAAAAAATCTGTTATTTAACAAAATAATAATAATGCAGATGGCAATGATGAAAAAAATTAACAGTCCACGGTTTTGGCATTCACAGCGCCCCCTTGCTTTCGAAAATCATGCTTGGCGCACATTCGCCAACTATGTGTTGACCAATTGGGGAACTTTTGTTCGATACTTTATACTCAATACTTTCGAACAATCGCATACGAACGATACGTCAACATAGTATAGTAACAAATTAAATAATAATAATATAAATCGCAATATTACGAGCCGTGAACATAAAAACCGCAGCGTTGTTGCGTTCGTAGGGTTTTCGTGTAAACCTAAACGCAACATAACGTTTGTAGTTTTGTATGATTGTTTTCAGATTTTAATTATTAAAAACGAATTATTCGAACGACTGTGTAATGTGGTTGTCGAGTTTGTAATTTAATATTTATCGAGGTGATTATACTTTATGACAATTTCGCAATTAAATATCATACCTACTATAATAGTTTAATATAATTCTTTAATAACAACTTAGGAAAAATGAAAACTTCTATAGTGAAATCATATAATTAACTATCTACGACTTAAAAAACAAAATAAACTTAACATTAGGTACTATATGTAAGTATTATATTAAAGTAGGAATTTCAAGTAAGGAATTTGTATTCAAGCAAGTACTATGAATATTGTTTCACTATTTCAGTTATTGCAAATGAAGTATTGATAGTTAAAAACATACAAACATTACAAATATATTATATGCATTATTTATTTATACAATAATCAATATGACGACTATCGATTTAAAATTATTATTCTTGAACCCACACGGTATAATAGAATTTAGATAGTAGAGCGAGCTAAGTGTAGGTACTTAATATTATTGTTTTTTACTTGTGACTAATGAATTAAATCCAATCACAGTAATATTCAGTTACTAATATATTATGCAAATTAAAAATACCTGGTTTTAGTATGCAAAAATCATGTTAATCAAAAAACGTATTACTTATAGTAACTATTTAAATAACTAATACGATAATATTTATATTTTAGTTTTGTTATTATTTTTATAATATTATAATTTACATTCTATGAATGTCGTTTATGGTTTGTACAAGACACGTTAAAGAAACATTCACCAGCACAAGGATTGCGTATTACACTGCGCAACATTAAACTAAAAATTACAAAGAACACAATTTAGATTGTCTCTGAAATATTACTATCTCGTACAGTTCATGCGAGCTGTTAGCTTAAATTAGTGTGATAAGGGTTTCTATGAATTTCTTTTTAATTCAAATTTGTATTAGACTATGAAATATTTTATTACAGTTTTTTATAACATCTAAAAAACCGAATAAATAACAAAATGTTAAAATTAATTATTCTGTTGAGATATTATATTATAAGGGTGGGTACATAAACAGCAAAAATACCGAGATAGTTCCATAAAGTTATACAATCCATAAATGTTCTAAATAACTTATAGGTACATTAAAATGTAGTGTAAAGTGTATAATATTCCAAAATACAGATGACAGTAGTAAAGTACATCCAAATTGGTTTCACAGGAGTGACACCATAAATTACAATGTTACAAGATAGGCATCAGGTACATAATGTAAATAAATTGACTATAAAAATACGATTTCAGAATTTCATAACGTAGTATTATGTCAATAATATAACACTTAATGATATGACTTTTAAATATTTAGTATTTTAACGTTAACAGTGCTCTACGCATATATATAAATTATAAATTTAAAATAACAATAATACCGTGGCGACCGTAGTGTATATAATACAAACGTATCATGGTGCCCATAACAACGAAATAAGTCAAAACTTAACTAATACAATCACAACGTTATTTTATGAATGTTCGACGTGAAACTTTTTTTCTGAGCCATAAATAAATTAGTTATAAATAATCCGATTGTGATTTTAGAAATAATTATACTAAACAATTTTTTTTACTAGATGGTTGGTCTCGAGTGGTCTTTTATAATATTGATCCACCGTCGATATTATTGCACTATTTGTAGGCGGTCTAACCTCTAGTGTCATCGGGCGTATGGAAATTTAGGGAAATCAAAATGTGGAAGGAGCAATGGAGAACAAGGCCTACTTGATTTCCCTCTCCTTCGACATTCTAAAATCTCAAGCTGCGATGAGAATAATATGTCCTTGTGCGTGCACATTGGCCGTTCGGTGTGTATAATGTATAATATAATAGTAGTAGTATAATATATAATAATATGTAATATATCGTGATTATCAAGATGTGTGGCAATAAGGACACACAATACATGGGTATTATTTTATGTTTTAAACTGGTTTATCGTCGAGGGGTAAAGGGTGGGAGGGCCGGGATAAAAGAGACGAAAATGAAGATTTACTCACCAGAAGACCGGTTTCCACGCTGGGCAATAGGGTGAGGCGGCTTCCTTGCATCAACTGGTTGTCGTCCAACGAGCCATCTCTTAGTTGCCTACAATACAAAAAAAAAAAGACAAAGACCATAAATCAATAAACGTCTGATCCGTAACTGTATGGCATAAGACTCGAAAAATCTTGGTTTACGTGTATAATTATGACCATCGTTACCTATCGAATATTTACGAGACAATTATTTATCGGTCCCGTGAAAACTCGAAAAATTATACCTAAAAAATAACAACAACGGTAATAAACACCGATTGCAAGCAACAATGAGATTTTCAAGGTTTAAACGCAATAATAATAATAACAATAATTACAGACGCGTTACATAAATGCGTCGAATTACGTGTAGGTATTATATTATTATTATAGTTTGCATCCACCGCGCGATTGTCGTAACATGTGGATAAACAACGTTGCTGTAATATGAGGTATTTTTTTTTATTATCATTATATTTATTTCACGTGTGCGCACGACGTTCGATCACAAACGTAAGGTAAAAAAAAAAAAAATACCCGAGAGAATACAAACGGCGGAGGGGAAAACAATAGAGGCGACGACGACGGATGCACGCGCTCTGCGAACCCCTGGTTTTCCGGGACTAGAGAAAGCTGCGTTTGACGCGGTGCTTTTCGGTGAATTCTTTCGAAAAGACCACACGAACATCATAATGTCCGATGAGCAGGGCGGGGTACGACGTTTAGAAACAAGCGGCGATGACGTGTTTCTTCTGGGCGGACAATAGAGAGAAGAGGGCGACCAAGCAGCTGTTCTACACTTGTCCAACCGACAACTCTACGAGAGGGACCCGTCTCGCAGCGTCGGGTTATTCACCCCCGAATCCGTAATGGCGGTGGCCTCGGATAGGGGAGCGGCGACGGTGTCAGCTGTTGGGATTTCGATCCCACGCTCGGGCGAAGATACGACTCCGTTGCCGCCGCCGATGCTTGCGTAACATCAACCGCCGACCGCACGAGAAATGAATATTACACCCATAACCTTTTATCGTCTGCGGGTTACCTGCGGGGGTTCGAAAGAGGAAAGGAATAAACGACGTAATCGTTTCTGAACGCGTCCCGTAACAAAGAACGACCGACCGATCGAATCGCGGGACGACAGACATTATTTCACATACCTACCCAAAATTAATATTATATAGGTATCTTTGTTTGTTTGTTCTCGTCTCAAAATATCTACGAAAGTCACTCGCAAACAGCTGCTGCTTCTGTGGTGGTATAGTTAGGGGGGGGGGCGGTCCGTTTGATAACGAATGTTTTGATTTTTTGAATCGCCCTAAATAATTAAATATACACACACAATCGTAATAAATGCAACTTCCGGGAAACGAGCGAACCCGCGCTATCGCCGGTCGATAGCATCGGCAAAGGAGGACGGGCGAACACCGGAACGAGCTCTCCCGGTCGGGACACCTACGGCGAACGCAACCGGCAACGGAATTATTGAAATCCGTCGACAATAGGCTACACGGGCGTGCAAATCCTGTTGACATGGATTCGCAGAGCCACGGTTTTTGAAAGTTTCGTTTCGAAATCGGGCACAGTCTCCCGATAGACAGTGCTTACCAACGATTTACCGCAAAGCCCCTTCCAACAGAGGGACGGTGAAAAACAAACAATATCTTATCCACTCGCGTTTTCAAACGGTTTGGAAACACCACGCGCGATGGACGTCGGTGACCGAGAACCGACGGAACGGCAACGTCGGCACCATTATAATATTATTATACCCGAACCGTCGCCCCCTCCCCACCACAACTGTCCGGATTCGAGGAACCAACAACAATTTTTATCTCAAACGAGCAGCTGTTCCGAGGGTACGCGTCAAAACGGGTCGGCACGCACAACAAAAAAACAGGGTCGTGACCCCTTCCCCCCACCACAACAACAACAATGGGCCAAGCGCGTTGGCTTCGTTATCGGACGGAAATGCCGGCCAGCCGAAGTCTGCCCGACCTGGAGGTGGATACTTCATGGTTCGTACTTTGAAGCACCGAGGATGCGCTCGGCCTCGCCTTAACGCCAATTGTGGCCCCTTACCAGCCCCCCGTGGCCAGGTGTTGACGGTCGAGCCTGGTGTCCGTTAAAAGGACGGAAACAGAGGCGGCCGTTTAGACAGAAAAGAAAAATGTAAACGGAAATTTATCTCACCTCTCGCGGTACAGCAGGCATATCCGCTCTTTGGGCACTCTCAGCCGTTTGGAGATCATTTTCTTCAGACTTTCTACCGAATCGGTCTTGAGCACGTCCAGATCGAACTGGCCGCCGGTGGTCGGCGAGACGGTGATCGTGATCTCGGACTCTCTCACCGCATGGTTGGCCATGACAGCCTGGACGGCGGCGGCGAAGATCCTTCCTTCAGGGTCCGAGTTGCTGCGGTCTTCGGTCGCACCGCTTGGGCCCGGCTGGTAGTTGTCGCCTGTCGTCCCCCAGGTCTTCCGCCTCTCAATCTCGGCCTGTAAATCCAGGTACTGCTTGTTTTCCATCTCCAAGGTACGAGATTTCGCCGCTCGCTTAGCCGCCACAACAGCGGCCGCTCTTCTTGCCACCTTTGCCGCTGCGGCCGCGGCCGCGGCGGTCACAACGTCGTTGTTGTTGTCCACCGCGGCGGTGCAGCACCCGGATTTCGGCTCACCCGCGTCGTTGTTGCTACTGCTGCTACTGCTGCCTTCCATTGTGTCTCGTTAGGTTTTAACGTTATTAAAATAAGATCAAACACAAATACTTATTTATAAAGTATGTAATATAGATAGGGGTAAATACGCGAGTGTATTTATTATAAATATATTATAACGGACGAATATTATTTTACGAACGAGAAACGCAAAGAGTTAGGTGGCGATGTAGAGCACGAGAAATCCGGTGACGTCGAATATCACAGACGCGAATCGGACGCCATGGCGGAGGAGTGACACTGCATGGGCGGCGGCGGCGGCGGAGGACACAAAGAACGCGTACAACACTCGCCGAGTGAAAAATAATAATTATAAAAAAAGAAAACAATAAAACAAAATAAACATACGCGTCGAGTGTACGTTAAACAACGACGGTGGAGACGACTGACTGACGAGACTACTAGAGAACTAGACTAGGCGACTGCCGACTCTACACGACCGTACGACGCCGTAGGATCGTGAAAAGGAAAAGAGTGGAAAAGATTAAAGAAAGGAAGACGCGATGGCCGCATAACCGAGGCATGTCCGTCGCCCAGTCGCGCGTCGAATTTCTCGCCGGGAGCGTCGCCGTCACCGACTCTGGCTGCACTGCGCCATGGCTTGTCTCTCTCGTCTCACCGATAGATTGCGCACGTCCTTCGGCGGGGACGTTTATAGATAATACAGGTTGCCGTTGCCTCAAATTCGTGTGAATATTTTAGTCCAACTCAAGTCCAAGTCCGCACTCCGCGCATACGGCATACGTCCCGTCTTGCTTACCCGTATTATCATTTATCATATTGGCATAATATTGTCTATTTTGTCATGAAAATTGTCCACGAGTGGACCACGACACCCGCATGACGTGTTGTTACCGTCTTACAAACGCGAAACGTGCCAAATTTACGCTCAGAAATTCAAGTTTTATGCCGTTAGCTTAAAAATCTGAATGAATCGACCGATTATAAAACTTGATGGTAACAATATTGTCTGTGTTTTGTTAGAAGTTTTTTTATGATAATTCAGTTTTTAAGCGAGTTATAGCGTGCATAATAAATGTAAATTAAAAATGCTCATAACTCACTTAAAAACTGAATTATCGTAAAAAATCTTCCAACAAAACACAGATCAATCAAGTTAAACAGTCGCCATCAAGTTTCATAATAAGTCGATTTACTCAGATTTTTAAGCCAACGGCGTAAAACTTGAATTTCTGAGCGTAAATTTGGTATGCTACGCGTTTGTAAGACTGAGACAACACATGTTGCGTCCTCTTAAATTATTACCATGGTTACGTCACGTGCTGAGCGAATATTTTATTCTGTGATATTGCGTGGACTTGGACCCGGATGATCGGGTTTCTATCCTCAGAGTTTAATTAATTCAACTTAATTTATATTTTCAATATCGCCGAAGGTGTTACTGGTGTTACATTTGTATATTTTAGTATCTGCTTAAGTTGTCCTCGGTTTTCACCCCACCGATGACCAAACACACCCACATAAATGTGTAATTTATATGTTATCTATGATTATTACCTTATCAGCAACAGCTGAACACACGTTTTTTTATCTTCATTGTTGTTCTATGATATTATCAGTTATCAAACTTGTGTGAAAATTCAAGGTTTAAAAATAATTTACCTCGGCCGAGTCGGCTGTCACCATTGAACCATTGAAGTTTCTGAACTGCGGAAGCGAACATAATTTATGACTTATCTATAGATATCTTATCTGACACAAATTGCACAACAGTAGTCACTAGACAGTTAATAGTTATAGTTGTATCTATTGGTTGTTTATCATTTATCTGTGTTAGTCAGTATTACGAAGTACTTCTGTCGTACCTATACTCGTATGTCGGTTTACTAGCTTTTAAAAATTTTTTGTTTAGTCTTTAAATTTGTCCAACGTAATTCGTCACGGCTATCTCTTACACCAAGTTATACTGTTATTATTATGTTAACTAGTTAACACCAATACAATGGACAAATACGACAAAGCCTCTCAGCACATTAAAGGTAAACAATAAGATAGATTTTCTGCTCGAGGAAAAGACTGTCTACTACCATTACCACTTCTAATATTACTTCTACTACGCCTCAAAGAATTCCCAACGATTAAAACATTCAGATTATGCATACCTACCTACATTATGTACATATTAGTCATTCTCACCAACAGGTGTATTTTTAAAAATGCCCCTGTTTATTGTACTTATCCTACATATGGTTGTTAAGTTATGTACAACAAAAATAATATTATTATTTTTACTAAAAAAGAGTGTATGTGTAGAATATTCTAGAAGTTTAAAATTATAATTTATGTATTCATAATATTATTTCTAATTTTCTCATGCATGCTCTACACCTATATTTTTATTAAAATAAAATAATTTTTTGATTTTACTTAGATTATTTTGGTATTAAAAATTGGATATATTATTCGACTTACTTATTACCAGAGGCTAGAGATTGTGTATTCTAAACTTCCCTTATAATCTTTTTACTACAATTTTCATTAAATATAATAAATAACAGCAATTTTATAATTTTATTTTTTATTTAAAATTAAAATAACCAATAGGTAAAGCACCATTATATACTACGGTTTGGCCATATGTTTGAATAGTAGTTGATATCTGTCTTCACTGAAATAGTGAAATTAAACTATTATTTAGTACCTACTATTAATTATTATAGTATCATTTTGGTAACAAGTTTTTAAAACCTGAGGCCTGCTCAGGAATTTCGAATTTTTATTTTTATTTTTTTTGGGGAGGGGGGGGGGGGGGTTGGTTGAAAATGTAGCAAATTACTTGATCTAAAATTAAGAAATTTAATAATTAAATAAGTACATATATATTTGTCAAGTGTCTATGTGGTGGTGGGTTGACCCCCCTCCCTCAAGCATGCCAATGATTCAAGTTATTAAGTAGTAACTTATTCTAGTTCTAGAATTATTTCTTACATAAATATTTTCAAGTGCTTATTGTTGGAATCGCGGAAAAAAAGCCCAAGGAAAAAAAGCCCAGAAAAAAAAGCCCACGGAAAAAAAGCCCAAAAAAAAAAATACACTGAGGAAAAAAAGCCCAGAAATACAAATATAAATGTGAACAAAATATAATAATATATTATTATATATTATAATGAAAATAATAATTAATTGTTAATTATAATAGTAATAGTCACAGCAGGTCAGTCAATTTTCAACTGTAATAATACAATAATAATATAAATATTTTATGTCATCATCTTTCAAATGACTATGTCCTGTTTTTACTTCTGGGTTCTCCATTTTGAGATCGGTGTATAATTCTCCAGTACATTTCATTGAACACCTCTGAGAACACCTCCAGGTTATTTTTGATACGCCAATATACTTTACAACATATACATAACCTTTGTAAAAACCTTTGTTACCACCTTTATTTAATTTGATAATCTCCATATTCACAAAAATTGGTAAAACAAAAGTATAAAATATATAACAAATGTATAACTGGATAAAACTGTACTAGTAGGACGTGTAGATAGGATCTCAATAACCAAGTAATGGAGTACTATATGGAGTGTCAATATTACCCAGTTATTGATAAATTTTAACATTTTGACTGGTTATATATATAAATTATATTGGTAAGTACCGAACAATATAAATTAAATTAAATGTAAAAGTGCTTATCAATAGTTGGGTAATAAAAATGCAATTTATTGACAGGTGGTTCATCAGTTCATGGCAGTATCAAACCCTCTATATAATAATATACCTTAATAATATTTCTTAAATTAAAATACATTAAAAATTTTCAATAGTTATATATTATGTATAAGTCATATTTGAAATTTTAATATTTTCTTTTATAAAATTACCTATATATGCCTCTTATACAATTATTTATGATTATTATCTGTTATAGTATAGTAATGTATTATTAATATATTATTATATTTTGTTCACATTTATATTTATATTTTTGGGCTTTTTTTCCTTGGGCTTTTTTTCCGTGGGCTTTTTTTCCTCAGTGTATTTTTTTTTTTGGGCTTTTTTTCCGTGGGCTTTTTTTCCGCCTACCTATTGTTGTTCACCTTAAATTATTTAAGTAAATTGTATAATTTCGAGTCGAAACATTATATAAAAAGTTTTAGTTAAGTTATATAGGTACCTATTTTACATTTGTTATTAACTAATCTTGTACACTGAATTTAACATAATTTTATGATGCTGGCGTAACTGTGCAATAGAGAATCATTTTTATTCTGTGAAATAATACAATGGCTAATTGTTGTAAAGATATACTGCTTAAGCCTTATATATAGGGAAACATAATTTATTGAATATTGAATATTTTGTGCATTTTATTTTGAATTACAGATTCCTTGAACACTAAAAATCTAGCTGAATGTCTATCACAAACAGGACGTTTTTCATATTGTGCCTTATGTGCAACTTCCTTAAGCTGCCTATATAAATATCCTGCACATGTAGATTTTAAGTTGGACTGTTTACGTATAATATGTAATCATTTAAGACTAATGTTACAATTACCAACTATGCGAGAGATGGCCAATTGTGAACTTCCCTTAGATGCCAAAGTATATGTTAGAGCTCTCAAGAAAGAAGAAGTACTTAAAGAAGGCATGATGATTATTGTACAAGACCTACTACTGCTGGCCATTTCAAATGGTAAAGTTTAATTTCTATTATTACTTTTTTTAATTATTGTTATTTTAAAACAATTATAACTATAAAATAAAATATTTTAATATGCAAACAAAAGGATTTAAAGTAGGTAAGTATCTTAACTATTTGAGGATTGTTATTAATATTTAAAGTTTGAAAATAAAATTTTTAATTTTCATATAAAAATAGTAATTGCTCAAATGTGTTTTTATAATTAAATGTATATGAATAATATTAAATAAATGTTTTTTATAATTTAAAATAAATGTAGGTATTAAAGATGTTATTAATTTTGTTTCCTTTATACAATTGTTAAATAGTAAATGTTTTCTGTATCATATTAATTTAATTTAATGATATTAAAAATATATTTTTAAATCATTGTTATATTTTTTAGGTATCTATGATGCTCGATGGAGAGTCCTTATATTATATGTTACTGGTGTATTTGATCTTGATTTAAATACAGTAGATAATTTTGAGTTAAACGTTGTAAATTGTTTATCAAATTTTTTGCCAGTTCAAACTGAGTAAGTATTTTTGCACCTTATTTATTGAAATATTATGAACACTCCTTACGCCTATTTTGAAATTCAGACAAGAACAAGTTGATGCTGCTCGTCGTATTCGTGTATCGAAAACTAAACGTTTTGCAATGATTGGATTAGCATCGGTTGGTGGTGGAATTCTCCTTGGTTTAACTGGTGGATTGGCTGCTCCTCTAATTGGTGCAGGACTATCTAGTATCATAGGAACATCTATTGTTGGAGCTATAGGAACAGTAGGTGGTACAGCTATAGTCGGATCACTTTTTGGTGTTGCAGGAGCAAGTTTAACTGGTAATTATTATAAGTAAAAAAAAAATAAATAAAACAACTAGTTAAATTGTTTAAATTGTGTATACTGACACTAAATGTATTTTAGGATACAAAATGCATAAAAGAGTTGGTGACATAGAAGAGTTTCAATTTCGAAAACTGTCAACAGATACAGAAACTGGAGATATTCATTTACATATTACTATTGTAATATCTGGATGGTTAAATGATGATATAGAAACCAGCTATAGTCAACCTTGGAAATATCTTCGAGTATTAATCCATTACATCTTATGCATTTATTTTATTAAATATACACTTTAACAGCAAATTCAATGGGGTCATCTCCCCCAAATATCGTCCATCATGAAAATATATTTCTACAAAATGTCCTCTCTAGTGTTTACTGCTCTACATTATCAGTAAATTTATAATTCCATAATTCCTGGAAATATATTATAAGCAAAATTTCCTCTGAAAAAATGTGTTATTGTCAGCAGATTCTAAAAGTATTTCAAATTTAAAAAAAAAAAAAACATTTCAAACAGGACATATTTAGTTAATTCAATATTCATTATAAATAATAACTATTTTACTGGTAGTTATTTAAATAATGTAAATTAAATGTGTAACAGTCCATAATAAGTATTTCTGTTACAAATTTATTTGCCTTTCTATTTAAAGTACAAATTTAACAACTGTACATACTATTCAGAATCACAAATACTTTTTTACAAATATCTGTCACATTACATTTTAATTCATGCATTAAATTCAACTTCATTTTTAGGACAGCCCAGAACAGTATTATCTACGATATGAATCATCTTATCTGTTGGAGTTTGGAAAAGCTATGGAATACTTTTTTAGTTTTGCTGTTTCTGTAGCAGTTCAAGAATCTCTGAAGTACACTGTACTCTCAGGCCTGATGGCAGCTATTGCATGGCCTGCAGGAATATTGGGATTGGCCTCTGTCATTGATAATCCATGGGGTGTGTGTTGTCGACGATCAGCACAAGTTGGAAAACAATTAGCTGAAACACTACTTTCACATAGTCATGGTAATCGTCCAGTAACATTGATTGGTTATAGCCTTGGCGCTCGAGTTATCTATTATTGTTTACGAGTATGTATTTATTATTTAAAATAAAATGTTATATGAGATGTACAGATTTATTCTATTTTAGGAAATGTCTCAAAGAGAAAAATGTCAAGGTATTGTCCAAGATGCTATTTTAATAGGCACTCCGTGTACTAGAAACTCTTCAGATTGGAACAAAATTACAGAAATTGTGGCTGGAAGAGTAGTGAATGCATATTGCAGGTATACTTAATATTTAAGTCAATCAAATGTAATTGTATAGTAAATAATAATAGTAATAATAAGATACTTATTAATTTATTTTGAATAACATTTTAGGAGTGATTGGTTCCTAAAATTCCTCTATAGAACACTTTCTATGCACGCAAATGGAGTAGCTGGTCTTCAAGCTGTTCAATCAGTTAGTGATAGAATAGAAAATATTGATTTGACTGATATTGTTTCAGGTAATAATTAATAAGTAATAACTACACATCAACTATGGTTTAGAATTTATTTTTAAATAAAAATTTAATTAATTCTGACCAATATTGTTTTAATGATAAACAAATCTATTTCAATCAAATCTTTAGTGTTAAATTCATTTTTAATTTGTAGGACATTTTGAGTATCCGCAAAAACTGACGGAAATTTTAATGCACATTGGAGTTAATGTAGATGCATCGGCCAAAATTCAATTAATTACTACACAATCTATGCCGGAAGGAATGTCAGAGCATTTAAAAATAAATGTGAGTTTATCTATGATTAAGAAATTAACTTTTTTTCTAGACAAAGACTAAATCTTTCTGTCTCTGTCGCCATACATCTTTAAAATGTTATATTAGTTTGTTTAAAATTATAAAATATTCATAGTGTTACAAAAATAAGTTGAACAGTTGTCACTGACGAGAAGGTAGGAGGAAAGAGGAAATTCCCCTGGGTACGGAATATTGAAAAGGGATTACTACATTTTTTTTAACTAAAGAAACAATATTTAATAAGGTGGGAAAGTGGGTGTCGCTCTGCTGTATAGCATGTTACATGTGGGCCACTGTAATGGATAGTGTTGAATTTGAATTCAATGATATAATATCATAGTATACAAAAAAAAGATTCTGATCAGAGATGGTTTGTCAGCCCACCTAGGATATTTTATATTACCTACATTCATATTGTTACTATTTTTATTATTTTACAACTGCTATTGTAAAATATATCAGTAGCCTTATATTCAAGTTTCACGCTTTTTGACCCAACAAATATAACTTAATTGACATTTATAAAAAAAAATAACTAAAACAATTGAAAATTGAAAAGGTCAGTAAATAGATCAAAACTATACTCTGTTCCACTAGAAATCATGCCGGTTCTGCGCATCACCCTACGTCACCCTGCTGTCGAAACAGCACACAGGATGTGGCGTAGGGGAACCAGTTTTGGTTGGTCCGCAGGATGATCTCTCGTAGAACAGAGTACTTTTAAAATGTTATCAAGTAAAGGAATTGATAAAATAAACATATGGTGTGAATTTCAAGTCTCTACAGTTATTGATTGTTATTGATTTACATAAAATAAGAAAATCGCTACATGGAAAATCGAGGGACTATTCTATGTTGTAAAAGTTTGAATTTCAAACGCTCATAAAAATTAATTTTGAAACTTAGAGATTTTTTTTTGATAAATGCATACAAACTGATGAGGCATCTTGTTTTAAATTTTTAAATCTTAGATTTATAAAAAAACAATTTTATTAATTTCTTACCCAAAACAATTTGCACATTTTACTGATTTTCATATTTTGTTAAAATTTGAACTTTATACTGCTTATAAAAAAATCGTGACCATGGATTTTACATAATTTTCAATGAACAATATATTAGGAGCCTTATATTACATTTTCAAGTATTTTTACCCAATAAATTTATTGACATTTATAAAAACTAAAAACATTGGAAACTGAAAATGTTCGTAAACAGAATCATAATATTTTATATAGAAGATGCTAGTATATACAACCAGTGAAAATTGCATTTATCTACAGTCATTTGTTTTAGAGTTGCACCAAAAACCAAAATTGATTTTGCTTAAAAATTCCTGTTTTCCCTTAATTTTAATTTGATTTTCTCTGCGCTTTTGATAACTATTGAAAATTTTAAATTGTGTCCTCCCAAATGCATGAATAAAATAAATCAAAGCAGTTTTAATGCCCCAAACGGTGATGACAGATACAAAAAAAAATCATATCATTATAAAATCAATACGTTCATCGCTCCTCTCAGAATCTAAAATAAGCATTTTAACAGCAGAGCAGAAATTCTATTCCTAGCAGTTACCTGACAAAGTTAATGATAAGTGGTCAAAAAAAGTGGGTCCCCAAGGTATTACCCCCAAGCCCGGGTTTTTCTTACCACGGCCATGCACTTTAGTCTGAAGCGTACACAGGCAATTGCCTAATGATACAATACCACTGATTTCATTTCATTAAATTAAGAATTTCTTGATTCATATTTCTGGCTATTTGAATATTTTTAATACACTATAAATAATTAATTAATCAATGATCTGTTTTTGATTTCATAACATCTTAACCTGTACTGT
Source organism: Macrosiphum euphorbiae (assembly GCA_949089665.1). NCBI lineage: Eukaryota > Metazoa > Arthropoda > Insecta > Hemiptera > Aphididae > Macrosiphum > Macrosiphum euphorbiae. The sequence goes on along the minus strand of CARXXK010000001.1, from coordinate 93,286,472 downwards.
GTAGCATTAAAACAATGTTTTAGCATTGTTGTTTCTTCTTCCGGCTTCTATAAGAGTTTTTTCTGCCATAGCTAAAATCACTCCACTTTTGGTTGTGTTCTATGGCCTACTATTTTTATATTACGACAATTTCCACTAAATTCCACCTTTTCTATGCTAATGATATCTATTTTTTCTTAAAGCTACGGCATTTCAGTTTTGCAACTCATCCTAGAAATGAGTGTGAATAATTATCCCCCTATAAGACTGCAATAAAATTAATATTGTGTTAATCAATTCTGAACTAGTTTTAGTCTATAAAAACAAAGGAATCTATTACGCAGTAAAGCTAGTTTCTATAGGTCATACAATCTAAAATCAAATATACCTAATACTTAATTCATTATATTTTAGCAATAATAAATAATAATGACTTATATAATATATTATGTTAAATTATTTTGTGAAATTAATACATTTTTTTATTGTTTAGGATAATTATACTGTCAAAAAATCAAAATCTGTAATTGATCTTACAATTATTGACACAAAAAAAAATGAGGTGCAATGACTGTTTTATCCGGAAAAACATATCGAGCTTATTTCTTCAATTCAATATCATATTAAACACTATTTTAAAACTTATGTGTACGAAAAAAAAATTTATTATTGTATTGCAATTTTAAAGTTTGCTTGAATAATTTATAATAACATGGTGCTTTAAAAATTATTGAAATTAGTAAATTAAATGATATATTAGGCAATAAATCAAATTTTTTTTAAAACATTCTTTTAAAGGAGCTTATTTTGAATCTTTAAATTTTTAATTATATTTAAAAACAAATTATTTTTTTATAAAACGATTTGATAAAATAATTTTTTATAAAATATTTTCTTATATATTATATATTTAATAAAATAAGTAGCTATTAAAACATAATATTATCAATAAAAAATAATATTTATTATACCTATATTTATATCATAATACTTCTAAACAGCTAAAATCGATTAGGTGTTAAAAACTAAAATGTATACTGTTAGTGTTCCTATTACCATTAATAATATGTTCCAAAGATTTATAAAACGCATAAAAATTTCCAAAAATATCAATCAATTTTTTATATTTATTCCTTAAATATATCTTTAATTGAAGTATTATGATAAATACACATGACTTTCCAAAAATTGAGATCGCAATGTTATACTTATTATTAAATTCAATAACAAAAAGACATAATATTTTTAGTTATAACTTATAACCAGTGCCTCAAGGTTGTGCCGTTTTTATAATTTTCTAGCCATCTGTTACTAGCTTTAAATTGTTTGTCTCCTAATAATTTAGTAAAATGTTCTGCTTTTTTCACTATATGACCACCGATACTGACATCAGCATCTTGCGTTTCTTAAACCATATTCACGTATTCTTTTTTAACGCTTGAATACTCAAATATTTTCTCTTGCTATCACGTGAAAAGTTCAAATCAGTTTCCCTTCTATGTTTTATTATGGTGGATAGTGTACTTACTTACTTGCTGGTATTCAAAATTCATCAGCAATATCCTTCTTCTTTCTTCCAATTTTCACTGCTTCAAGCACTCTTTGTTTTTCACCAATATTAGTACCAGTACAAGTTTTTAAATTACGAGGAATCTGATTTTACAACAAGTAACACAATTGTACACATAACCGATAAATTCCAATTGACAATACCCAACCATATGAAACCAAACACAATTGATTTAGTTACTTTGTTGTTTAATTTCTAATAAATTACTCAAACCACAATAGAGAATAATTGTTTATGTAATTGTAACAGTTTATAATTATTTAATAATTGTTAAAAAATTATAACAAAAAAAAATTTTAAGAGAAAGTTTAACGAATACATTTAGTAAGTAAAAAGTTTTAAGCGTTTTGTGCAATCTCAACCAATTTGAAGTATACTAATTATTTAATTTTACTGTCATTATGCATTATTTTTAATTTAAAATTAATTAATGTAATTATATTTCGTATTGATATTTGATAGAAAAAAAGTTATTATCTATGAAGTTATCATGTTGTAATTTATTTAGCTAGAACTATACATTTAATTGTCTGTTTACACAGCAAGTATAACTATAAATTTGGGAACATAATAATTTAGCTCTTTTAAATTATTTATTTCACTTACAATTTATGAATTGGGTATTTTCTTTGTATAAATGATTTTTGTTTGTTCACTATTTTACACTGTTATTCTTACTATATAATAAACAAGCAACTGTTTGTCTTTTAGTTGGTTACTATTTTGGTACTCTGTCATATATGACATAAAAATACTATGTATAAATTTACACAAAATAATTATATAAAAAAAAACAAAACAATTGCAATTTGATTTTAAAATTTTTTTTCAAATATATTTTTAAAATAAGCAATTTTTTAAATTGTAATCAAGATATTAATATTTATCTAAAAACGGACGTTTAAAATGATTTAGTTAATCAAATGTATGTTACAACATTTATAGAATACCATAATTTAATATTTGTACAAAAATTATTATACAATGCACCACACTGTCACTGTAAGCTATTAAACATGCCTTGTATATTATTAAGTAACATCATAACGTCTAAAATTGGAAAAATAAATTTTAAAAATGAATACAAAATTAAATTAAATCATGACTAAGTAACAAAAAAATAAAAAAAAAAATTAACTTAAATAAACATTTAAGAAATTATCGAATTAATATTTTGTGTTAACTTTTCAAAACGTCCTATATTAACTTTTGTGTTGTAAGCGTGACTTATTTTATATATGGTAATTATTATTAAATATTTTAAAGGTAACAATATGTCATTTATGTATTTTCACTATTTGTTAAAGTTTTATTGTATAATATATTATAAATAATAGTATTTATATTATATATTTTCATGTTTTTTTTTCTGGAATGTGTTGTTACTTTTCATAATGCACTTGATTGAAATATTGAATAAACTAACCATGATGGGGTACAATAACATTTGTTATAAAAGTGCTTATATTACATTTGACTAGAGGCAGCAGCAAACAGTTGTATCTAATTTAATGTTGGATGTGAGGTCTATAAATAACATCCTTTTGTGAATATATATTTGATGTGCCTAACTGCTTAATGAAGCCATAGGCGAGGACGGAGACATTGGTGATCGGTTACAATCACTTGCAGATGAATTTGGTGATCCATTTAATGTAATCACTAGCTTTCGACTACCAGCTTGATTTCGATGCTCACACAGCCAAATACCTTGCCATGTGCCAAGATTCAATTTTCCTTCAGTAATGGGTACTGTTATTGATGAACCAAGAAAACATGCTTTTACGTGGGCTGGCTAAAAATAATAATTACAATTTATTGAGTATTTTAATTAAATAAAAACTTGTTTACTATAAAAAGCTTAGGTAATTTTAGAGAAATTAATTTACCATGTCATCTGGTCCTTCACACGAGTGTCGATAAGGTAAACCCTAAAAAATAAACACAACTTATAGTAGTTAAATAATAAATATGTTAACTATATTATACTAATATTAAAATGTCTATAAAAACTAAACAACCGTACCAAGTCTATATTCATCCTAAATACCAAATTAAATAATAAATATCATTATTATGGCTTATGTTTTTACTTTAAATGTTATAATTTAGCATTTTAATTACAATTATGAAATGTATTCTAGTTTATCTTAATCTGTATAATCAGACCGATTATTGAGGATGGTTCCGTGGTGTGGAACCCTCACTTGATGGTACACAGCCAACAAATTGAGCATGTCCAGCGCAAGTTTCTCAGCTTCGCAGGTTAAAATTTAAATATTGTCCATCTTCCTCATGACTATGCTCCAGTACTCCAAAACTTACTATCAATAGCCGATCTAGTAATGCCCGTGACCTAACCTCTTTCAGAATATCATTTGTTGTAAAATTGATTCTCCCTCACTCCTTTAACATATTAGCTTCAGAGTTCCTACACGATATACCCGTAACATTGCTCCATTCGCTGTTCCATTATGCACCACTGATTAGCTGAAAAATGAACCTCTCACTCGATGTATGAGACAGGCCAATCAAGACACCTCCTTTGCCTACTCCAATTGAATATGTTGTTTCATCATATTTCAGATTTGTTTTATTTCTTATCTTGTATCCATGTAATATATTATATTATGTATGCTTCTGTATATTATTATTGTTAATTGTAAATACCATGATAACTGTTCTATTATTTTAAATGGGCTTCCGCCCGTCAATATTAAAAAATAAAATAAAAGATTGTATAAGTAGCAACTGAACTCGTATGAATTAAGTTAAACTGACTTGAAAAATCAATAAAAATGTATTGTTAGAAACCACAATTTTTTTCTTGTATTTTTCTGTAGAATTATTATTATATAACGATGGCATAGTGCACACATGTTGTAAGTGCAAAATTCAGATAAATGAGTTTTTTGCATGGCTGTATTGCTGACAACTTTCTACATATTATGTACAAATGTTTTAAGTGTATAGTACATATTTAGTCTGCTAGAGGTCTGCGCGTTTGTCGTAGTGCATGTAATCTGCGTGATGTGAAATTACAATTGTCGTTCTCCTGAACAATTACAAAAATGTCACTTACAACATGTGTGCACTATGCCATCGATAATATGTAATAAATTATTTAGGTACTTCCAGAATCCTCCAAGACATGTATTTGTTTTACAATTAGAATTATAATATTTTAATTTAATACTAATTTTAACTTTAGTGGCTGCTAGTTTTTATCATTACTTACTTCTGGTACAATTTTATTCAACATCATCTCCATATCATCTCTAAACAAATAATTAAACTTGTTTAATATAATTTTTCTATAAAACAATAATTTTTGATAAAATCTGAATAAAATTAAAATCTTTTGATTTGTTCCTTGCTATTTTATTTCCAACAGATTTTATTAGATATGTATATCATATTCTTACCGAACGTTTGGATCCCAACTTTCATTAATGGCAAGGCTAGCTGATGTATGCAAAACTAAAAAAATTAAAAACGAATAATTAATAATTAGTTTATTTAAGTAGATACCTAATGTATGTTCTACGCTACCAATGCTTTTCTTTCTTTTTATTCATATATTTTTATATACACAAAAATTCAAAAAGTCAACCATATTTACATATTATTACTTCATTTTCCCGAATTTTTTTTCTCAAAATGTTCTATAATTTTTACAATTTTTAATCATTTCCTTAATTTTTCTGTGTATGTTTTCCCAATGTCACAGAAATGAGTGCTAATACTGATACATTGTAATCCAAAGACCTAAATTTTTAACATTTTACTTCCTAGTTTAGTGAGTGAGCAGAATTTTTTACTGATAAAAAAATTGTAAAGACAACTCATCCTTTTCTAATGAAAGTAAAAAAGTGAAAAATTCCATGTGGATCAAATCAAGTTTACATTTTGATACAATAAGTCTAGGCATAAATAGATAGAAAATGGGATAGTTCTATTTTAAAAATTGGTAAATATTCTCAATGCTAGGTTTGTTGACTTTTCAAATGATTGAGGATATTGAAAAAATGAGAAGACATTAGTGGCGCAGAATTAGGTATTAACTTATTTATGTCTAAATGGATAAAATGTTTACTAATAATTATTTCAATTCACTGATTCACCTTTAAAGAAATTAAAATCAGTGAGACATTAACATAAGAAATTATAAAAGCTGTTATATAAGAATACAAGTATTTAATGCAGGGGAAGGGTTCTAGGGTTCTGACCCCTCCCCTGAAATTTCTTCCTTTTACAAAAAAATCTTATTTACTAGTTACTACCATTAAAATACTGAGTCGATAATTTGTTGGTCATTTTTAATAGATATAAAATAAATTGTTAAATATGACAAACATTTCGATCATAGTTTCAGTTTTTTTGCTGATTTAGAACATTACAAAACGTCTGCCATAATCGTCATATAATATGGTGTATCATCAATCGATTATTTCCATCGATTATTACCACATTTATTACGACCCGAAGAGGCTCTATAAAGATGACTAGGTGTCCAGGTTAAACACTCCAGTGTTCTAACTGTAGACTAAATTTGATATTAACTATAATTTGTCATAATCAATTATATAAAAACGGTTTAGAAAAAAATAATGTAAATTATTTACTCCCTTACAACCCAAACCAAAACAAAATCCTGCGTACGCTAGGTACTGATTGAATGGAGGCATTTTAATTTAACTTTTATATGACAAAGAACAAATAAAGACAATTTGTGTGTTTTATGACTCCATTAAAATATTGTTATGATATAAAAAAAAATAACCTTATACATAGGTAATTTAAACCAATTTTCATATGTGCTTAATATGTATATGTACATGTATTAAAAACCACAATCCCATATTTAAAAATACTAAACTTAAAAATGGCATAGAAAATGTAATGTATCGACTACCTATTTCTTATTAATCAAAATATTATTATTTGTCACTTTATATTGATACCTACAATAATTTAGTACAGTAAAACTTCCGTTAACGGTCACCTCTATATAACGGTAAATTTGTTTGGTACCGTCGTGTGTTATCCTACCTCTGTAGGACGGGCACCTCTAAACAGCGGTCATTATTTACAGTCCCTTCGGTGACCGTTATATGGAAGTTCTACTGTACTTAAATGTTATTATTTGTGATGCACCAATTGCTGAACTACTGTGCAAATGATTTGTGGGTATGGAACTTGGCAGATGAGTGTATAGAATATTTTAAATGCTTACTTTGTATGTGACATAAACCAACGGAGAATTGAGATATTTCTGGTATTTGTTTAAGAATTTCTTCAGTTACTAAATGTACGCCCCTGTGTTGTGGTCTTAGGTTAATTTTGCGTTGAAACCACGCAGAGCCAATTTGGATTCCTCGACTCGATGATGCCATTCCAAAATATTTACATTCACAACAAAAATTATGGCCTGTTGGTAAAATATGGAATAATATATTAAACACATTCGTTTACATAATTTAATAATTTTTCAGTTACAATATTATAAGAGTTGAGTGAATAACAAATTAGCCGTCTAAAGGACAAAGTTATCACTTACAACGGTCATCGCTTAGTATACATTTCGTAGTGTGCGTTTAACGTTTAAAGTCCAATGGCTGTAGAGTGTAGATAAAATAAATAAATGTGTTTGAAATTGAAAAAAACACGAATAATTTGTTTGATTTCGCACTTAACTAATCTAAAAAGTAAAAATTTCCAAAAGACGAGATTACACGCAAAAAAAAAATGTATCAAAACAAATTTTCAGACAGTGTGACTTTGGGAAACACTAAATTCCCATATTCCGATAGTGGTTTTGCCAACCGTTACTATAACCACAGAACAGCAGCGGGGCGCCGGGGCAGCGCCAATAGACTTTTGAATTTAACAAAAATCGATTGCCAATATTTTATATTTTATGTATTGTAATAATAATTTATAACAGGAGCCACCTAATAGGAAACGTGAAAATAAATGTATTATATATTATGTCACATTAAAATATTCTAATTTTCCAATTACAAATTTACAAAGATGGGCATTAACTTCTTAACTTAACTCAGTGTCGGTCTGGCCCACCCGGCTACCCGGCGATCGCCGGGGGCCCCTGGATATTTTCATGTATTAGGGGCCCATAGCTAAATGAAAAAAAATATTATGTTTACTCAAGATTCCAGACTCGGGTTCCAATCAAATCAATTTGTAAACTTTGAACCATTGGTTATAAATATTAGTATATACTATTATTAAGGCCGGCGATTACAATATCTTAGTCCGTGATCTTCAGATTTATGCCACATACCTATTACCTATATAATTATATTATATCTTTTAGCCGTGGTCGGCAGTTGGCACTGACGAGACAAAAATAGATTTACGGTAATTTTCCAATAAGGTACACCTTCACCCATATACTAATACGAGTGATACACAGTATTACACACAGACATACAGACACGCACCTCGCACACAGACACTCAAACTTATGCTCGCTAATCGCTGTACATAAATCACTATTAAATACTTTATGAAATAACATCAAAATCTGATTTGTTTAATACCTTAGAATTGAATAACGCTTTCACAAGAAAATCGAAAACATCCCCCGATTTGTTTTGGTTTTGCGTAGGCCTCGGAATTAAACAGAGTTGTTAAAAGGAACATAATCGGCTAGCGTTGCCACTCGCTAGCTACGCTGCGCTCGGGAAAAAAACACGAGTTCCTCAGCGCATCATTAAGTAGTGTTGCCCACATGCGTATAAATCGCAAACTTTAGATAGCTATAATTTCAAAACGAAGTTTGTCCGGCCTTTTTTTTTTACATTCTTATAAAGTACCCTAAAATACACATTTGAAAAAAAAAAAATTTGAAAAATCGATAAGTTGCTAAACCAGAATTATGCCCTTTCTTGTACACAAGTTTCATGTGAACGTGTGTTTTCAAAATTGAAAATTTTAAAAACAATACTAAGATCGTCTATCAATCAAGAACATCTAGAACCACTAATTTTCTTATTTGTAGAAGAATATTTAATCAAATGTATTCAAAAAGATGAAATAATTGATCAATTAGCATCTTCTAGTCAAGAATTGAAGATATTATTGTCTTAAATAGTATTATATTTGAAGAACATTTTAAGTTAACGTTGTTATTCATTTGTGAACCACAACTAAAAAACAAAATCGTTTTTTTTTATTAGTATTTGTATCTAAAGTCACCGACTGGATCCAATTACCTAGCTAGGTTAGCCATAGTACTACGTACTGAACAGTTATATATTTTATTTGATTATTTAATCATAAAAACTATTAATTTGATATTAAATATACTTTTTTTTTTTTTTTTTCATTTATTATCCCGCGGAAACTTAGGCCATTGGGAAGGGGGTTGGTACTGTAGATTATTAACGGTAGGTGAGTGTTACACGTGGGTGTATTTTGGCAGAATTTCGAATGGGGCACCCGTAGGTTTCTGCCATGCCCCGGAGTGGGGGATGGCGGCACTTGTTTTCCGGACACCGTGACTTGCCCGGAGAAAAATGCTGCCCAGTGGCCGAGAATCGAACCCGCGACTGCCAGCGCCGCAGCCGATGCGTTAGACCGCTCGGCCACCTCGCCCCCCTTAAATATACTTATGTACGCGGAAAATTCAACACCTACCTTAATATGTTATAAAAAATTATAAATTTCAGAACCCCTTTTTTTTTTGTAAAGGGCCCATTGAAAATTACTGTGCCGGGGGCCCATTTATAAGCCAGACCGACACTGACTTAACTACTTTATTATTTTTATTTTTAACTTAACTACTTTATTATTTTTGTTTTTAACTTATTATCATATTCAGTTAAAATGTTTATTGTTGTAATTTAACTTTTTATGGTTAATTATCAATATCGTGCAGTTAAGTAAATTTTTTTTGATGTCATGCGTAATCAACTATAGACAATATATTGATTCTCGACTGTTTTTCGATTTTGGTAATTTATTTTCGAATTATATATTATAATAATCTAATTTTTTACATAGCGTGTTAAACGTCTTGGTAAATGTTTGTGTATACCAAATAGTAAATACTGGCAGTCATAAGACTTAAAAATATTGTACCTGGAAAAAAATTAATTTTTTTTTAACTTAGATAAGTTAATTTTATTTTCTATCTTAACTTTAAACTTATCTAGTTAATTTTTTTTTTTGTTAACTTTTACTTAATTGAAAGCAATTCAATTGAATCAACTTAACTTGCCCACATTTGCAACTTTAGATGATTAGTCCGCAACTGACCAGACAATGGGTCGATGTCCTCGTTCAGTAGACAGTAGTCAGTGGTACTTATACTATAATATAGTATATAGGCGTTTGATAAATAATAGGTAAACAAATTAAATGCAGATTATGTAAATCAAAGCAATAGTACCTGTATAATAAAATATATTAAATTACATATTTTATTATGTTTTATTATATAGATTTATATTTTGAATTCCGCATGGTGACATAGTTATATTAATAATGGCTGGTCAAATAAAGTAAATACAAAAACAGAAACAAAAAATTGTTTCATTAATTGATTCATTAATTTATGTATTTAAATGCAACTTATAGTTGAATATAATTTTAATTACAGTGATACAGTAGGTCAATGATCTGAATTTGTAATTAGAACTAATGACTGATTAAATATGACATAACAGCAAAATACATAGGTAATTGATTTTTTTTTTGTATCTATATCTTCTCACTCATATACAATAAACATATACGCGTGCAACCGCAATAAACATTGGCGTTCTTCGAAACACACCCTTCTCCAATAGTTTCCTTATGTTTTACACTATGTTTAGCCAATTTTGAAGCTAATTTTTGTACTTTTACACACCTAATGCACCCCCTCCCCCCAAAAATCCGCCACTGGTGCAATACATAAAAGGTTTATTGTCAAGTATATATTGTCTACACGAATAGCCGCAATAGGTATACTATTTATCAGTCTACTTGGGCATTTAAACGTATTTTATGGTATAGGTAAGATACGTAATATTCGCAGGTAGTAAATAATAATTAAAAATAATTTAATATTATAATTTAGTCTTTAGTATTATAAGAGTATAAAAACATTACCTATATTGGCTATATTATAAGTTTTATTGACATTCATAGGAAAACAGACTAATAAAATTGGAAACACTACTAATGAGTTATGACATGTTATTATAATGACTATCCAATTAACTAACATATCTACTAGGTATATATTCTATATTATCTATATATCGATGGCGTAGCGCACAAGTGTGATAAGTGACATTTTTTTGAAAAATGAGTTAAGTGCATAATCAATTTAATCATACAATTCTGCACATTATGCCCAAACGTTGTAAGTGAATAGTTCATTATTTACTCCGATAGACGTCGTACAGTTCGTTAAATTTTTGAATTTGTTATGACATCTCAAACTTAAAAATCGTTCTCCTGAACAATTACGAAAATGTCACTGATCACACTTGTGCGCTACGCCATCGATATAATATAATATAATATTTATATAATATGTACTAACTACTAAGTACTAAGTGTCTAAGTACATGATTTTTCTTTCATATTCATCAACGCTTTAGTTACCATAAATTATTTGCGATTTGGTAAATGATTATGACGATGAATTTTTTCATATTCTGTTATTTGTTTATCCGTACTTAAAACCATAGGCGCACATTGGGGGTTAATTTAGGGGGGGCTGGAATAATTTATGTTACACAAAACCTAAGGGGGCTTCGCCCCCACACCATCCTAAATCCTAATACTATAATAAATTGCATTGCAATTATTTTAAATTTTTTATACAATTTGTAAATAGCAATGAATCAAGTGGTTATAACCTTTCATTGATATAATTACGATTTTCTATAATATGATTGCTGCTTATTGTTTAATATTTTGACGACAACTGAAACACTGAAACGTGCATTTATGCAATACTGTTTTAATCGCAAATTCGTGAACTGTTGTCTATTTGTAATGGAAAAAAAGTCTGAACCACAATAATGTATTAATGATCGGTGAAATACTGAAATAAATTTCATAGGGAACTGGGGGTTCTAGTTATTTAAACCTCGGGGTGCTAAGCACCCCCAAGCACCCCCCTATGTGCGCCTATGCTTAAAACTGTTGGACACTTTAATGAAGCCTTTTTTTAACATCGCCATTTAATTGTTTCACTAGTTTCGTAGTATAATGTGTACATTATGACCATCAAGACTCAAGTGTCAAGACACATTTTGTCATTTTGTTTGTTAGATAATAGATTTAATTATTTCCATTGTTGCTGGTAAAATAATAGAACATTCGAGAACTCGGCATAACAAGGTACTAACATATTATTGCAAAAATTATCTGTCTTTGAATCATTATAAGATAAGTTTGAAATATCATTTTGACATTTTTATTATAGTCATATTATTTGTCAACAAATTGTTGTCCTTTACAATTTTAGGAGTCACATAAAACATAAGTCAAGTTGGACTGCCGTCTGCCACAATCATAATAAATCACATTCAAGCTTTTAATTAAATTGTATGTAATTAGGTAACTATTACATATTACACTTAAATAAAGGAGGAACATTTTTTGCTTTTCTCCTTAAAATAGTTTGCTATATGCCTATATACAACATTATATTAAGTAATGGTTAAAAAAATAATCAATAAATAAAATAAAACCTTTTAATGGGAGAGAAGATAGGGAAAAAGAGGAAAGGGGAAAAAGGCTAAGCTATACAAAATAACCACGTATATATTTTACACTTCTCACTGATTAAGTAAAATATTGTAATTATCTTGAGTTATTAAAATTAAAAAAAAACAATAACGTGTGTCATTTGCTTTTTTTCCATATGCTTTTTTTTCATTTGCTTTTTTTTCCTTTTGCTTTTTTTTCAATTGCCTTTTTTTCTTATTACCCTACAATTTTAGATCAAATTCTATAAACTGTTTTCCAATAGTTTTGATTTGTGTACTTTTTTCAATAGTTCAACTAAATTGTAAAAGTTTCAGCGAAATGAGTTGTAGCCTAGCTGTAGGTATAAACATTTTTTTTTTTTTTATAGTTATATTTTTAAATCACATATCAGGGACGTTACCAGGAATTTACGTTACCAGGGGACACACACATTTTTTTGACATGTAAAAAGTATACAATAAGTGATTTGCACCTTAAGAATTTTAAATTTTGTTAATAAATTGTCGGTTCTGGACCCCCCCCCCCCCGTGGGTACACCACTGTAGCTAATATAATTTTCAAATTTCAATAATGTAAAATGTTGTGAATAATAATGTAAATTACCTACCTAATTAATTTTGACAGTGTACCTAAATGAGTAGTAATTTAGTATAATATTAATTTATAATTTTCGACTAATATATTTTAGTATTTTTCTATTTTTCTATTTTTACACATTCTCGAATTAAAATTTTATATTTTTAAATTGGTAGGTAATAATTTTTTGTTTTTTCAGTTTACACGACATTGAAAAGTTGAAAATATATTGTATTAACAAACACACTGAATGTGTGTTTTAAAATTATCTCTTGAAAATTTTTTTTTTTATTGATAAGATATGTAAAGTGGTAAAGTGGAATTTGGATAAAGCGATAGCGATGTCTCTTAATCATTTAGTCAAAGCAAAGTAGGTAATCATTTTAAAAACATTCTTATCTCAAATTTAAATAAGAATTAAGCAATAAATAATAATGGCATAATGATTAATTTATACTAATTAGAACTTCAAATCCATTTCATATATAAAAAATAATTATGTTCTAACAATATATTACCTATAGATTACAATGTTTATTTTTTAAAGATGTCCAATACTAGTAGTAGTGATATAGATGAGTTTTTTGATGCTGAAGATTTTGCAGTTTGTGATCAAAAGTAATAATGTTTTTTTAATACCATTGTTTAGTTTACATTTTATAAAATGTTTGTTTGTTTGTTTTGAAGTGAACAATCCAAACAAACGGTCAAAACCGAAAAAGAACTTTTGGAAGAAAAAAAAAAAAATATGACATTCAAATTATCAAGTGCTCCCAAATCGGTATAATTAATTAATAACAGTATTTTTAAAGAATTATTTACAAAAATAATCATACTAGGTTTCAGAGCACAATGGTCGCCGTAAATTCAATGAAATTCGGCAGCACATGCAAATCGATGAAGACGAAATGCAAGCAGTATCTCCAACTGAAAGTCAAACCTCATCAGCTGATGGAGTATTCTTAGCACCTTCACATAGACCTAGTCATCCTTTTAGAGTTATTGAGCCTGATGGGGCATCTGTGCAAAGTATATTATCCTTGGGCAAAGTTGGTCGATTATTGGGGAGCGTTCCTACAGATCATTTCATAGGTTTGTATATTAAATTATTATATGTATTATATAAGTATATATTTTTTTTGATTACATTTTTTAAAGTGATTTTAAAATAAAGTAACTTTTAGGAAAAGAATCTGCTCTGCGGCCATCAGAGAACAATAAATTATCTGAACCGGACACACCTGTTTCTGTTGAAGATAAACCTATTGTACCTCCTGAACCTTTCACAGCTCTCCATGAACCTGATGTAATTTTAAGCACAAAATCTTCAAATAATGGTACTGTTAGTATAGATACTGATAGACCTATTGCCCCTCCAAGACGACGAAAACTCAAACAAATTAACATTACAATTGAAAACGATGGTGCTAAAATAGAAGATAATTCAAATGTACATATATTATTAAGTTACAGGATCAATTTAAGGGTTGTATGAATTTATTTAATATTTTTTGAATAGAAATTGAATATTGAAAAAGATGAAACTAGTGTCAATTGTTTAACGAGTCCAGTGAGTACTATAGAATCACTGACAAGAGAATTAGAGCATTCGTTAGATCTTCATTCTGCTACCAAAGGTCAATATATCGTAAATCATCATGTAAGTAAAATATTTTATTTTAGGTTTTGCTAACTTTTTTCAATAAGCGTGATTGTAGAATATCTGTATTCAAATAGTTTTAAAAATACATCCTTTAAGGAATTATGTTGACTGCACTCTACTTGCAAGAATATTTTTAAATATTGATATTGTATAAAATGTTATACATTTTTAGGTTAGAGAAAAACCAGTTCTTAATATGATTAAAGAAGCAATCGAAGAAGTGAAAGAAAAATCTAAAACAATGGCTTCGCATAGTAATACCTACCCAATGGCTGGTCCAAGTGGTATAGCTTCTAATCGATCTTGTAATCGTGTTGCTTCGCGGGAACGTCGAAGATCAGCTGGCGATGAACAGGAGTTAAGAGATCAGCAGCTAAATATGTTTTTGAAAACTCATACAGATTCCGGGAAAAAATTAACTGATATAGTGAGTATTTTTTATTAATAAATATGAATCATTATAATAAATTATAAACTTTTTCAAAAACAGGAAATATTGGAACAAATAACTGTGTTAAATTTGGATACCGGGGAAAGAGTTCCACTAAGTATAGCTGAAGATAAATTACCACAATGCATTAACCCATTATCTCTACATATAATGCGTTTGACATCAGAATATGTAAGCACTCCCAATTTAGACTCCCATTCATTTAGAACAAATTCTATTAAGAAACTTAAAGAATCTGATGAAGAAAGCATTGGCAGTAAATCTAATGATACAGTAGCTACTGGACGAGATGACCCTGTAGATGAATCTGCCATACGTCGTCGCACAGCAAGAATCAAACGATTTTTGGGTACAACTGTCAAAAAAACTGTAAATAAAGCAAGAACTATCGCACACGAAGTATCACACGTAAGGCACAAAGAAGATGTTATGGATATTGTAGATTTAGTAGAAAGGCCACAACCCGCAACTGACGTTCCTAATGCTCCTCAAGTTAATGAAACATTCAAATTGAGAGCATCAAATAGCCATAAAGGACCCTATGAATTTGATTCTGTTCAGCATGTTCAAGTTAGTTAATTAAAACAAACAATTTTAAATACATAATTTTATATTGCTTACATTTTTCTTTTTAGGAATTCTGCCATGAACATACTGGTCCTGTATGGTGTATGAAATTTTCTATGTGTGGTAGACTATTGGCTACTGCTGGACAAGACCGTGTACTTCGAGTTTGGGTGTTGCGAGATGCTTATAAAGATTTTCACGAAATGCGAAAAAAATATGATGCTGATAAAGTTTCACCAACCCCGTCAACAGAATCTTTAGTTTCTCAACTCTCGGTAGATGATCAATCATTTTCAGCTGATCCAGACGATCGTGGGCCGTTTATGTCACGTCCATTTTGTACTTACACCGGACATCGTTCTGATTTGCTGGATATAGCTTGGTCAAAAAATTACTTTGTCCTGTCATCATCAATGGATAAAACTGTTAGGCTATGGCATATAAGCAGAAGAGAATGTTTATGTTGTTTTCAACATATCGATTTTGTAACAGCTATATGTTTTCATCCACGCGATGATCGTTATTTTTTGAGTGGGTCACTGGATGGAAAACTTCGTCTTTGGAATATTCCTGATAAAAAAGTAGCTGTTTGGAATGAAGTTGAAGGGCAGACTAAGCTCATTACTGCCGCTAATTTTTGTCAGAATGGTAAATTTGCTGTTGTAGGTTCATATGATGGTCGGTGTATATTTTACACAACAGATCAATTACGTTATCATACCCAAATACATGTGCGTTCTACAAGAGGCCGAAATTCAACGGGACGTAAAATAAGTGGTATTGAACCAATGCCTGGTGAAGATAAAGTGTTGGTAACTTCAAATGACAGTCGTATTAGATTATATGATCTCAGAGACTTAAATCTGTCTTGCAAGTATAAGGGCTATGTTAATATAAGTAGTCAAATCAAAGCTAGCTTCAGTCACGATGGCAAATACATTGTATGTGGGTCAGAAAACCAATGCATATATGTTTGGAAAACCCATCACGACTATTCAAAATTCACATCAGTAAGACGAGATCGTAACGATTACTGGGAAGGAATCAAAGCTCATAATGCTGTTGTGACATGTGCAATTTTTGCCCCTAATCCAGAAGTGGTGTTTAGACAAATGAAAACAGATGAAAACAGTAGCCAAGATGGATATGTTTTTGTAAGTGCAGATTTTAATGGTTGTATACGTGTATTTGTCAATCGAATGAAACCTAAACATAGTTCGTTACCAGCCAGTGCTATGGCATAATTTTATTCAACCGGAATTGGAATTTTTTATTTTAATATTACAATTTTGTGCTTGGCTTTGTAATGTAAATAAAAAAAACTTCGATTATTGAAATAAATTTTATATGTTATATGTTTTATTAATTAGTGACAATTTTAACTA
Source organism: Macrosiphum euphorbiae (assembly GCA_949089665.1). Lineage (NCBI taxonomy): Eukaryota > Metazoa > Arthropoda > Insecta > Hemiptera > Aphididae > Macrosiphum > Macrosiphum euphorbiae. The sequence goes on along the minus strand of CARXXK010000001.1, from coordinate 93,269,544 downwards.
TTAGAAAATAATAATTATACTATTATAGTAATTATTAGCAGATGGTGAGGTATAATTAATTTTAATTTGTTACCATTATTTTATAACAAAATGTATTTTAAATCAATTCGGCTTCTGGTAATATTGTTTTTATGAATGTTAAATATTTTTTAATACATTATCAACAAAATAATATCTACTCTTCAGTTTTTTATTTATTTACATAATATGTCACCGTTAATAATAATCCTTAATTTTAAAAGATTAAAAATTTTACTCTACATCAAATATTAAATTTGTAATTTGGTGAATGGTTTTAATTGTATAACTGTTTTAAGGAATTAATTGTATTTATCATCACTATAAAACTCCAAATAATATTGTCCTGTTCAATGTTAGTAGTTTATAAAATACTGGTGTATAATTAATTTGTTCCTGTTGTAAATGTTGAAAACTATTATACTTAGGATACTGTTGGAAGTATCTGTGATGCATATAATACTATAGTCTATAATAGTATGTAAGTACAGAACATAACTTTTGATTAATATTTATTAGTTATTAGTTTATTACTTATTAGTTATTTTTAATTGATAATTGTATTATCCAGTCTGCTGATGGCTGATCCACATAATAGATGACATCTATTTCATCTATTCTGTTGCTGATCTCTGAATATTAGAGGAGTGTTCACTTATGTTAGTGCCATTTGTGGCCTGATCAAATAAATTTCATCTTTGACACTAAAATGTTCACCTATCACACAAGACCAAAATAAATTATCTGTATTGGCAGTGATCTTAAAATAAATTTATTTGTACAATGTTGAACACTTGGAGTTTAATTTATAAATGGTAATTATTCATATTATAATGAAATTATCTAATCTAAACGTACAAAATATTTTTTTATGATTGTGGTTTCCATTTATTTTCATAATTGTTTATCAGAAGGCTCTTATACTTTTTTAATTTTACATCTAATTCATCACCATCTAATTTGGCAGACAATACTTCTACTCTTGATACTAAAAGAAAATCTGGATTATTTGGACTAGGACCTTTGACCAGATCCACCTCATCGCCCACTTCTATTGCGTGGCTTTTCTTCAGAACTTTTTCTCCATTCACTCGGATTCGACTTTCATAAAAAGCTACTTCAATTTTACTAAAAACAATACATATTGATATTTTAATAAATCAACAATCGTAATACTCATAGCGCCAGACCAATTACTTTCTAGACTTTCCTAGTGCGTGCTTTAGGACAGTATCCATTCTCATCGTACTGGTCCTGAATTTAACCAGTTGACTGGATTCATCCATTTCTAAATCTAATTCATCGTCAGAATCTCGATCGTTCTACAAAATAAATAAATAAATCGATAAATAACAGATTCAGTGGTCGGGGAGGTTAATTGATTCGTTTGGCCAGGTATTACTTCTTTCTTTGTACGTTTGTAACGTCTGCCCGTGTTGACGCACTGAAATTTGTTTGCCAAAATCGGCTGACGACATTGGTAGCAGCTGACACTCCGTACCGAATGTCTGTTCAAAACTGATGACCGCAATCCAAAGGGAAAGGCGGTCGACGAGAGTCGGGACAAAAGCCTTAGAGTATTGAACATTTTGCTCGGATATCGTTTGAGACTACGAAAACCGTAGAACAATAATAATGGCAATACACGACTGTCTGTGCTACCCGGACATGTGAAATTCCTAAAACGACGTACGAATTGGGAATTAAAATATAATTAATGTATATTCAATATTGTAAATTTATAATATCAAAAATTAATAAAATTATTTTCAAGAAATGAAATTCGGCGACGGGAATATAATAAATAATAATATTGTTATCTACTCGTTATGAGTGCTCGCCGCTACCAGATAACAGTATCAGTACGAAACACGAACGCGATTACGGCATTTAAATAGAAGTATTTTCCATCATATATTCGACCGGGAGCGGCGGCGCGCTCCTGTAATCCGGCTGCTCGGAGGTCGGATTGCGTGGATGGTTTGAGGTGGGGGTAACTGCGGCGGGACGTTCCGCGTTGAACGGACGTCCGCGCTAAGCTTGCTGTCAATATGGATCCGGCGGGGGAGCCCATCGGATCCAGGTTAGCTAAGGCGAGGCGAACCGGGCCAGGGGGGAAACCCAGCAGCCAAAAGTCTCCGCGGTGAGCAGTAGCGGGATCGCGTCTGCGAGTAGAATGCTCGTTTGCAGCCCCGCCGACACAACCAGACCGCAATCTATAATTTTTGCGTTTTTTTTTCACGTTTTTTTCGTTTATTTTGATCTATATTAATAGTGCAATTTAGTTAGTTTATTATAAATAACTTTTGAACTTTTAGTTGCAACTCAATTACTCTTGCAATGTATTATTCCAATGAACAGTTAGTTAATATTTAAAATTTTAAAACAGTTTTTTTGTAAAAGATGTATTTTGGAAAAAAGTTTACTACTCCCTAAAGTCCAACTCAGTTACCACCTTGATTACAATTTCAACTACCATATCATAAAATCTAAATCGTTCAGAATCAAAAGAAATTTAATTCGTAATAAGTAGGTTATACAGAAAGTTTGTAACTTAGGGATCGCGTCTGCGAGTAGAACGCTGGTTTGCAGCCCCGCCGACTCTACCGGGCGGCGATCTAAATTTTTTGCGTTTTTTCCACGTTTTTTTTTTGCGTTTTTTTCGTTTATTTATTTTTATATGGAACTAATAATACATATTAGTTAATATAAATAACTTTTTAACAACTTTTATATTACAATGAACAGTTAATATTTAAAATTTTAAATTCGTTTTTTTTTAAAAAACATTTATTTTGTAAAAAAATGTACTACTCCCCAAAGTCCAACTCAGTTCCCACCTTGCTTACAATAACAACAAGTAACAACCCTATTATAAAAGCTAAATCATTTAGGTTTAAAAGAAGTTTATTCGTGATAAATTGGTTGTATACTTGTATAGAAAGTTTAAAACATTATAGCCTATTATAGGGATCGCGTCTGCGAGTAGAACGCTCGTTTGCAGCCCCGCCGGCTCTACCGGGCGGCGATCTAAACTTTTTGCATTTTTTTCCATGTTTTTTTTTTTTGTTTTTTTCCGCGTTTTACGTTTATTTATTTCAATTGAAATAACTTTTGAACTTCTTTTTTAATTAAATACGGTTGCAACTTAACTACCCTTGCAAAGGTAATTGTTATTGTGTTATTACAATAGACAATTAATATTTTAAATGTTGAAATTGTTGTTTTATAAAAGATTTATTTTGGAAAAAAGTTTACATTTTATTACACCCCGAAGTCCATCTCAGTAGTCAGTTACATTAACAAATACCCTAATATAAAAGCTAAATCATATAGAATCAAAAGAATTTTAATTCGTGATAAGTAGGTTATATAGAAAGTTTCAAACATTATAGGGACGCTTGTTTGCAGCCCCGCCGACACAATCAGATCCAAATGTTTAGGGATTTTTCTTTACATTTTTTTCCCGCGTTTTTTTCTTTATTTATTTCAATTGAAATACGTAGGTAATATGTATAATGGATGTGTTTTATAATATATTAGCGGCGATTAGGGTGTAACATAATATAATAGTATTATTAATAAAAAAACGTACACAGAGATTAGTGCCTACCTATATACTATACCAATGATTCAATACATAATTTTAGCTCACTCAAAGGAGTAATTAAAAAAAAAAAAATGTCCGTAAAAAATCAGATAATAATGTGTGTGTGTGGGAGGCCAGTCGGCGATAGTCTGTGATGTATTTTACAGGGAGATCAAGACATTATATAGGCACGACAATATTAAATTAAATATAATAATTATTTTACTCATTACGAATACGGAATAATACGGGGACGATGTGCGCAGCGGACAATTTGCATTCTCATCTAAAACCAAATCGTCGAAAACCTCTGGTCGCTGAATTTTCATCCGTCACTCTCACAGGTCACCCTCTAAGCCAGGGGTCGGCAATCAGTATCTGAGGGGGTCCGGAGATTTGAAAAAAAATTTGGAGGTCCAGAAAACCTTTTTGATTATCATACTATTCCGGGTCTAATGGTCTAACTACAGAAAAAAATATTGAAAAATAAATCAGCATTAAAATAAAATAGTTTTGGCGTCCATTAATTTCCCTTCCGTGGTTCCTCGCCTGCAGTTTCCGACCCTTGTTCCAAGCGTTAGCTACTTTTTCTAATAATTGTAAATCTATAGCACCTACCTACTTATTTATTATTATATTCGACTACAAAAAAAATACTAAAAAAATATAATATTATATACATGTATTTACAAAATACAGAAAATTGTCTTACTTACCTACTTAGTTTATAGGTACCATTGTACCAAGTTTAATTTTGCTGAGCTGAAATAGTTTCTTACCATCACGTGGACCCATTAACTTTTCCATATTGTCCAATAGCTATGAAACATCGAGGTACGTACAATATTATTTCGGATCTGTGTTCTGATAAATAATAGCTTTTGTTCATTCAAAATTGCCTTCATTGTTGACGTGTACACCTAATAATATGTATCTAAAACGGTGTAATGATTTATATTGAGAATAAAAAGAACAATTAATTTTGCACAAACTTAAAGAAAGTTAAAAAGAATTTGGAAAACTTGAAGTAATTACAAATTAAAACGGCAATAGGAAAAATTTTATATTATTCGCACGAAAGTTAAAATTGTGGAGTATAATATAATTTAAATATTTTTTAAATAAAATTGAAATATAAAAATTAATAAGAAATGAATACATTTAATAGATTGGTTTCTAGCATCGATTAAAAGAAAATAAGTAACAGACATATTATAAGGCCAGCATAGTTTTTTTTTATAACAATATAAAATATGAATAAATAATAATTGTTTATAAACGTTTCATATTATTATGTTTGTAGCCAATTCACAATTATAAAAATTATTACTAAGTAGGTATATAGCACTATAGCCTATCATTAAAGCCAGGACTAGTGAGTAGTGATAAACATATTTTTCATGACAGTTTTATAATTTCTCATATTAATTTCTTATCAAATATAACCATTGATATTATATAGTTATTAGTTAGGTATAGTATAGTTAACCTAAATAGTTATATTTAAACTGTATTACCATTTACACATTTTAATGTTATACTATTAAACATAATATAGGAAATACAAATACAAATAAATTTATCTCGGCAATAAATGTGCATTTTTATCTATATTATTAAAACAATTGTATTTTTACTTCAAGTACCTATAAATGATAAGAGTATAAACCGTTTTCCTACATCCTACATTAATTGATTTTTCCATTTTTTTGTAATTTATTGATTGAGTTATTACTTATTTCCACAATTTTACACTAACTACTTGTTATGATTAGTTGTATAACTTATAAGTTATTAGGTACTTCTTAATTCTTACATTGTACCTAGTCTTAACACAAGACCATAATATAAGTCAGAACTATTTAAAATTATTAATGAATATGTTTTATTTAACATATATTATCGGTACCTACCTAGTACCTATATTATACTTTAATTTTAGTTCATATTCACATTTCACAGTCATTTAATTCCTAATGTAATAATAAACATTTAACTAACATGACAACCGTAAAACCTCAACAATTAAAAGTTATGTAAAAAAAAATCATTAAAAACCAAGTTTTCAAATAAAGTGGAAAACTGTCAAGCTTACATCTCTAGGTAGGTCCGTTCTATTAGGACTCCCGCTATAGTCTCATGTTAAATAGAAACTTATGGGGCATAAAAATTGTAGATTTAATTCAATTTGGGTGTCAATACTGCAACCGTTATTTTATTATTGAGATAGGTACATTAAATATGTGAAAATATTATCATATATCATTATTATACTATTATATTAATATTATCATTATACTTAACTAGTTATCTATAATTCTCTAAATCCTGAATGTATTATGTTACGTAATTTAATACTAACCTTGTAAAGTTGTAACTATACTAGTATCACTACTTAGTACACTATAGGTACCTCAGTACCTGTATAAATAAATTAAAATTTATAGCTGTTGTCTGTCAATAGTAAAATGCATTGTTAATTTATAAGATTCAAATTTTCAGTGAACGAGCCCAACACAGCCGGTCCCTTTTTGATAGAAAAACAAAGTTTTTGTTGTTTTGGATCATTGGCAACTTTCATATTAACGCTACCTAAATTTATCATTATCTTCGCGTTTTGATATTAATTGGTTTTTATATTTGTAGAAATCAATTTATGTAAAGCTTCAAAAACTAAATTTAGTTAATAAAATTATTCACTTACAAATTACAGAATACCACAAACGAAAAAATATCGAAATAATTAATTATAATAATTAGAGCCATGGTGGAAAGATCCTGGGGTATCTGGGTTTATCATGGCTGATTTGATGACATCTAGTAATTGTTCATAAAAATGATGCAAATGATCTATAATATTATAATATTATCGTTTTTCGTATACGCAATGATGAATGATTATTATAAATGTAACATACAAACCATAGTGACCATTACAATTTATTTTAACTTAAGACATCACTTAACGTTTTATAAGTAATTTCGCTAGTACCTACCCTAATTATGACTATGCACCCCCCTAGGGCCTAGATCGTAATTTCCCTATTATAAATAATATACCAAATTCTGATTTATTTTTTAAATTCTTTATCATATTTTATTGATAATTCGCATTCAATTAATTTTGTCATTTCCATTTTACTCTAAAATTGCTACCCTCTGTAGTCTGTAGGTACTATTCCATATTGTATGTCTTTATTTGATACTGAAGCAGTTACTCTAGTGCCATTTGACGTTGCAATCTAATAAATATAAATAAATAGTTATGGTTGTTTCTTCGTTCATTTTTCACCACCAAGTTATGTAAATATACATTTACATCGATTACTGCCGGAAATACGAGTTAATACATATATTATACATCGGCACCCCACAGCTCATTATTGTTAACCAACCTGATCCCCATCACGCAATATTTATATTAGAATATTAAAGAAGAGAATAAACGAACACCCCGTCCTTTCATTTGTAGCTATACCATTTGTCCACGTAATTATATAAATCAAAAATGTAATACCCATATAGTGTAATATGATCAAAACAATTTCTCAATTCTGGATGTCTGAATAGTGATTTTGTTATACCTATTTAGTGTATATTGAATATTCATGATGCTCATACATAATAATATATTATATACTTATATTACTTCTACAATTCTACATTCACGTATGGGAATAAGCTTAAAGTTTTTTCGCAAAATGCGCATTCGCTTGTGTCATAAGCGCAACTTAGGGGGGGGGCTTAGCCCCCCAAAACTTGTAATAGCCCACTCAAAATAAATTATTCAATTATTTCCCAAAATATTAACAAATCTTTAAAAATTAAATTAAATTAATACAAAAGAAATTTTATTTTTTATTTTTTTTTGGCAAAAAATGTAGGTAATTATTTAATTTAATTTAAACTTTTTTTTATAGTGCTTATGATAAATATGGTAATATGTGTATCTACCCATATTAAGTAAAATTTGGAAAATCTACTTCTAATAATAATTATTATTATTTACATATTATTGTTAAAATATTATTATGAAACGTAATATTTTATTTCAGAGATATAATATAAAGGTAGGTATTATAACCAAAAAATATTATTGTTAATGTTTGAAAATTATAATATAAGTATTAAAAAATAAGACATAATTAAATACTTGAATAAATAAATGATTTATGTTGTATGATTTTTTTTATATTTTTAAGAGAACATATATGGGGTTGTGGGGGCATCGCCCCAAGGGTTAATTTTCATGTAATGTCAGGTGGAGGCTATAGCTACTCCCCCCAACATTTCAGCCCTAGTTGTGCCACTGGTAATAGTTACTTTTATTGATCTAAATAAGTAAAACGTGACATACATAATATAAGGTTAAAATTACTTGCATATATTTAATAACATAATAGGTATTTAATTAACTTATACAAATCTTAGTTTTAAATATTTTAGTGGTATCAATTGGTCTAAAAATATATTTATCTGACAGTTTATCATCATTTAAACTATGCATGAAACATTTTCATTTATTAGTGTACTTACCTATTTTAGATATTTGTTTTGCCTGAAATCGTATAACAAAAATACGAATAATTGAATCATTTGTTTTTATGATATTTATTACTCATTTTAAAGCAACACATTATTACCTAATACCTATGATATATATCGACAAATATTAATTTAAGTGAAGGGATAGACAATTTATAATTTTTACTCCCAACACGTATTGACACTTCATACAACCATGATACTTGACGTACCTTTTGTAGACCGAACGGTAATGACGTCTATGTAACGTTTATATTTAAAATTAGTAGTTACTATAACCTCCTGATCAGATATCAGATATATCAGGTATAGAAGATACAGTTAACGTAGAAGGAGAACCAATTTTAAATTTACAATTATTCGTCTGGCATATTTTTCGATTGATATTTGTACTATATTTATGTAGAAAAAAAATATATAATATACATTTATTATAAATTAAACTATATAACGTCTGGTCGAATATATTTACATGCGAAACTTTGAATTTAGTAATGCAAGTCAACCTATTTATCTTACTAGCCGAATTATTTTGTTATTGAATTTAAAATAAAATCCTTAAAATATTTAATACGATATGAGATCATTGACTATTGCGTATTGGGCTTACGTTAAAAGAGCATACTATTAATATATGCGTAGGTATAGCTAATAGCGTATTTTCAAGAACAAGTCTATAAAATGAAAAGTCTTATTTCAGACCCCAAGGCTTAGGTCGTTAAAAAATAGTTTGGAGAACTGAAAACATTAAAGCAGATCTAAACAACATAATTTAAGATATCTGTCCACCTAATAATTCATAACGTGTCCATATTATTAACGTAATTTCAATTTTCAATTATATACACATTGTATTACATTGTTCACACTTTGCTAATCTCTATGATCAAAACGCATTTTACATACGTCATATTGTGAAATTTTTACATTTCTCCTCGATATACTGTTTTAGATTTTAATAATATTATCTACTGTCGATCAAAAGGTACAATAAAATAAATTAATAGCTTCGGTTTTAAAAAGTATACTCAAACCAGTACACACACCTTTAATGACATGTCATGTTAAGTCCAACCAGAGGCGTAGACAAGGGGGGGTCAGACCCCCCCATTGGCTTTTTATTACCTTAGTAAAAAGTTTTGAGAGGGTGGGGGATTTTCCAATTTTTCCCTCCCATTAGCTATGTCGTTTTTTGTTTTTTGATCCCCCCCTTTCGGAAATCATGTCTACGCCACTGAGTCCAACGCATAGTTTGTAACAATAATATACTATAATAGCTATAATAGTGTATTATTATTATTTATTATTGCTATTACTGATATTTTCATATATAATACAAAACATAATATATAATATGATCAAAAACGAACGTTTCGGTAAATGACTGGAAATCGATCTCTTTTCATTAAGACCAAAATCAAGGTGAAATAATTATAAATATAAGTGTGTACACAATATACATATTATGATATGAACTGTTTATATTTTTATAGGCGTAATACGCGACAATAAACGCATGAACACGTCTTATAAGTAATAATAATCATAACTAATTATAATGAAAAAAAAAATCGTGCAAATCGTCGTGTGCGCTAAATATTATGCTTATATGCGTAGCTGGGTTGTTCATAATGGCTGGTGACCGTGTCTCTTATCCAATCCGAGTAACAAGACACCGCGGTGTAGACTCCAGGATAGGTCGGATGGGCACAGCCTAGACCCCAGCTGACGATACCACACAGGTAGAAACGGTTGTCGTCGGCCAGACAAGTCAACGGGCCGCCGGAATCACCCTGTATAATATGATGAAAAAAGAGAAAAAAATTCATCAATTTTTTTAACCGTCAAAAACCAAGTCGTTGCACTATTATTATATAACGATTAATTAAAAAAATAAATATATATTTTTCATAGTGTCCGCATATTAGGTATATCGGTATATGAATATATTAAAATATAATAAGTACATTTAATTTTTTTTGGTGGTGAGCGAGTGATGGTAACGAACGAGAGGCGCGCGTTAGGTTAAAATAAAGCGTTGGTAAAAAATACCTTAATACAAATCTCAATTTATCCGTGAGATTTATAAATTATAATACACGGTTCGGTCAAATAGCTATGTAATGAAACGACGCAATATAATAATGATATATTATATTACACAATGTTTAATATAATGTCGGAGGAGGATTACAGCGCACTATTTGTTTTCTCTCTCTGGCCCACGTGGCGCAGCATATAGACAAAACGCATATAAACGCAGAATCATTTTTTCTATGTTTGTAAGTAATCTCAGAGTAACCCATTACGAAAAAGATAGGGAATAATATTTTTGAGGGAATGATGTATCGATTTTAAATTTTATTGTTATTTGACTTTGCAGTATTCGACTTTCAAAAATAAACAAACAAATGCTGTACATTAAAATTATGTTTAAATTGTTTTAAAACAATTATATTTAGACAAATCGATATGACATTCCCTCAAAAATATTATTCTCTATATTTTTCGTAATGGGTTACTCTGAAATTACTTAAAAACATAGAAAAAAGTATTCTGAGTAAATGCGTGGGCCGGAGAGAAAAACAAATAGTGCGCTGACATCCTCTCTTAATATTATTATCATTAAATTTGTGCTCGTACTTGACAAGAATCTGCCTCGTATTCCGGCGATCCCGCTCCGCAGACCACGCACTGACTGACGTAATCTCCATAACCAGCGTGGTTGTACAAGTTCAGACAGTCGTCCACCGCGATCAGTGGCAATCGCACTTTCTGCAGGACGTGCGCGAATTCTCCGTTCTCGGACAATCGTCCCCATCCCGTGACCACCGCCAAAGCTAAACATGTAAGATACACACACACACGTGACTGAGTAATTACCAAACGTGTGCATTGTAATATGATATCGGTGTAAGTTTATGCAGGTCGTGTACGCGATCAGTGGCGTGCTAAGCTAGGGAGGGGGATGATATGCATTTTTGACAATTTTCAGACCCCGTTATATATACTGGTAAATGGTAATATGTAATTATTAATATTGTATGAAAATATTATACATTCCTTGATTTATATCACATATTTTATGTTACGAAAATAAGACAAAAGTGAAGGGATATGACACCCACATCACCCCCTTGAGCACGCCCCTGCGTATCCGATCGTACTGTAAATTGTAATTAGGGAATATACAGCGACTATGTTATAGAGTCGTCCAAAATTGGCGATTCGTTGCTGGGAATCACACATTAGACCGTTACACTGCCCACCGCAGCTTGTAGGTAACATGATATTTGGACGACTCTGTATGTGCACACGTGTGCAACAAATACAGCATAAAACAGTATATTATTATTGTGGAGACATACATTAGATTTTGCAGGTCAATATTTTTACTTAATCACCTGCAGATGTAAATTTTTAAACAAAACTATTTTAGTAGATATACATATTATAATGTATATTAGTATACCGAGGCCATACCTACTGCAGGCTACTATAATTTATAATATTGTACTATTGTGCATACTGGTAAAATATTAGATTGTATCACAAACTGTAATAATTATATTTTAATAGCCCTGAAATTGTCAACGAACAATTGACCACCAACTGGCAACGCAAACTTTCAAAGAGTAGGTATATTAACTACCGAAATTCAGTCAACAGGTTAAAAAAAAAGGACGACAACAAGTTTCTTGTTCTTAGCATTTCAACAGGTGGTAAGCAATGCATATTTTTAATTTGCGTTTTAAAATAAAATGTATAGAACATGTTAACCGTTAGCGTGTATCATAATAATTTACTACCTATATATTCTCCAACAAAAAGCAACTGTTTCAGAATATTCCTCTTTAGCCTTAATCATTTGAAATGTAATTAATATATTATTATAGATAAAATATTGTAATGGACAACTATGGTGCTGTATATAATATCTGTAGTTTGTAAATATCAGTATATAAGTATATCTGTATACACAGTCGATTTTTAGTTTTTTTTTTTACATTTTGATTCGACGACTGCGGGTGGCACTGATGCTTATAGTCATTTCACCCCACACTATTTACCATTTTCGAATTGGGTCTGCGGTCTTGGAATACAAATCGGAGACACGTGACTGCCATCGAACACCAATGCCGGTAACACCTTGAGCAACGCGATGTCTCTGGAAAACCATTTCTTGTCGAACCCGTTGAAATGTATGTCCGTAACTTTCACTCTCTGGTCGTAATCTTTCGGGGGAAAAAAGACGATTATCAAATAAAGTATCCATAAGAAAGATATAAGTGACATCGCTTTGAACGAAAAGCCACTTACTCTCGACCGTGTAAAGGTCGTTTTTCCCGGCCACTACGGACAGAACTATGTTTTCCGACAGTCCGACCACACAATGCGCTGCTGTCAACACCCAGTTTTCGTTGATTACGGATCCACCACACACGTGTCTGGCCGTCTTGCCGGTGACGATTTGCAACGATATCTGCCACGGGAACTCGCCTGCAGTAAGTATTATGTTATAAACAGGGTAATTATTAATTAAAAGCACGTGTGCACCGTTTTTTAAAAATTGTATGCATTCAATCAAATTCTGATTTCGACCTATATACTGCACCTACTCGCGGAGAACACATATTATTACTCTTAAATACTTTTTTTTACGACATTTATATAACGGCGCACCATGTAACGACATAATTTTTGTCTCAAAATAACCTCTTTTTTTCCTGTGAATCGTTAATCAGTGGGTTTGTTTTTAAAATATCCATACGTATTTAAATTGAAATTTGAACGAGTAGTTACAGTGTGCGGTGTGTCAGTGCATATTATATTATTATGGTCCGATTGCAAATAAAAGGTGTATATACGTGGTCACGCGGACATGTGGTAAGTGCACTGGTTCAGGTAGGCGACAATTAAATTCAAAATCGGAACATATAATGTATAAAAATTATAATAAATTATAAGACCGTAATAAAATAATAAAATGCGTATTATAATATATCGTCGTGCAATCTTTATTACCTGGTATCGAATCCGTACCGCCGACTATTCGACTATTGCCATCGGACCTCGACCATTCACTCGTGCCCTGCACGCCACAAGGCACAGAGTAGTTTAGAAAACTAGAAATAAAAAATCCAACATAATATAATATTATTATGTACCTATTACCTAAATAATAATTATAATAAATCAGTGTAATAATATAATATAATAATAAAATAGTTTTGGTAATTTATAGATTTGGGTTACTCGTGTAATTTGTCGACGTTGTTCGTAATCTGTATAGTTTGCTCGATATAGATTTCATTCGAGCTCGTGAGTTCTTCTGTGAATTGTTGGAAATTATTAGTGAAATAATCACGGAAATAATCATTCCAATTGTACGGATCATCGATGAAGTAGAAATTTTGTCCAGATTTTATTTTTGAATTTGATTTCGACATACTATCTCCTAAATAAGTTATCAAACACATATCAAATTAACTCTAAAAATGAATGGCTGTAGGTAGATAATATTATAATATACCGGCAATGCATTTTGTTGCAGCCGTGTGCAGTATTGCTAAACCAAACAGAGTGACAACGATCATGATCGACTACTGGACTACAGACATACTTTTATTATTTTTATTTAAATAACACTGCTAAATGTTTTGCCTTAAGGCCTCGACTGCAGTCGGCTGACGGACAACATTTTCTAAATATCTTTTTGGTTATCGTTGCGTCTTCTATGTGTATAAGTAGTTATAATAAAGTTACATAACGCTAATGGTGAAAAATAACTTTGGAACATAATATATAAATAAAATAAAAATGTTCTAAACAATTTATTGGGTATTCAACAAATTACAAATATAATATATAATATATATAAATATAGGTACATAAATCACATCAAGTCATTTTTAAAAATCAATACATAATTAAAATAAATAAATATAGGTACGTATAAATTAATAATACTGCATTTTTACACTAATTTTCAGTATAAATTATTTGTTACAAAATATTATTATAATAATATGACGTATACAGTATGTGCTATCGGTATCGCACTGCAATATCCAAATCTTTTGGTTGTTCGGTCAGCAATTTTTTGCTCGTTATTGCTTCGTCTGTCAACACAGTATGTAATAAAATATTATATTATAGCTGTATAATTATAGGCGTAATAACGATGAAAATAATTACCATTGGACGACAGAGTGTTAAAACTGTCCAGTTTTTTTCTACGTTTCACAGGGCTGATCGCACATTGAGCAGAACCCTTACAGCGGACCATTTCTGAAAGCGAATCTCGAAGCCAATCCTTTTCTTTGGGTTCCAAGGTGTAAGCTCGATTCCTCTGTTGGAACGGATCGATCTTCATATTGTAAAACGTCACTAGTCCGGTGACGAATTCGCAGTATAGGAAATTGTGTGTGGCGTTGATCGTACGAAGACACGAATATGTGTTGTTATTCGCGTTCATACAGAAACAAAATGGTCCCTCTGCAGAAAAAAACAGGCAAAAACGTTTAAAATGGTTGGCGGCGATTTTTTTTTTTATAGTAAACAATTGATATTTATCATCTTGACTGATTGTATAGTAGTTTTTAGAGAGTATCAAATTCGTCAAGATGATTATTAATTCATTATTAAATTATTAATATTAAAGGTATCATTATATTGCAAAAAAGTTATAGGTACTTCAAAAAATGTTTTAAAAAATCGATGGGTATACAATTATTTATTATATACCTTTTAGGTATATTAGTATATCAGTTACCTATTTATATTCTATAAACCTACATACCATTGATCATGTAACATATAAATATTATTTTTTTAAATGTATACCTAGGCATGTGCTTACAATAATTATATATATATAGATAATACGGTGTTATTTTTTAAGACAATTTATGAACGGTCCAGCACACAGCACACTTCACAAGTGCAGCGACATGATATTAATGTTTTTATCGTTTTTAAGTATAACATTTTTGACCGAATGCAAAAATACCAAACCTGTTCGCTTTAACGCAATCATTATTGTGAAATCTAATACTTAAAAAAAATAACATTTAAATTTGTCAGCATCTGCAGCTTATACGTTTTATTTTTATAATTATATTGCCATAATAACTATACATATTAAGAAATTTGTGTTTATTTATAAATAGCACTAAAAATAGTACATTATCGTTAATAACAAATAAATGGCAGTAAACAACTCCTTGACTAATTATTAGTCTTAATAAGAATCACCTGCCTATTACCTTCTAATTTATAATATAATATTAATAAGTTTTAAAACTTATTTTTGTGTTTAAGTAGGTAGGTACCTATATATGTATGGAATTTTTATGATAGTATAAGTTAATTAAAATATTAATAATAATAAAAATGTATCGTTTAGATGATCTTATATGATTGTCATCATGATTCATGCCATACCAACAGTATTTTGAATAAATAGTAAAAAACCTGTTTCTATCACGTAGGTATCATATTATGTTAATTAAGCACATTACCTTTCCATAATGGTGCTGTTCGCCAATGATCATTATCATGATTAAAACAGTTCATTTTTTCTAACATACACTCCTTGTTTAGTTTAGAGTTTTTCTTACGAAATTTTCGTCCTCTTTTCTTTTGCCTATCAGCTTTCAGCAACTTTTTTACCTCTTTATTTAGTGCAGGATCATTCTCACTAAACCTTTGATATAAAAATCATAATAAATTGTTATTAATAAGAATTCATATGAGTAAATTAAATTCTTGAGTATGCTTACATGAAAGGCACACAATAACACGTGTCTGCAGAAGTATTTTTATTTTGTGATTTATGTCCGTGATGTCTAAGAGTATGAGGTTCAACTCCATCTACAAGTAAGCTACCAGGGCTCATGCTATAATTGTGTACAGGTACCATCCTGTGTAATATATTGTAACAAATGTCAAAAATTGAAATAAAAAGTCATAATAAACTTTCTTATTAAAACAATTAATATTTTACAGACCCAAGGTTCCATTGTGTTTGAGAGTAATCTGTTGGCAAGTTTTCAGAATCGTCTTCATTTAGGTCATCTTCTGTGTCGTCATCTTCTTCATCTTTGTCATCAATAAATGGTCGCTTTGTTTCAAGATGTTTTTGTATTTCTCTAAGTTTCTCTAATTTTTTTTGCAAACTTGAAATTTGTTTTTGTACACGATGCTGACTGAATTTCCAAACTTTTGGATTGTTATATACAATATTTGTACACTTCACATCGCCATCAGGAGTAACTGTACAGCTAGCCAGAGCAGAGTCATTAACCACTGCCATTGACCGTAAGTCATCAATTTGTTTGTTCAATACATTCTTAATCGAAGACATATTATTACTAAGAGGAGACATAATATCTCTGCGAAAACGGTCTTTAAAATTGGCCACTTTCAAATTTCTGAAAAGTTATAAATTTAATAATTAATACATTTTTAACCTTCCAATATAGACAATAATTGTTTACTTAGAATTATATTTTTTGTTTTTGTCCATTTCAAGCTTTGTGTATAAATTTCCATCAGCGGAAAAGCAAGTACATTTTTTAAGTCCATTTAAAAGTCGATTTCGGTTTTTTAAATTACACTTATGTTTTCGCCACCTAAAATATACATAAAATAAACATTATAAATAAACACATGAATAGTTTTCTTATAAAATACAATGACTTACCTAAATCCATCACGAATACAATGCCACTTTTGTCCAGGTTTGCAAGGAGTCTGGTGATCTGATCTCTGACATAATTCAAATAGTTCTCTAGCTTTGTTACCAGCAACGACACCCAAATCATCTTCAACACTAAAATCTTTTTTTAAAAAGAAAACATTATTATTTTTTTTTTCTTTTAGTTCAAAGGAAATTTACCACTGTTAATTGATGGTGATAAGATAGTAGACATTTTCTTGTGTTTATTATGTTCTCTTCGGCCACTGCTCTCAATTAAAAACGTATCAGGCCAATGTGCGACAAACTTTTTATTACCCTTTTTATGTTTATGGAACAGTTTGAATGCAGAACGGCCATCCATATGAGCTGGAGGATTAACACCGGCAATGTCCAAAAATGTAGGAGCCAAGTCTATGTTAAGAAATATTTCATTTACTCTAAAATAATTAAATTAAATTATTAATACACAATTATAGGATAAGTGAATAGATACATATTTTAATCTACTTATGAACTTACTTTGTTCCAGGTTCAATACCGGGTCCTCTTACTAACATTGGAACACGTACATCAAACTCAAATGGAAAAGATTTACCTTTAACTAAGCCAAATTGACCTAAGTGATATCCATGGTCAGAAGTATAAATAATATATGTATTTTCCAATTCGCCTAATTGCTTCAGTTCTCCATAAACCTAGAAGGTAATAAAAAGAAAATATAAGAACAAAGAAATTATAATAATAATTTTATATTTTCACTTACTCTAGATACAGCATCATCTACACTTTGCAATGTTTGCAACCGTTTAGTCATTAATAGATTTGTAAATTTTTTATGAATTGGCAACATTTGTCCAGTCATTTGTAAAATCCACTGTTTGTCTGGATTAGGAGCATAGTCATATGTAGGAGTGCTGCAAATAATAAAATATATTTAAATATAAATAAGATTGAAATCATAAGTTAAAGATTTTAAGGATTAGAGCAAACAAAACTAGTAAAAAGATATATTATGATAAGTAACATAATTCCAAGGTTAAATATTTTGAAGTTTTTCAAAAACTCTGATTTACTTTATGACGAAATAGTATTTCATTTAATATAGACTTCAAACTGAAAGTAATAACTATACAATATATATTCTAAAAATCCAAACACAATGGGTTAAACACAAAACATTTGTAACATTTATGATTTATACAAAAAAATACCAAACGTTATTGTAATATAGTCTGTTTCAATTGTTTTTTTCACAATATAAATTTTATTTTTTACATATTTAGTGCTACTTATCCGCCACTTGAAAATTAGTTACAATTTTATTTTTATTTTGTCCAGTCTAATAATTTCAGACGTTTATTTGGGGTATTTTAAAATGTTTGTAACTTTTCAACTTTTCTGGTAGAAAAAATGATCTGATCATAAGCTTCGATGCCCAGTGTATGTTTTTAGAAGCAAATTATATCTAGTTAGTACTTTGGGAGGTTGAAATTGAAAATGCTCAGTGCTTTTAAAAATAATTGGAGGGAAAAAAATGAAAATTTATTTAAATTGTTTGGTAAGAAGCTTGGTTGTACCGTCCTTACTTGGATTGTATTTGATTAATTAAAATTTTTTTTTCTATAAATGTCAATAAAAAATTATTTATCCGATCAAAAAGCTTAAAAATGTAATACGTAATTCTTTTTATTATACCTAAAATATTAACGATACATAGACATCATGGTTATTTTTTATAAGAATTTAAAGTTCAAATTTCGTCAAAACCACGGTTAATTTGTAGTTCAAAACTTATAAAATATAAAATATGTACCTATAGCTGAAGCTAGACAATTTAATACAAGGTATTTCATACAAGTAGTTCATACTTTTACCGAACAATTAGGTACAGATAATTTATGAAAATTGGTATGCAAATACAACGTTTTTTCAGAAATGAATTCATTCTGGTAAGGCATATATGAAATTTACTATAGTTGATGAAAGTTTAAACTTGATTAATATTTTTTTGAAAAAGTAATTATAACACGGTCAATGGGGGGGGGGCGTCAGCCCGTTAGCCCCCCCCCCCGTGCGGACGCCACTGCTACTGCTGACTAGAATATAATAACTTTGAAATAGTTTGTTAACAAATCATTACCATTGTTATTATTATTATTATTAATATCATTGTTTATTGGTGGCAAAAGACAGTTCAAAATGTGTCTAGCAAGACATAGGATTAAAGACAGTGAAAATAACAGGTTTAATTTAATGTTTAGCACACATGAAACCGGTTTCATTCACAAATTGTGCAGATGACTAGTTAGTAGTTACCACCCACGACTTCGAATAAATCTGGGAATTAGGCATTAGCTTAGACTTACTGGTGTGAAGTCACGTTAAAAAACATGTCAGAGTATTCAGGTGCAGAATCTTCGGGCCCGTGAGGTGATGGGAAACTCATCACAAGCATAAATGGACGATGAGGGTGTTGCTGTTTTGTATGTTGAAGAAAATTTATTGAGTCGTTGGTGACCAAATTTGGATAGTAATCCTGTGTGTGGATTAAAAGTTCAACGATTAATCTCATTGAACAGTTATAAACAAATAACAATGCTTACCTTATGGTAGTCATCGCCATGTTTAATTTTTTTGCCATTTAAGTTCACCGAATAATTGTAATATTTGGAATTCATAATAAGACCTCCCCATTGATTCCAGCCAGGAGGTACGTAGCTTCCATTATATTTATTCAAATATTTTCCAAAATATCCTAAATATAAAAGGAAATTTAAATTTATTGACTTATCCTCAAACACATCTCGGAGTGCTTAGAAAAATTACAGAATATTATAAATTATAATTGCGTATTCGGGTGCTTTGGTTTATTTTTGAAAATAATTACACGCATGTGAAACTTGAAAATACCTGTATGATATCCTGCCTCGTTGGTTAAATAAGTGGCAAACGTCCTTGACTCGTGAACACTCTGCCATACTGGACCACTGCAATTATCATTGTTCGTGAACACTTCGTGGTTGTGTGTGTATAAACCGGTAAGCAATGAGCTTCTGGACGGGCAGCACATAGGGGTAGTGCTGTAGGCGTGCTGAAACTCGGCACCTTCGTCTCTAAGCAGTTTTTGTGTTTTTTCCATGTAGTTCAAAGATCCTATATAAATTAAAAAATTTTTTAAAATAAATCACTTGAAACGTTAATGGATCACGTCTTTTGCGCATTATTGATGTACAATATGCTGCGTTATGTGTTTGAACATCATAATAAAGATAATGTATTTATAGATGATATTAAGTGATTTATTGAGTATTATACTGAATACAGAAATAACTTAACTTACGAGCTAAACTATAGAAGTTCCAAGTATAAACAATATATATATTTTATATAAAATAAAATCTTCATGTGAAAGCTAAAATAGATTG
This sequence comes from Macrosiphum euphorbiae, assembly GCA_949089665.1. NCBI lineage: Eukaryota > Metazoa > Arthropoda > Insecta > Hemiptera > Aphididae > Macrosiphum > Macrosiphum euphorbiae. The sequence continues at coordinate 93,249,263 of CARXXK010000001.1, read as the reverse complement.
CTATTATAAAAAATTACAAAAGTAATTTGAATTTTGATAGGAGTTAAGGATCTGTTAATCTAATTATTAGTTTTATTATATTGTAGCATTGAATGATTGTTTTACAGTTTTATTGCATATCGATTGTTTAACTTTTGTAAAATAGGTAAAACAATTAAAAATACAAGATGCACGACATTTATAAATGCATAAAATAAAAATAAAATGGCTTGCACTGAGGTGAGAAATTCCAGAGTCTGTGGTCTGTACGATAACTCTATTTATCCTGACAACTGATTTGTATTCACCAATCATTGTGGGCGATCTAAAACAGTAACCTGTCCTATATAAGCAGGAAGAATGTACGATTTGTATAATGATACGTAATTGTTGACTCTATATGTACTGGAATTTAAAGTAAAATTATTTTCACTGAAGAGAATTAATTAATGAATTATAAATATATAAGTATAGCTACAGCCTACAGGCATCACAATAAGTACATATATATTGAGAGCGTATCAAAATAAAATGTATGAAAACTGAACAGTAAACGGCATTTACATTTTTTAATCTAAAACCGACTTTGTATATTACCCGACCTATTGATAATTCATCTAGTTACAATAGTAATATATTCATAAGAAATAGTTTTTTTAATTTTAAACTTAATAGTTTTTAGTTTTTTGGTAAATAAAATATACATTGATTTCGTAATATTTATTATTTTATTTTATTTTCTGTTAACATGTGAATACCGCGAGGTCAATGTCGAAAACCACCAAATAGTTGATAGTCAAAACTTCTAAAATGTCTTACTATACAATAAATTAGTTAAAAATTCTAACAATAACATATTGAGTAAATGGTAAAAAGTATAATGAACAATTTAAAAATGTCAATAATATAAAATATACAAGTTTGTATGAATTAAAAAATGTTCAGACTTCAGGTTAAACATATCAACAATAATACAATCTTGTATTACTTAGTTCAAAAACAGCGATAAATTGTACGAAAAAAATCGTAATCGATTGGTGATATCAATTTTATAGTTGGTTTAATGGTTTATAAAATGAATATAGGTAAACATGAGCGATATACTAGAATTGGTGGAGTTGTGTGTTTAACAGCAAATCATATGAAATAGGTTTAATTATAAATTGTTTAAAATAGTATATTGAAGCACTTTTTGATTATACATTTGAATTTTATTTTTTAAAGTCGAACAAATATTAAGTCTTTTATTGTAAAAAAAAAATTGTTATGGTGCGTAAGAGATGTGTGTAAATAGAAAAACTTTGAGGTCGAAAAAATATGATTATTAAAGAATCTGTGTCAAAACACTAACATGTTTGTAATTAAATGACAATTTATTTAAGCCAAAATGTTACCCAAAGAAATGAAAAATAAAAATTCCAACATAATCCAAGTCAAATTATTAGTGATATTACAGTAAGTATACCTTTAACAACGATATCAAATGTTATGGATTCTACACTTACGATCCACGAATAACGAGTGTATCTAATCTAAAACGAATTATTCGGCGATCCTGGCAACGTAATAATATGAATGTTCAAGAACCAAATCCATAAACTTTGAATGATTTAAGAATTATGAGAAATATACATGAATATAGAAACAAACAAAGAATGTATAAGTAAATAATTATTGTAGTAACTATAGTCTATGTATAGGTATGTTTTTGTTGCTTTATAATTTTAAAAATAATGTCCCTATTAAAAATTAGATTTAATAAATTGCACGTTACAGGAGTTACAATTAATGTCCGAGTATTGGTTTTCCGATCAACATTGCATTTATAAATTGTATTAGATTTGAATAACTTTTCCGTATACTAATTTATAAATATGTTATCGTTGGCATTTGTAACTAGTACCTCCTATATTGTGTAACACATATTTTAGCCATTTTTAACATTTACTATTATGTGTCATAATTATTTAGTGCTTTAATTTAGGACAATTCCCCCAGGACATTTCCCCCAAAAACTATTTTTGGCGTAGTAGGACACTTCCCTCTGCGGTATATTTTATAAGGCGGACATTTTTCCCTCAAGGCCCAAAGTAATATAACAAAAAATAATGTTTAAAACACGACGTGTTATAATTTATAATATAAAAATAAGTGTTTAGAGATAATAAAAGTACTAAAAAACTACAATTCTATTTTTACACGGGAATATTTAAATATTTAGATTCTGAGCGGAGCTATGAATGTATTGATTTTACAATTTACAATGATGTGTGTTATTTTTTTTTTTTTTTGTTCCGTCATCACTTATCACCTTTTAGGACAGTAAAAGTGCTTAGTTTTCTTCAGTATTTTTTCTGAAAGAAAAGTGAATCTAGTTGGTACTTTGGGGGGTCAAAAGTAAAAATGTTCAAATAGTTTTCAAAAGGGCCGTGAAAAACAAAAGAAAAATTAAGGAAAAACGGAAATTTTTAAGCTAAATCAATTTTGGTTTTTAGTGTAACTCGAGTATCTAAAACAAATGACCGTAGATACATAAAATTTGACTAAATGTTTATATAAGCATTTTCTATACACCATGCAATTTTCAAAAATTTGACTTATTTTGAGCTGTTTAGAGACATTTTCAGTTTCCAATTTTTTTACTTTTTTATTTTATAAAATATATCAATACAATTTTATTTGTTGGGTAAAAATCCAGTCACAATTTTTTTTATAAGCATTTAAAGTTCAAATATTGACAAAATACGTAAAAATCTACAAAATGTGAACAATATTTTAGGTAAGAAATTCATAAAAATTTGTTTTTTAAATCTAAGATTTGAAATTTTAATTCAAGATTCTTCATAAGTTAGTCTACCTTTATCAAAAAAAAAAAAAAATTTCTACCTGAAAGTTGAATAAAATTTTTATGAACGTTTGAAGTTCAAATTTTTACAAGATTGGTTATTCACTCGATTTCTTATTTTTTTTGTAAATCAAAAACCAATAATTGTAGACACGTCTTTATAATTGCATACACTCGAATACATTTTAAAACATTTTGAAAATAGTCAGACTCAAAAAAATGCATCGGGGGAAATAATTATGCATTTACTTTTACGTTTAGCTGTATGACTGCTGTCGCTGTTTTAATTTTATAATTTTGGATTCGTGACGTTGTCGGTGACTTAGTTATTCAAACATTTTGTATATTGGTTAACGGAAATTTATGACTTATGATAAATAAAACTATTTTGATGATTTAACATTAAAAGTTAGACTTTCAAACTTTTTAAATACCGTCTATAGACTCGATTTTTTTAGGTAGGTACGTAGTATCTAAACTCAATTTTTAAATATTCATAAATTTACAATTTACCATTAACCGTACAAAATGTTTGAATTTCTATCGGTAACCGAGGTGAATAGGAATGAGGTAGAATCATTTTAAAATAAAATAGTTTATTAGTATTACAACGGTCAAATAAAATATCATAACTCAACCCTTTTCTGCTCTGAGATCTCTATATCCTGTCCGGCGTTTTTATTTTAATTTATTAAATAATGTCCTTCCTTTCTCACTTGCAAGATGTTTTTTCTTAACCCATCTTTAATCTTTTTAGTATCTAAATCTTTATAACTCGAAGTTATTTTCCATAATCATTTTACATTTATTTGTTTTAATATTAACATTGTTGTCATTCATATATTTGCCTACATAATTGATGTTTTAAATTCAAATATAAATAAAATCCCTAAAAAAAAAATTACAGAACTAGTGTAAAATGCTCTGTGGCCTTTTAAATAACATTTTACAAACTAAAAACATTTATTTTGAACACAATTTTAATGATTCTCATTTTACAAAATATTTATAAGATATTATTATAACAATTATTCTTAATTTGAGTGGTTATTTCTTTGAATATTTAAAAAGAAATATATAAAGTCATAGGTACTTGATAAATCTCGTAATAAATTATTTTAATTTATAATTGAAAGGTTGATTGATTGGTTGACCTCAATAAAACGGATTGAAAACATAGATATTCCATATTATTTACATATATTGTTGATTAATAAATTAGTAATAATACCGTCGGTGTCGTATCGAAATGTATATAATAATATTTGTGCAAAATTATGAAGTGAAAATCTAGAATATAGATTAAATTATCAAAATTATTTGTTATCATATTTTTACATTTATTAAAACAAATATAAATAACTGATCATGTAACCTACGTATTGGAAATCCCATATTATTTATCCTAGCATTTTTATAACGTATATAAAATATTCAACACATGTGGTACTGGAGCTTATAATTTAAAACAAGCAATATAATTGCAATATACTTGCATCAATATAATATGTGCAAAAAAGGCGAACATTTTGTAATAAGTTGTTAGAAATTTAATTATTTTGAAAAATAAAAATGTTTCAAGTGTTTTTTACTACATTGTTTGACTTTTTATAAATAAACAATCTATAATTACACTTAAGTACTTAATGATTTTCTGATAGAATCATGAGGGGTCCATAAGGATTGGCACATTACCAAACATTTTTGTCAACATCGCTATTGATTGAATATATTTTATAAAGTTTTTATCATTATTTTAGTACCTACCAACAATTTAGTACATCACCAAACTAAATACTTATGCTTGATTAGTAATAATGTTAGTAATATTATTTGAATCATGAATACTCATGGCGAAAACGTATTTTATTTATTTTTAAAAAGCAATTGTTATGGTCGATTTCATATCGCGTGTTTATAATAATTAGGTATCACGGTTAGGTACCTACCTACTTTAAACTAAACTAATGAATTACATTAAATTCTTCAAGTGTAAAGGTCAAGTGAAACATTTTATGAAATTGCATAATATTTCAATTAATTATGGATACTAACTTATTTTACTTTTTTTAAACTTAAATTGGTTTTTAAATCGATTCTACAATCTACTACACTTATATTTTTAAGTATAGAATCCCAGGACATCTAAACTCAAATATAATCACAGAAAATATAATATTATGAAATAGGTAGTCAAAGAAAAACAAAAGCTTTAGAAACATTTCACTAATTTAATTGCAAAAACAAATTAATTTAATTATATGTTTTTATTTATTAGTATGTAATATACTATATTATAACATTTACATACCTACATTTGAATAATTCTAACCCAGAAAACAATGGAACTGCAATTTTTGATAGTGATATTTCAGAACTAGGTATGATAACAAAATATTTTGATTGAAGAAAAATAATCAAACATCTTGAATTTCTTCGGCGTTAATAAATAAAATCAGTCTTTGATTCCACAATCAGAACAATGTGCAGACGTCCAACCGTGGAAGGAAATTATGAAAATTATTTAGGTTACATCCCAAAAACTGTGCATAGAAGTATGTAATTAATAATTAGTATGCTTCCACTACCGAATCTAAAAATGGCTTTTTTTGAATATTTAAGGGTATTTAAAATCAAATATATCTCTAACCAATGTGACGTGAACCTAACCTACACTTCACTCTCGTCTAATGATTAGGACAAAACCAACAAAAGTTTTAACTTTTATATTTTTTAAAAACTACCTCCTATTTAATATTTTGTTCAAGGTGTCATCTATGTGATTTTAAGTAAAGATACTTGTCACTTGAACTAATATTTCGTTTTAGTAATTTAGTAAAAAAAAGGACAATTTTTTTTTTTTAATAAAGAGGTTTGAAGTGCCTGTTTGAAATGTTTAATAATTTATTGAATTTATCAATTTATGTTGTTTCATTTGAGATTTAGAATTTATTGTTAACAGTTAATAGTTAATAACTAATCTCGATAATTTATCATTAAGAAAAGCTATGATAAATTAGGTATATTCAGAGTTTAACCTATTCTTGGTAAATAGTCAGAAAAATTAAATACTAACTCAGCATAAATATATGGCTATAATAATATGATATATGGGTTAATTTGTTATATCTATTAATTTTAAAAATATGGCGAAAAACAATTATAATTTATATGGATAGTTTGTTTAAAAAATTTTGTCACATACCTATAAAAAAATATCTACGAAGTGTATATATTGTACTCTTGTAAATTAATTATACAATTTTCTGAGACTAAAATTAGTCGCATTAACCGGTAAAGCATATTGTGTAGTATTTACATATTTTTTTTTAATGACCGATAAATATTATAATAGCTATTGATTTCGAGTTTTCGCATGAAGATATTATATTAATACAATAATAAATACATTTTTTTTTATGATCTACAAGATTAAGATAATTCGTTGTTTAAATAATTTGAAATAATTTTATTTGTATGATCATTGCAGCAATAATAAATATACACATATAGGTAATATCATAATAATATATTATTTGAGTTTGAATAAAAACATCGTGAACATTTTCGAAAGACTTCGATAGAGGAAATTTGTACTTTTAAGCAGAAAACTTTAAATGGTATACAATTAAATAAATAAAATATTCTAACATATAATATATTTGAAAAAATAGATAACTCTGATGTATTATAATATTAAAACAGCAGTTGGCACGAGAGTAATTTTAATTTATAATTTATAATTATATATAACTACCCATATAACATACGATTACACCGAATAAAAAAATAAACAGTTAAATGCCACTCACCCAGTTCCGCGTCCTGATCGTCGGTTAGGATCAGCACGATGTTGGGCCTCCTCCGTTCGCTGTTCCCGACGTCCTCGACGTGCTGGTGGTGTTGCTGGGCCTTGCGGAACTTGTGCACTCGCCGGCGCGGGAGCACCGCGTTGTCACGCTGCATGAACGCGTCCTGGGCCAGAGCTTGCGCCGCGCACCACGAGAAAACCGTCAGCCACCACAGACACCGGCACAGCGGCGACAGTCTGCGGGCGAAGACGACGCCACGGCCGCAGCTCCCGGCGGTGTCCATGTAACGATAATGTTATTATTGTAACCGCGACGGTGCCGATCACCGGTGGCCCTTCTTCCGGACGGGCGCAGACGGTTGTTCAACAACAACTGCCGACGATGACGGACCGAACGCGGGCCGGATACATCACCTGCGCACAGGGACAAGAGAAATCGAGATTTATAATAATAATAATATGTATTATGGTACGATCGCAGTCCGGCGGGTATGTTGTCGTCCCTCCGGTGGGGGTTGCGATGCGAGCGATGCGGTGTGATGCGACGGACGAAGTGATCGGGATACCGACTGCGGCGCACTCTCACTGGGTCAACTCAATTAGCGTTTGGCGCACGAAGCGAGAATGAACTTCGTCTCGTGTTAGCGCGAAGAACCAAGTCGCGGGTACTGCCGGCGGCGCAGTGTTGCCGCTCGCCACGGCGCGAATTAACGCGTCGTCCGCTGTTTACACATTCAGGTCAACGGCCTTCCGGTCGCGGCGGTTCGTCTTCTTTTCACTTCTTCGCTCATCTTCTCATCCCGACATGCCCCTATACGTTTTACTACACGTACTTCCCGATTTCCGATCGGACACCGACCGGAAATTGCAATCGCTATCTTTAATAATACCTGTTGCCTAATTGATTTGGCGTCTACGGATCGGGTAAGGTGTTGTCTAATAATAAAATTATGCACTGATTGTTACAAATCGGTATTCGTTTTGTCCGAGACAGTCACGTTCGCAGAGTAAATCACGCCGATCATTGACTTCCTCGGTGTGACAAAATTTTCACGAGTTTATTGTATACGTAAACATATACGAAAGCATGTCTATTACAGTGGTCAGTGGTTATATAGTGCGGGGCGAGGTAGCTATTAATAAAACACTTGTATGATTATATTATATAGCCATATAGGTATATATATATTTTTTTTAAAACTTATTCGGAACCGTTAAGGATTTATCGGCACCTCTGTACAGATTGAACATTGGTCGTGGATTGAAATTTAATTTGATAAAGTGTATTTTTAGTAATCCGAGCCAACATCTGTAGAATTGAGAATCGTTTTTCGAACGTAACAACTGGGTATACCGTATACCATTCAAATTAAAAGGATTTGTAGGATTCAGTACACCTTTTTTTCCTTTATTTTTATAAGTCATTACTTATTGCGTTATCGTTATACAACAAATTCAGAACATTAAAGTTAAGACTGATTATAATAATTGATAATACTTATAGTGGGACGAGGTGGCCGAGAGGTCCAACGCGTCGGCTGCGGCGCAGCCGATCCTGGTTCGATCCTTGGTCACCGGGCGGCATTTTTCTTCGGGCAAGTCACGGTGTCCGGGGAACAAGTGCCGCCATCCCCCACCCGAGCATGGCAGATACCTACGGGTGCCCAATCAAAAATTCTGCCAAACACTCACGTGTAAAAACCTACCATTCCAAACCCTACCACCACCACAATACAACCCTACAAACAGCTAATGCCCATAGAAGCCGGGTTTAAGGATCAATAAAAAAAAAAAATACTTATAAGTTGTAACAATGAAAATTGTATTTCATTAACCAACCAAATATTATGTATTATGTATTATTATATGTATTTTGAATTTTAGGTGTTATTCTAATAAATTTTAAACTTCCATATTTTTCATAGATTATTTTCATATTCTTCAAATATTATAATTGCCACGGTAAATTTACAATCCCATTTAAATCTACTTTCTGAATGGTGCTTAAAATGGCGAATTCAATTAAATCTCAATAAATATACAACCTTCGATTTAAGACATAGACTTTGCCAAAATATTACCATAAATAATCTATAATACTCCTTCTCTCGACAATATAAAATATTTAGGTCTCTGCCTCAATAAAAGATTAACTTGGCTAACGCTCACTAAAAATCTTACTCTCAAAAAACAAATTTACCAACTATATTTAAACTAAATAACTTATAAGTATATAAAACGCTAATAAAGCCAATATGGACTTATGGGATTAAATTTTGGGGATCAGCTAAGAAATCAAATTTAAACAAAATATCGCAATTTGCAAGATTTCTAATTTTTCACCCTTTGTCTCCAATCTTCCACATTGAGTTTCATGCATTCAAATTTAAAACCATTGAGGAATAAGTAGCAATCTTTTATATATCGTCGCCTGGCGTGAAAAACCTCCTATGTAAAAAAACCAAGTTTTTCAGAAGAAACGTTTTAGTAGTTTAAAAAATAAGTATTGAATATGAAAATTTCAAAAAATAGTTATATTGTGTAAAATATGTTTAGAAATGAAATGGGACTCTTATTATTATTTTATTGTTTTATCCAAAAGGGATATTAAGCATATTGTTAAGATTTTTACACATAGGAGGTTTTGATGATAATTATTTATTCTGAAACTCCACATAGGAGGTTAATATTTGTGTATATTTTTTTTCTTTACACATGAGAGATTTCATGTCTATATTATTTCAACTATACAAAGTATAAACTAGGTACTGCTAAAATTGTAAAATAATAATGAACCTTTTAATTAATCTAACTACATAGATCTATAATATAATATTATCAGTTAGGTTAGCTAATAGTTTAAAATTGTGCTTTATAATATCTAAAAAGAAACATACCTACATGCCTACCTATATGCATCAATAACTAATAGCATTCTATAAATTATAGAAATATTAGACCAAATTTGACCCTTGCTAAATGTTCTGTAATATCTAATAAAGATACAGGAAACTAACAATATAGTTATGAATAAAAATTGAATACATGGTTATTTAATAGATTTTATAATTAATTACAATTTTTAATTATAAATAGTAAATGTAATAATAAGAATAAAAATAACAAACTTTTTCTGTTTCTCGAAAAACCACATTATAAAATAAAATAAAAAATAACAGTTAATAACACTACATACTTTTTGGTTAAAAACTTAAAACTTATAAATTATAAGTTATAATAATAATGCACAACATTTTCTAAAAATTATTTTTCGATCTAATTTATTTTTTTTTGTGATTATGAGCACAACAATCTTTCAAAAATCTTCCAGGCTTGGGACAAGACTGTGTGCATTTACCATTCTTAATTTTTGAACCCATATAATATATGGGTCTCCTGCAACTCTTTTTATAGAAGCCTTTTCCTTATTTGTTCTACCAATTTTTATAGAATTTTCAGACACACATTCACTAAGAACATCACAGTCCACATTACTATTAATTTCATTTATTGGATCATCTACATTACCATTTTGTTCAGTGTCATCATCAATATTGTCATAAGTATTAATATTATCAGTAATAATAAAATCATAAATTATCAAAATTGTTAAAATTATTTATGGTGGTTATTGGCATAGGATTATTATAATATACATTCAGGTCAACTTTCTTTCCATTTTCACCAACAGAATATTATGATAAGACCAAATTAGCCAATAGGTATTTATAATTTATATAATCAGGTTTCAATATTTTTAGTATTATAAAATTGTATTATAACAATAAGCTTAATTTCGAGGGGTAAACACCTTGGGGGTAATCAATGTACAAGGTGATGGTAACCATGGGTATAGGTAATCTTTGAAGTAAATCATGGGTAATCATTGAAATCAGTAATCTGGTGTACAAAACTTCTGTCAGGTATTTACCCCTCGCTTAATTTTAAATTTAATTACACTTATGTTATTGTTGAAGATTCCGATTTTTTTTTCAAAAAAATTCAAAATGAAAAATAATAATATGAAAAGACAAAAGTGAATGTGATAATAAAGATTAGTTTCCCTCCTATTCAACACCAGCTGATATAGCCACGAATTAAAATATTTTAAAGTAATTTAATTATAAAGTATATTTTAATTCGTGGATATAGCTCCGATGTGCGAAATTCGTAAAATCAACAGTGTGACAAACCTCCGCTGTATGCACATGGGAGGTATATCAGATAACAATTTCAATACAGCTAACATAGGAGGTTCATTGTTTTGAAGAATAAAAATGTTTTGATAACACCAATAGGTTTGAAATATTTATCACTAGATAGCGTATTTTTTCTGAATTCAGAAATGTAAAAATGTCATTTTGCGATTTTTTGCACATAGGAGGTTTTTCACGCCAGGCGACGATATGTTTCTTTTTTAGATTAGTAAACCATAAAAAACTCTATTGACAAACGACTTACATATCCCTTCACTTCCTGGAAACCTTCGTCGTAGACTTAGACTAGGTACGAAAATAGTGTCGTGATTAATCCCAAGCTCAGTGTCACTAATGGGTGGCTTCTTAATCACTCAACCCCAATAATGTTATTATTCCCTGTACGGCTATGCCTAAAATATATAGGCACGTATTGTGCTGGTTACATATATATTGTATATTTCTTATTAAAAATGTGTATATAAATATATAATAAATTCTTAAAATCAAATATTATTTGTTTATAAATTATGATAAAAATACACGAAAACACCTATTTATTTTTATAAAACCCGTGATAAACTTTCTTTCTCTTTTTATCTATCTCCATTCTCCTCGTATAGTATACCAAATTTTCATAATCGCCATGATGGTAATAATGCTAATAAAAATGTACCTATATCGACATATCGTTCATATCGCAGATTATGTACTTAAATCAACGAATTAATTATTATAAATTGGTAGAAGATTTTGAATTAACATGTCAAACATGTCAACGTATACTCATACACATACTCATAAATATGCAATATATATATATATATATATACACTGTAGAGTGTACACAATATATTATACATATTGCTTGCAGTCATGTTAAAACATTCATACAATTATTTACTGTTAAATTATTTCAATGGTCACAGGAGGTTATATCTTATAAATTACATTAATTCGATAAAAATAAATTCTAAAGTATGAATAATACATCCTATAATATTATATGAAAGTAAACGTATAATTTCACCAATATTAGGTATCGTAATATATGTGTACCTACCTATTACGAAAATTTTAAAATTGTACATTACAATATGTCAGATACGTTTATATATTATATATATACGTTGCACAGATTAATTATAATATATGGCACAAATTTATTTCAATATTTTTTTGAAAACATTTAATCGATATGCAAAATAATATAAATGTAATATAGTGTAATAAATAACAATATTAACTATTAAAATCACAAATACAAAACAAAGAAAAAACTGGTTTTTGTCGAGACTAAGAAAACTGTGAAAATTGAATAGGTACCTTACTATACCTACGTATAAAGTATATTATATACAGTGACCGTGTAATGTAACACCAGCAAGCCTGCACACGTGAAGCACTGCAATAAATACGCTAATATAATCCAGTAAAATTATTATGAGCTATAAATTATGTTATACAGTAGTCTATAGTATTCTAATTCTACAAGTTACAACGTAAAAAATCGAAAAGATATAAATGATATAATATGTGTTTAAAAAAAAGTACACACAATATATTCACAGATGATAAAAATTATTTTTTTATAAGCCTTTAACCTTTTACACACTGTGCATTAGAAAATAATTAAATATTTAAACTGGACAAACTTTGTAGTTACTACAACTTTGTAGTTAATGGATATAATAAAGATGTAAATATTAAGAACATAATACAATATAAAATAGGTACTGCGGTTGGAAAAGTAACTAAATTTAAAAAATAGTTATATAGATATTATAATGCTTTATTGAGTATAAACATTGTATGCCAATTAGAGGGCTAATATATATTATAGTAACAAAAATGATGTATACACATACATTTATTCTTCAATTCTTCGTATTGTTTTATTTGGTTGGTATTATTCTGATGATTCATTGTTCATAACAATAAAACGTATTGTGATAAAATTCAGCAAACTTGTTTTTGAAAAATAAATAATTAAATAAACAATTGCTAACATAAAGAACTAATGATTACGTTAAATAAATAATACATATTATATAGCTTGAATAACATTTTAAATGAGTAGTACAAAATCGAGTTGCAAGACATTCGAGCCAAAATTTATAAAACAGGTCCAAACTGCACCTTTGCCATACACACTTCAAACCAGACCAGTTAAGAATAAAGAACCATGACTAGTTAATATTTTATCGGCAAACTACAAAAAAAAAATATACTCACTTTAATATAATATATTGCCAATTATTAAAAATAGGATGGACGAAATAAATATTTTAAATATCTAATTATATTATTAGATATCTCTTAAAATATAACTTAAATCTCGTTGTGAACGTATAAATTGGAAAATTAATTTTTGAATCTTAAGTACCTTGAACATAGATATCTAGTAAGTTCTATCAAAACATTAATGATTTTAAAGAAAGGATCGAGGCTCCCAAATAATATAATACGGTTATTTATTTTTAAAAGTTTAAAAAAAGATAATGAAAACAGAAATTAAATGATTTCTATGATATATTAAAATATGCATTATAAAAAAACATGTAGGATCATAAAATAGTCTGACCAGTGACCTACTTAAAAAATATATTGCAGTAAAAACAAAATATGTTGAGACGTTAAGTTATTAAAATGAACTATTATTTTAAAAGAAAATTATATAATATTAATATTTAGGTATATTGTCTAGAGTATGTTTGTGATTTATTCTTGGTAGCTTACCGGTTTTTGGTTAAAATAAGCTATAGCTTCGTAGTTCGTAATACTCTTGGTTAAGTATATGTATATTTTTATATTAGTACGTATTTTGTTAAGCACGGTGTCTTAAAACTTTTTACAAATAATGTAGGGAGGCACCTGCTTATATTTTATAATAAATATTAGAAAACTATAGATATAGTATATAAACAGTAAAAACACGAGTTTTCTCAGTGGGGCCCAGTATTTATATGTATATGAAATAAAATAAAATTTAAATAAATAAATAAAATATTAGTATATACCGTCATATCGACCTGAATAATTATTAAGTACCTAAATAGATGATGATTGATCATTGACGGTTTGATGCATACAACATAGAAGGTTAAGATTTTAAGCCATGTAATATCTAAAAATAATTAATTGTTTAAGAAGATTGGAAGCTGTGATTATTTGTCTTTCGTACCATAAGTGTGAGTGTGTGACATAGTATAATTTAGACATATTATAATAATTATTAATTCATAACATATTTCCTAAATCCTAAGTACCAATCAATCTATAGATATGTGATAAAGATTTTGGAACTAGTTGAATTATCCATAAAGTTTATTTGAGATTTATTTTGTAGAATGTATAATTCATTCCTATGATTTGAGTAGGTATATATTTTTTCAACTACTTTTTGTAGGTAAGATTTTCAAAACTACCACACCAATCTGCTTAATAATAAATAAATAGGTAATTACTATAATTTATTTAGAGTAAGTATATTTTGTTAATTTGTTTTATGCACCTTGATATATTATTCTTAAATATTTCAAATCAGCAATACTTTTCATTATTGTTTTCCTTAAAATGTACTTATTTGTGTAGATAAGTGGTGCTGAAATATATTTCCGATATGTTAGACATAAGTATATAACCCAGACTAACTATTAATACTGGTAGACTTATGACTTATGAGTCACATACTTATAAGTTATAGGTTATAACTTATAATTTAAATGCAATTTTTAAGCAATTTAACAACTCAAGAAAAAATTCAATTTTATCTATTAGAAGACACTGTAATAACTAATAAACGTACAAGCGTACAAAATAAATATTTTAACAAATAACTTTATTTCACCTTTATGATTTTTTCGGTGTTCGTTATTTTTATTCAGTTCAATCAAAATTTATGTTTTTTTTAAAAAAAGAAATTAGATACCAGTTTCTGTTCCGGTTCTTAAAACTGTAGAATAAAAGTTTCCGATAAATACCAGTATTTAGATACACCAAAAGCAAAAAAAAAATTAAGAAAGTACAAACTTCATATCTAAAACTATAAGATTAAATAACGGTTTATGGGTTAAAAGAACTTAAATTTAACTTTAACTTAGGTTTACTATTTCTTTAAAAACACCCAAAACAAACTTTAAAAAACCTGTTTGTTGAAATGTATTGTGAGAACTGAGAAGTTACTAATACCTCCTAGTTGTATACAATCAATAATAATCATTTGTCTCTATAAAAAGTGATTTTATTTAAATAATAGCATAGATTTTTGCAAAATACCTATGCATGTGATCAAGTTACCAAGTATGTATTTGTTAATGTTATTTGCTTGTGTACCTACTGAACACCTGATAGATAGCTGATAGGTACATAATTTTCTATAATTGTAAAGAATATTGAGACAATGCGGTCATTACTCATTAGTCATTCGAATCCATTTTATACAGTCCCTATAGTTCCTTGATTAACAAACTCTATAGCTGTGACTACTCACTGTAAATTGTAAGCATCAGTTGTATAAGTTTAGACTTAAGATTACTGCAATTTATGCCAGAAATTGTGTAATATGTTGAGGTTTTTTCTATATAAATATCATATTTTTCTAAATAGGCATGTATAAAAATCACTAAAAACTAAATTTACTTATCTGATGATTTTATTATAAATTAATATTAAAAATATTCTCTCACGTGTAAGCCCCCACCAAAAAAAAAACCCTACCATCACCACCTTACAACCTACTAACAGCTAATGGCCATAGATGCCGGGCTTAAGGATCAATGAAAAAAAAATATATATATATTAAAAAAATTGTATAATATAGGTACTTATAAGAACTTATTCAAAATTGATAAAGTAGGTATATATTATTTAATATGAATATTATATAAAATTATTTTATTATTTTATTTATTCAGTCAAAATAATAACAATTAAATTATTACAATAAAATAAATTAGTAATAGCTGATATAAAATATATAATATAAATAGGTGTTCTATTTATTTATTAGTCTATATCACAATCTGATAACAACTTTACGGGTGCATAATTATGACTGTTTTAATAATCATTTTATTAGTCATCAACATCATTAGACACTATCGTCCAAAACTATAAACTAACCATAAGGAAAAATTCATGACGATCGGTCAACATGGGACTAACAGACGATCAAATAACAATTTATTTATTAACATTTTGATAGCTGCTCATGAATATGAAAATTATTGCTTTCTAGAAATGTATATAGATAATAAAAATAAAAAATTATAGATCCATGTTTATATTATTTACAAACAATTTCAATGAACCAATTATTATTACTTATTAGGTACATATAAATAAGAATCTCGGAAAAAAACCAAGGAAAAAAAAACCAAAGTGATAATCTAATCAAAGAGTTAGCATTATCACAAAATATAATATATAATCTATATGCTGTTTTATCAATATTATAAAACTTATATTTATTTTATCCAATTTCAAAGCTGTGAGAGTTAGTCACTTTTTTCAACTACCTAGTTAAAGTTAAGTTACTTTAATATAAAAAGTAGGTAACTAAGTTAGAATAAAAGTTAGTTTCTGAAATTTACCAAATTTCTAATTTAGTTAGATAGAAGTTAGTTTGGTGAAAATAGCAACTCCAGTTAGAGTAGAAGTTAGAAATTAGTTTTTTTTTAGTTAAAAATATAAATTTAAAAAACCATTTTTTCAAATTGAATGCACTATATAAACCAATTATTAAGTAGGTGGGTAATAACTTAATTTTAATAATAACTTTAATAATAACAATACAAATATTATTAGTATTAAGTAACAGTAATAGAATAAAGGAAAAAAAATAAATCGCAAAAATTTTGATTATATTATCATTTTGTTTTTTTTCCGTAGGTATACCATAAATAAATACAACTTCTAAACAATATTGGAATCGAAAAAATATTAGGGATACCAACAAATATCGGTAACGGTACCGGTTTAGGTTCCCAAGAAAATCGAAAAAGAGTTCTGATATGGTTCCGGTTCCAATATTTTCAAAAGGTTACGGTTTAAATACAGAAATTTCAAAGGTTCCATTTAAATCAAAATTAGAATGTGTTGTTAAAATTATTTACACATATTAAAATGTGATATGACGTAGGTAGTAAATGGATTTAAAAATATATAAAATTATTGTAATATTTGGATCTAGATTTATTATACTCGAACAATTTTTACAAATTATAAAATTTTGATAAATGAATATTAATTACTAAAATTGTAAGACCAGCATGGCCAAAACCATGCCTTCTAAACTTATTATCATTGTACAAAATCTTAAATAACCTAAAACTACTCGTTAAAATTTCGATTTAGTTAAATCATATAAATTTCAAAAAAATGTAA
Source organism: Macrosiphum euphorbiae (assembly GCA_949089665.1). Taxonomy (NCBI): domain Eukaryota; kingdom Metazoa; phylum Arthropoda; class Insecta; order Hemiptera; family Aphididae; genus Macrosiphum; species Macrosiphum euphorbiae. The sequence continues at coordinate 93,232,045 of CARXXK010000001.1, read as the reverse complement.
TTTATAATTTATAGAAGAAAGGGCGATTCTAATTTGAAAAATTATACTTTTATCGTCACTGTACACTTTTTAAACGCTGTAAAAATCTAAGTATTTAAAATATGACCACCGTATACTTAAGTAATTTATTACTTACTTACTAACAATTTACATATTGAAAAGTTCCAGAATTCAGAATTTGAATACATTTTGAAATGAAAAATGGGGATGGTGAATCACCCTGTATATAAAGTACAAACATGGTTGATTACATTAATATGCAATTATTACAGAGTAAAACATGAACTTGGTTCTCTATAGGTTAGTAGGACAATGCTGAGTTCCCAGGAATTGAAATTTAAACTGTAGTAGAAGCAAACTAACAACGTAGGTACATTCTTTTTAATATTACATGGCAAATTTTAAATCACAAATGTATATTACTATTGAATGTTGAAATGAAACATTATTATTTTCTTTTGGCGTTGTGAGAAACGAGCGATGTGAAATAGGAATATGAATACCTTATTATAGTTATTACATTAGCAGGTATATACAATATATATATATATATAGTATTTCCCTAGATTATTCTACCCCTTGATAGAAAATACTTCAGTTAAAAAAACTAGACCAAGAGATTTCCTGCTTAATAATTAATATTTTTTTAGACGGTTTAAAATTCGAGAGTTAAAACAGACATTTAGATTTCAGACTTTATCCACGATTAATGTGGCATAATATTATTCCTTTGCAGCATATATATTGTGGGATTAAGCACCAACAGTCTACAGTTTTCCCACATATTTATTGTAATAATTGTGCTCTGCCGTTTAAATGAGAGCAAATAAATACTCGTAACTCGTTCGTAACCACAATATTATATAACATTGAATATCGGCAATTTAAGTTTTACACTGCTATAAAAATAATCAACAAAATTATGAACGAAGTATTATTGTAATTTTCAGAATAATCATGGATCACAAATAATTTTAGTGCACAGTGTGTTTTTGATAAAAAGGATGTGTCTACAATATTTAAAGATCAAAAAAGTAGTATTGATTTTTGAAGGTTTTATATTTATCGATTTTATCGTGTGTTTAGTGTGGGTGGATAACAATCACGATTTCGAAAACCCTTCAGAACATTCATTGAAGAACAGAAACCACGTATATTATACATACACAATACACATTTGTATAAGACTTACAGAATAAGGTACAATATTATAAAACGGTCAGTAGGCACCGAAATGTCTACAACCCAACGGCCTGCGATCCTCATACCTGCTCGTTGTGTTGCCCCACAACAATAACCTCATGTAATCTAGTCTGTTTATTTTTTCTCTCACTTTGGGGTCTCATATAATCCTTGTTTTTTTTCTCTCTTCGGTACTCGTAGTAGGTATCATGCTGTGTTTGACATGTAATAAAAGAAAAATGGTCTCCAAAACCGAGAACAGATGGTTACCTAATGCTCCCGACTATCCACCGGAAGAGTCGCATGAGAAAGAGAGAGAGAATATAAATTTTGCAGACTTCGTGACCAGTAAACAGACACGGGAATCAAAATAACTGTGGGCCGGAATATCTATGACCCATACGGTTGACACTTTGTCAAGGGCAGACAAATGAATTTAAGATATATATAAAAAATACGTATTTATTACGAATTGAGTTGGTATATATATATATTTTTTTACTTTACATTCCTATAAAATATATAGAACATTAACACAAATATCTCAATAAGTACAACGAGCTTGTATGTACGAAACATACGTTTCTATAAATGCGTTCACACAATAATTCACATTATTGTTTGATAAGAAAAATACTAAAAATACGTTGTACGATTTCAGATTTTTTTTCAATGACATTTTAATTTTACTAAATAATTAAAAGATCAATTTAATTATGATAATGGTTATTTTAAAACTATTGGTAGATACTTGCATTTATACCTGGATATACAATTATAAGTTTAGTTTAATAATACATCATAATATGTAATCCTATATCAAAACATTAAAGTGAATACAAAATACAAAATGTCATAGGTAGGATAATAGATAGGTAATTCTTATTTCAGAAAATTAAAAAATAATTCATATGTATTTAGAAATAACACATATTATCTACCTATTTGTTATTTTAATTGCCACTATAAAACTTTTTAATATATTGAATATATTACAATTAAATAGATCTTTTTGATTTAGTTTTTAGTTAACTTAAGTTAATCTTATAATTATATTAGGTAATAAGTACACTGTTAAAAATGTGTACCTACTAAATATTTAATCATTAGATATTTAGATATAATTTAAAACAACAGATTAAAATTAAAATGTTTAATTTAAGCAAATTAAAAATTAGAAATACTAAACAAATATAAAAACCCGTTTATTAAATTTAAAAAAAAATTATGTATACAATTTTTTATAACATAAGAGTCTAAAAGTTATAATATAAAATCAATAAAAATGGTATACTATAATTTTGCAATTAATTTATATGTGTGATAAATATAAAAAATCTACATTTGCATTATTCAATAGGTACCTAGTATTGAAATTATTGTCTATACACCTAAGAATAAGTAATACCCAAAAGTAATAAATTAGGTACCTGTGTTTTGAGTGTTTCATTGGTATTATGTATTTATTTATGATTAGGCTAAGGCATTGCAATTTGCAAGTTATAATGCTATTTAATATATAATTGTTGTACAGAATAATCGTGTTCCTATATTTTTATTATATACAATTATTATATCCTACCTGCAGGTACCATTTTGTGTATCATTTACATCAAAATTGTGTAATAATAAAAATGTACAGCAATGCGCAGCACAGAGCTCATACTTTTTCGTCTCATAATTTCGTATGTATATATACGAATAAGTATAGCCTGTATAGGAATAGCTACAAGATTCGACAACATGCAGTCTACATACCTATACCTATTATTCAAGACGAAAAAATTGTCTCTCGATGAAATCTGATAATGGGTAGGCAACAAAAAAAATATTGTATTCCTAATACAGAGTCATACGTCGTACTCGCGTTTTTAACGTGCAAAAGGTTGTCTCGTTCGTAATTTAAAATTCAAATATTATAGTTAGCCGTGTAGGTACGTACTTATTATAAGGATAGAGGTACTCACCTAGTAAATCCGTTGCGAATAAAATTATAATAACATCGTAACACGTCCGTGCAACGCAAGTCGCACCCGGTAAAAACTGCCGTCATTTTATCATTAAGATCCGATGCATAGGATTTCTCGGAACGCTGAAAGGCGATTAAAAAAGCGCTGCCTCGACATCGGCCGACGACGTTGCGCGTAAAATTTAAAATAACAAATTGTGTTTAAATTTCGCGTTATCATTTGTTGATTGAACGGACTGGGCGCGGCAAGCCGATGATAACAATTAAAGAGAAACGGCCGCGGCTGACGACGTCGGCAGCGGCTGCGGCGGCGGCGGCGGCGTCACAGCAGCTGCACCAGACTGGTAAAAAAAGGAGAAAAAATATTATACACAATACGTTTTGCCGGCTTCGTCGTCGTCGTCGATTGCGTTATACACGAGGAGGTGGATGATTTTTTTCATAATATAATTATTATTATTATTACTATCGTCATCGCTCATCGTAAACACCGCTGCTGTATAATATATAGGAATGTACCTACTTGTATATAGTTACGCGGTGAATATTATATTCTAAACGATTCTTCACACAGCACTGCTGCAACAACGCGTATAACAACACACATTTGAAATATTATATCCATATATGCCATACCATTGTACTATATAGGTATACGTGTATGATATGCCTGTGTAGGTCTAACATTATCTATGAGTGTGTTTTGCTCTAAGATAATAATATATACATGGTATACACCTATATTATATTTATATAATAATGTGTACACGTCTTTTTGAGGTTCGTATATATATATATACATATAGGTATATATTCTAGTTACGAGTTTCGACATATTATTACTATACACGCTGCAGTAGTAGGTTTAGGTACCTATACGATATTCCGTTTTATTCGTCGTTATTTTACGTACAAGAGTAATAATAAACATGCCCATCATACAAGAGGCGAAGGTTCCGAACGATTTCATTGTAAAATAAATACAATAGTTGCGGAATTAAGTGTACTACCTACTCATTATTATAATATATGATGGCAAGACGTAACGGACGTCTGCGTGTAATATATTATAGTCACGACGTGTAATACGTGCCGTAGAAAATAGGTACGGCAAAACGAAATTCAGAGAACAAATGAGAGTAAAAAGTAAAAAAAATTTTTTGGGGCACCACCATACCTTTTCAGAATACGATTTATTATTGTGTAGAAAACGATCCTTTTAGGACCAAAACGGTAGACATTTAGGCGTCTTTATACACGGAACTACCTAACGCATGTAACCTGTATTTACGCATGGATGACACGTTTGAAAAATATACAATTATATTATATTATATGAACAACCGTTACCGTTTTAAAACTGATTTTTATAAAAAAAAAATACGAAGAAAATATATAAGGTAGGTACTTACGTATATTGGCTGTATCACGAAATAGTCAGTAAATTATATATTAATTATAGTAATAGGAAATAGCGATTGTATAATTTAGTGTAGGTATATAGTCTGTAGTCTTAACTTTATTATAGCTAGTAAATGGTAATTAGTAAGTAAAGTGACGTAATATCTAATAATAATTTAAAGATCGAAATCTAATGATTGTGATTTAAATTGAAATTAGATTGAAAACGTTTCATTTCTTGTAAAGACTAATTTATTGAAAACAAGAACAACTATATTGTAGGTAGATCCAGCATCAAAGAAAAAACGATAACCATCCGCCAGGCGCCGACTGTATATTAGATTATTATAGAGCATATTATTATATACGTGTATAATATTATACTCGAATTAATATGTATTATTGTATTCGCTCATCGTGGTATAACTGGTAAAGATGGGAAGTGCCACGAACAGGTGGGTAAATGGGTATGGGTATATTCTTACATAACATCGTTTTTGGGCAGAGACCGTGGTTTTAACGATCACGTCTAGTCTATTTTACAAAATATTGTATCTTTAATCTTATATAATAATTAATAATACGAAACAAGGTTAAAATGTAATTAAAAAAATATACAACATTTTGGCTTCAAGCGCCAAAACTGATTTGTTTTTTGTACCTACTAGCTGTATAGGTACCGTTAAAAATGTACCTATATTCGTCCAATTCAAATAATATATATACCATATCAACAATTGGCTAAAATATACCTAATAACACTGAGAGACCGATACGTGGCTAAATATTATACAGAATCTATATGAACAATCCGTAGTGATGATAATGTAGGTACTATAGGTATATGTAAAATGTACAGTAATTATATAGTTATTACTTATTAATATAATCAGTGATCGAATTGAGAAAAATTAGGTCAGTCCCCAACACAAAAATAAAAGTTATCATTGGTATGCAAAAAATAAAATAAAAAAGTAGAGGAGCTCTGTCCCCCTGCGCCTTGCTGCCAGCTCACCACAATTCAAGCACTCATAGCTATAGATATTTCTATTTTCTATATTATATATTCATTTATTTTATGTTAGGTTTGCAATAAATTCGCCATGTACTCAGTCGGCAGATTATTTTACAAAGATTTTTCAAATCTATATATAACACATAATATTACGTAGTAAACACAAATATATAGGTACAATAGATTCTGAAGTCTGAACGTTGGCATATTTCTACAAGGAATATATTATGAATAATTCAGTACCTATAATATTATCTATTCTTAAAAAAACCAAGCAACATATTTTTTTTATAAATATAAAATATTATATATAAAATAACAAATAAACAAAATCTAAACTTCTTTTCACATTGTGGCCTGCTTATATATTAAATAATCAATAATTTATTTATCACATTGATTACCTATACCTATTATTATGACAACATTTTAGATTCTGAGTGGAACGATAAATAAAGTGTGCGGTTTTTGTACACCAACATTTTGAATTTAAAATGACTATAAAAATAAAATGTGCTTATTTATTTTTTAGAATTTTTGGTAACAGGATTAACTATTTACGTGGAATCTTGTTTTAAATTTTCAATCCTTAGATATAAAAGTTGAACATTTTATAAATTTTTAACTACAAAATAATTATTCAATTTTAAATTTGATAAATTTTGTTATAATTCGATCTTGAAATGCTTATAAAAAAAAAATTGTGTCTATGTATTTTTCAACTGATATTGGAACAATATATCAGGAGCCTTGTATTAAATTTTTACACTTTTTGATGCTATAGCGGATTTTGGTGCTGAAGGTGCACCCGCTGGGACGAAATGCGGAAAATCGCATAACTCTTAGGAAAACATAGCACTAATTTTGAAAACGGTAGCATCGAATAGCACTAATTCAGCACTAAATTTTGGTGCTATAGCGAATTTTGGTGCTGGTGTTGAACCCGCTACGTGAAGTTAGCGGAGAAAGGTAAGCCCCCCTGTAACTTTTTACTGGGTATAGCACTAATTTTTAAAACACAACGGCTGTATAGCACTAATTGAGCACTAAATAGTGGTGGTATAGCGGAAATTAGTGCTCACATTTTTCCGCTAACTTCACGGACCTCACTTTTTGGCCCAACAGATAAAACTTTATTATAATTTATAGAAAAAAAAACCTAAAAAAATTGAAAACTGAAAATGTTCGTAAACAGCTCAAAAAGAGTCAAAATATTTTCAAAATTATATGGTGTATAGGAAATGCTAATATAAACATTCAGTGAAATTTTCATGAATCTACAGTTATTAGTCTTTGAATTGCAATAAATAATAATAAAGGTAGATAATCTTATAAGGAATCTTGTATTACATTTTAAAATCTAAGATTTTAAGTAATATTCTTAACTCAAAATAATTTGCTAATTTTCATGATTTTTCCATATTTTATCAATTTTTGAACTTTAAATACTGATAAAAAAAAACTGTGACTAAGGATTTTTAATATTTTTTATCTGCCTTTGAAACAATATACTAGGAGCCTTCTATTAAATTTTCAAACTTTTTTAACCAACAAATAAAATTGTATTGATATTTTTATAAAAAAAACTAAAAAAAATGGAAAATGAAAATATTCCTAAACAGTTCAAAACAAATCATAATATTTTGAAAATTTCATCGTATATAGAAAATGCAAATATAAACAACCAGTGAAAATTTCATGTATATACATACATTTGTTTTAGAGTTTCACCAAAACCCAAAATCGATTTTGTGGAAAACCGATTTTGCATAAAAATTCCCGTTTTTCCTTAATTTTTATGTTGCTTTTCCCTATAACTATTGAGAATTTTAAAATTTTACCTCCCGAATGCACCAACTAGATTCACTTTCCCATCGAACAAGATACTTTTGAAGAAAATTGAAGCAGTTTTACTGCCCCAAACCGTGATGACAGACACAAAAAAAAAAATTAAAAAATTAAAAAATACACACATCATTGTAAAATCAGTATATTCATCATTCCACTCAGAATCTAAAATTGAGTACATGTTCATCTTTCTACTAACCGCAACACCAGAACTTGGTGACGGTAAGTAGAAAACCTATTTAGTTATAGCCGGCAAACTCGTATTCGTACAGATTTAAGTATATAGCCAACGAGTATTGTTCAATGGGTAAATTATTAATAAATAATAATTTATTAGTACTTACTTGCGATATGTAAAGCATAAATAAGTATTATTTATATATTATAGGTTGGGAGAAAAAATAATAATCGTAAGCCAAATGTGTACCTATACTTACACAATTTATCGTAATGTTTTTGTAAAGGTGATGAAAGTACAAACCAATATTATGCTACATATTAAAAAAAAAAACAATTTTGATGAGTAAGATCGTCAGCCATTGGCCTAGATACCACGACTCATCCTAATAAAAAAAAATTAATACAATACAGTAACTTATTGTTTCAAATATAATACATAGTACAGAGGAACAGTGTATTTGTATACTGATCTATACGTATCTATGTAATATACTAATTTATACCTATTTAAAGGGTTATGTTAATATATGAAAACTAGTGAAGTTTTTTTCTATTTTGGTCAATATGAACGTTTAAGTTCATTAGAATTTTGCCACCGTGTGTGTCCAAGCCCCAAGGACGGCAAGTATAATATTATGTACCTATACATAAGAATATGTATATATACCTACTACCTATATTATGTAGTTACATGCAAGCGATGCTGGTTCCGTAGTATTTGAAAACTGTCATCGAATATGCGTTATTCATTCATCGGGGAATGTCTTTTATGTCTTCAAAATTCCAATTTGGGGTATTGTGTTGTGGCTGGCACGAAACGGCCGCCTGCAGACGCGTCTTTGCTACACATAATAATAATAATATAATATATACTGTGCCGCGTGTGTGCGCGTTATATAATACATATGAGTAAGTATATATATATATTATGTTCATATACATATCGATCCCGACAGGATATGTTAAAGCATTCTTCGTTGTGCTTAGGGGAATATACGAATATAAATATGTATGTATATATAGGTATCTATAAGCGTTCACATGACCATTGTGATGAATCCGATCTGCGTGCGTGCATTCCATTTGAATAGAATCGGAACGAAAATACCTTTTTTCCCTTTTGTCGCCATCGGCGTCCGAAAGACTCGTACACGCCGCGACCGTCACGGCGGCGGCGGCGGTGGCAACGGTAGACTGAAGTGTAAGGGATATAATATAATATTTTATCCATAATACGAAACAAGTATATAACTTATATGTGTGTGTGTATATATATATATTTCACTTATATAGGCTATATAATATAAAACCAGCTATACCTATGTATATAGGTGCGTATAACTCGTACAGTTTTTTTTTTTTTTTTGTCGCAAAATCTCCATCATTTTGGACCACCGAATGTCCGAAGGGTATAATATTATAGTGGGCAACGTGCCAATGTCATTCAACATTTTACACCTGTTGAGTGTTTGTAAAGGTAGATTAGGAGGTATATATTATTATGTATACAATAATAAAACATCAATTGTCGAGCCGGCAATCGAAAGCCCCAGAAATGTATCTATCATAATATACCAATTCGTTGTATGTTCCGTCAAAATAAAATTTTAATATTTAAGTAGGAATAATACCGATCTATAATAATATAAATTCGGTGGACGGCAATGCAATTTAAATTGTTAATGTTTTTTCAATGTTATAAATATAGCCGTACCTATAGGTGTTATACCTCCAAACTGAATATAATATTATGTATAGTATGTACTTACTATTATAGAGATATATAGATCATAGACGTAATACACTAATACCTATAATTGCTATATTTGCAGGCTACAGTTATATAAAGTTAAATAGTTTAACACGCAATTATGTAAAACAGAAGTAAAATTTAATAAACCAATCTTTCCAACCTGACTACCAAATAAAACCCAATAACTAATAAGTTTATACATTGTATAGCTGTAGGTATAGCCGTAATGCCTGCACATAGGCACTACCTACTGTAGTATAGGTACCTAAATACTTATTGCTTTTGCTTGATTCATTACAAAGTACAAACCACATCTACATTATACATTTATCCCTCATAAAGTAGATACATACGTAGGTACCGATATATATATATCGATCCTTTCCACATATAATTTTAATTTTGAATATGATATTACGATATTAAAATATATCGAAATGCATTAATCATAATTCATAAGTACATAATCTATATAATATCCAGGACCGCGACAGCTCTGAACTTAGAACACAAAGTAATAAAAAAAAAACCCGTTTTTAATTTTTAAGTTATATGATCTTTGGATTTATTAATAATTATTAAATAGGTATTAGGTACCTAATATTTACTAAAAATTTTAGGTTCAATTTGTAAATCTTAATATTGCAAATCGAAAATTGTATAGTACCTACCTAATAATACCTAGGTAGGTATATAAATGTAGGTATACCTATATTTCACACTAAATAAAATTGCCTACGCCTATGCAGGTGCGGACTGGCCCAAGGGTCTACTGTCCTAGAACTCTATAGCTATAGCCTATATGAGTTGAAAAATTAAGCATGTACACACTCTATAGTCTCTAAGTCTCAATAGTAATCTATTATACTTTTATTGAAAACCATCCAGTCGTTTTTTGAGGCTATTAACTTCGGTTGAACCAACATCCAATTTTATTTATACAACCCGATTTCGCCTATAAAAAAAATGAAAAAAATACAAACTTTTAATTGTCTAAGTGTATCTTGGTTTTGGTGCAGGGGCACCATTTCAGTTTTAAAATAAGGCTGCCAAACTTTTTACCAGGCCACAGTTATAACAATGAAAATTGAAATGTAGCCATGTTTGAGTTATTTCTAACCTTATTATTAGGGATGAAAAATAATTAATATTTTAAGTGAAAACCCTGATAAAAGTATAATATCATTATTCATTGATATACATTTTCTTTCTATATCTTTAATATCTAAGTATATCTAATATCTATGTATATCCCTTTATTTATACAATATTTGTTATCTTATATTAATTATTTCAATTAATTAAATTTAACTGATACATCGGGCATCGGCACCACCATGAAATTAAGGCAGGCCAATATGATACTGCGAAAAATAGGGCCGCCAATGTATACCCTGCGATACCCCAAATGGCGCCCCTGTTTTGGTGTACCTACCTACCTCAGTTCACAGACAAATTTGCTTCGCTATGCGAACTAAACGAATCAAAATGGAAAATCAACTTTCCTCCCGTATGAAAAATAAAAATAAACCACCCTTCAGGGTACCAATCGGGGTGTAAATTGTAATATCCGCCCCAGAAAACAATTTTGCTCCGTATAAAAATGTGCCGCCCTCCAAAAATGTATAGCCCTATGCAGCCCGCATTGTTCGCAGTGATTTAAATCCGTCCCTGCTTTAAACTTTCCTAATATCTCCAAGAACAATTTGAAATTTTCACCAAATCGGTTAAGTAGTTTTTGAGTACCTATATAATAACTTCATATTTACATTATACTCTTATATATTTGTTTTAAGATAATATAATTTCTTTATTTGAAACCTTAAACGTGACGATTTGATGGATGCTTTTTCTCATCCGTCCGAGTAACTAATGGCAACCATTTATATACAAAAAAAATATTTATTTCTATTAATTATTTCTCTTGTAACCAATAAGAACCATTTATAAACGAAAATGTCCATCGTAAATCTCAAAATCCCTGTTTGACTGTTTGAGCACCTCTGAGGGCCAACTGCAGGGTCCAATTGTGAATCTAAACCATTCTACAGCAACCACTCAAGCACATACAAAACATTTTATAAAAATCGGTCCAGCCGTTTAGGAGGAGTTAAGTCACATACACACCAACAGAAGAAATATATATATTATATATGTATAAAGATGAAACAAAGGCGTCATTCAGTGGCATGCACAGGGGAGAGGTTTAGCCGTTAGGGGCTATATCCTCCCCATTGTATTTGTTGGGTCAAAAAGCTTTATAATTTAATACAAGGCTCCTAATATGTTGTTACAAAAGCAGTCAAAAAATATTAAAAATACATATAGTCACAATTTTATTTATAAGCATTTAGTTCGAATTTTGATACAATTTATGCAAATTTAAAATTTAAAAATAATTTTCTAGTTAAAAATGTATAAAATGTTAAACTTTTACAGCTAAGGATTGAAAATTTAAAGCAAGGTTCCTTGTAAGCAGTAGGTAATTCTGTAACCAAAAAAATATAAAAACAGTTTTTATTTTCAAATTTGGACAAAATTAGATATTTAAACAAAAAAGAATGATTTTAGTTATTACTTATTAGTGCGTTTTTTTGAAAAATATTATCCGTGGGTACTTGAAAAATCTAAAGTATACTATTATACTTAAATATAATAACAAACAAATAATAATAATTCAACTTAACCGCGGTTACCGTATTAAAATAACAATAATATAAATATAATATGAAATGTATTAGACTGACAAACCGTCTCCACTCACTGCTCAGAATCGTTATTCGTATACAATGATGATATTATATCATTGAATTCAAATTTAACAACATGCATTACATTCAAGTTCACCCACTTGTAAGTTGTAACCTACTGTCAAGGCTGGGCAAGTTAATGATTTTTTTTTTTAACTCAGTTAAGTTAATATGCACCAATAACAAAAAGTTAAAAGTTAATTTAACTATAGATTAACTCAGTTAAGTTAAAAGTTAGTTAATTCACACTTTTTGTTAACTTTTTATTAAGTTGAAAAAAAGTTAATTTTTTTATACAATGCAAACTTAATTTTTTTCCGACCCAAAACTAAATTTTAGACAATAGTCATAGAGTGTATACTTTATACAGTATTTCCATGTAAGTTAGATTCGAATGATTTAAATTTTCAACTTTAAACAATTCACGGTACTTAAATATTTTTTGACATGAAAACAAAATAGACTGAAATAGTGAAATATATAATAAAATTAAAAACAAAATAAATTTACTTACTTACTTCTTAAAATGAAAAATTAATTCGTTCATTGAACGTTAATTTAAAAAGAAATTTAGTAAGTTAACAGTTAACGTTAATGAAAAGCCAAAAGTAACTAACTAAGTTAAAAAGTTAAATTAAGATTAACTTTTTAACTTAACTTTAACTTTTTATTCGTTAATGCCCAGTCTTGCCTATACTGTACAGGCGTACTGCAGCAGAGCGACTCCCGCTAAACCGTTTTTTATTTGTTATTTTTGTAAAGGTAGGAAAACTTATGAGTTATAAGGAATCTTGTAATAAACTTTCAAATCTTAGATATAAATACAACAATTTTATGAAATTATAACTCAAAATAATTGGCACATTTTCGTGGTTTTAACGAATTTTATCAATATCAGACGCTCATAATTTACTCTCTACTTTGTTTTTTTAATTTCCTTATGAGGAACCTTGTAATGTTTTTTGATTAAAAAAAACAATTTTTTAACGGCAATGATCTAAAAAAAACAAATAAAAATTGAAAACAAATAATAATAATTCAACTTTACAGTCTACCGTATTAATAATAACAATCAAAGGCTCAATTTCAATTTTTGACTTGTGGGGAGGGCTGAATATATTAAAGGCAAGCAGACCATTGCAATATAGCATTTTAAAATTGTATGTCCTAGGTTTTTGGGGTGCTACGGCTAAGTTTGGGGGGAAGCTAGCCCCCAATTTGTGCCTATGATAACAATATGCATATTATAATATACAATATTCTTGGCTGACAAACAATCTCCGCTCAAAACCGTTTTTCGTATACAACGATATTAAAACATTGAATTCAAATTTAATACCATGAATTACAGTCACCCACTTGTAATCTACTGTACAACAGAGCGACTTCCAGTTACGCCGCTTTTTTTGTTTATTTTTAAAAATGCAGTACATTTTTTCAGTTTAATATGGTGTTATTTTAATTGAACAACCAGATATTAGTGTGGTGTTATAATTTAAATTAATTTTAATTATAGAACAATTCACAAATGTACACAATTATAAGTTAGAAACGATTTTGGACGGCTTGAAAAGTTGAAACATTAAACCGCTTATTTGTGTTTTTGGTATTACCACAGTTCATTTAAATGTATTATTATTTATTACATAGTTAAATATAAATTATGTTTTACTCTAACTCACAATATTTCAATTCATAGATGCTTTTAAAATTAAATTGATAATTTTATTTGAATAAAAAATTAACAGAATGAAAATGTTTTTTTATAGGTACATTCAAGTATGTATAAAGAACCAACCTAAATAGTAAATATAAAAAAAAACTCATATTGTTCCAGTTTTTATAACAAATAAATCATAAATAACTCTCTCTAATTTGCCACTATATTATTTATGGGGCTAAAACATATTTTGGCAGCTAACCCCCCTCTAGCTCCTAACTAATTATGCATATGGTCAGGGTAGGCCGCTGTTTTATCTGGGATAATACATGCATATATGGTGTCTATGTACAACCAATTTTAGCACAGGTACCTAATTAAATTTGGTACATTTTTCATGAACAGTGAGGACATCAATATAGGCTGGTGGCTACTGTTCAAACATTTTTTTTTATTATTATTATTTAAAAAAGTATATTTACCATCTATACAATAGACAATGTGTAACGAGTAAGTGTGGTAATATAAGAACATTAGACATAAAATAACATTAATAGGAAGGCTCAATGCAGTACCACCTAACCAGAAATTAACATAAACATATGGAAGTAAAATCAATTATTTTATAATCTGTAATTTAAGTAACTACAGTAAAACCAAACGCAATATATTATAATTATTAATGGTAAACAAAATTGTAAATAATAGCAAATATAGGGTATTTAAATTTTTTTAACCTTGGTTTATATATTCTAATAAAAATAATATGGCACCTTAAATCTATTATTCAGATTTTATTGTATGAAGATTGGCTTATATTTTTTGCCCTTGAAACTAAATATGTTTTTATTTAACAGCATTCTTAAAATTGTTGGTAAATTCCATTATATTATATTTAATCTTTAGTCGTGTATTTAACACACATATTATATTATATTATATTAGGTATGTTTATATTTTATATATAATTTATCAATAGTCAATTCTCAATAAGCATAATATGTATAATATAAACAAACATACACATACATTATACATACATCTATATTAAATGCACATTGCACATATTATATTAAAATTCATAATCATAATTTATTGTATAGGTACTACACAAATGTTCAATAATAAATAAACAAATAAATAGAAAACACAATTTTAATGGACTATAAATATTTTACAAATTATCAATTAAATCATAACATTATTGACTAGTCTTCAGATATGTATTAAACATTTCAACACTAGTCTTAGCAAGGTTTATACAAAATTCTGAATCATCTCCTGAAACTAATTTTGAAAGTGGTACATAATTGGGCTTTGTTGGGTCATATTGTGCTCGGTTTAAATATTGCAGATACTCATGTCTCTGTTTGATTCTAAATAAACGACTGGTCAATACTTGAGGTTCAAGGACAATGCGGTCGTGATTTATGTCCATAGTATGATGTATGTAGTTGAACCGTTGTAATAAATGATTTTTAGACATTACAAATAATTTGGGATGGATTTGTAATAGTCTTTTCCTTTCACTTTTATTGAAACCCATTTCTTCAATCAATGAAAACATTATTAAATTTACCGATTTTTTTGGCCAAGTAATCAATTTTGGTAATTTAGTAACTACACTACGGATATTATCACCAGAAAGAAAGAAATTAGTTTGGAAAAATCCAAGACTGGTATCAATGTCAACTGTACTTTGAGACAACCATTTTGGGTGTTTTCGGATTATAGTACTTATCATTTCTTTATTGAATTTTTTATATTCTAAATAATTTATTCTGGTTATTAAATCATCCATATGTTCAGAAAATATCATAGGATTTTTTGTGAGAAATTTTCCCAATTCTTCAACTGGTACTCCACAATCATGAATAAATCTTATATACGGTTTCATATCACGTTCAAAATCTAATTTCAATATCATTTCCATTACATTAGGATTATTGTCAAATTTATAAATTTCAACGCCAAGTTTGACTAATTGTTGTAGTGAATATGATTCATTAACATATGCAGCCAGATTAAATGTAGGGTTTAATGCTGGACTAATAGTAGAAAAATTAGTAACATTGGGTTCCAGTGGAACATTGTTGTAGTCCTTAGGCCACTGAAATTGATTGGACTTGATTGTCTCTAAAGTATTATCAGAGCTACAAAAACATCTGAAGAACTGTTTTTGTTCATTAATTTTAAACGATAGTATTCGTTTAAATATATTCATGATGATATAGCTCGAATATTTGAATTCCTGAAACAATTTGAGGTTGTTCAAGTCTCAAGGAAAAATGAAATGATTTTTCAACTGCCAATCTGTAAAAAAAAAAAATTATATAATAATTGAATAAAAATTTTAACAAGTTTTTAGAGTTATCTTCTATTATCAAAATAATTTTAATTAATAATTTTTTAATCTTTTATTTAAGTTTAAACACAGGCTATATACGATATACCTACTTTAAGGGCTAATATTTTGATAATGTTTTGACAGTATTGATATATTATATTATATACCTACTCAGTCCACCGAGAGAATATGAGTGCGCAGAAACTAAAACTAGTCTTCATTGACTGCAACACTACCTCCTATAATAATCTCTTGTTAAGATGGTGATCAAGGTGGACCTGTAATATTGTTTATGGGAAGTAGTAATATTCTCTTGGTGGACGGAGTATAGTTAAAGAACATTAGAAATATAATTAAAAAGATGAATAAGGTTACACATAGTTATATCATGTAATATTAAAAATTAAGACTGAAACTTTTATTATTAGCTAGATACATCATATGAAGAATGAGTGATTTTGTTACAATAGTCAAGTCTTTAGAATGAAATAAAGAATGGATGGAATTCTAAGA
Source organism: Macrosiphum euphorbiae (assembly GCA_949089665.1). NCBI lineage: Eukaryota > Metazoa > Arthropoda > Insecta > Hemiptera > Aphididae > Macrosiphum > Macrosiphum euphorbiae. Next base: position 93,215,427 of record CARXXK010000001.1, on the reverse strand, counting down.
AGTGAGAAGATAATAACAATTTTAAGAAAACAATATTTACATGGCCGTACACAAGTGGTCGGGTCGGGTCTGGACTCCCCCCCCATTGATTGACAGAATTTAAAATTCTTAAGGTGCAAACCACTGATTGTATATTTTTACATATTAAAAAAATATGGAGCCCCCCTTTGAAAAATTCCTGGGTACGCCCCTGAATATTTAGACTGACTTTTATTATACCTAATATACCTGATATTATCATATTTAGAAGTGTTAAATGAAGATTATCCATACTTAAAGGTCAATATAAACTATTATATAATAACGGTTGAATAAAGAGCTTTATAAATTAGACATTTTTAATTTTAATGTAAATCTACTAACTAGTATGAAAATTATAAGCAGAATGTTATTATTATTTTTATATGTTAATGTTATATACTAAGGGCAAGTTGTACCATCTATGATTAAAGTTAATCGGAGTTTAATCAGCCAAATTTGCCTGGTTAAATATCTGTTGTCAGCTGATTAAGCTTAATCGTAGTTTAACCGTAGACGGTACAACCAGCCCTAAGTAGTTACAAAATATATTTGTAGAGCTCACAAAATTGTCTATTATTTAAAAAAAATTTTAAATAGTGCCCTATGTGGGTTTAAGTGAATGATAATATAGGTTTTTCATAAGATAAACACAAATGCCCCACGTTTTCGATATTCCGAACAACATAAATAAAGAAAAATAAATAAAAAACATAGAAGGAATAATTTATCTGGTTCAAATGCAAAAGAAATTAATAAACCAAACATTAAATAAAAAAATTTTATATTGAAAATATAATATCTAGATTAATTAGTCTTAAAAGTTATTTACAATATAATTTCAAAACTGCTATTACTTGACAAGCACTTCATGAAAAACCCTATAATTATAATTATAATTTATCTAATAAACAATCATATATCTATTATTTATTTGATCAAATTAGTGAATAATTTATTAATAAATAATAATAATACATATTTAGTTTCATAAGAATTTATTGAAAATGTCTATTAATTTACCTGATTCCAATGAAAGTTTCGGAAATTAAAATCACCAGAAATTAGTTTTTAGATTTGAGGTATAATTCAATGGAAAATCAGTTGAATAAATTAAAAATAATTCATGAACTTTTAGCTTCAAATTCCGAATTTCTGAAATATTATTATTATTCTTATCATTTTTATGAAGTTTAATCCACAGCACGGCTATAGATAATATTATCTATAGCCGTGATATAGATAATATTATCTATAGCCGTGATCCACAGCACGGTTTATATCACTAGAAAAAAAACGGTTTATATCACTTTCATGGATGAAAATATCATATCAGCTTGGCTTGGAATAAACAACAATAACATTTATCACTGGCCGCTGAATTTCAAAATATTTAAATTTTTTAATATCATATTATTATAATGTATAAAATACAAATACAATTTCACAACTGAGGCCGTATTAGATTCTGAGTGAAACGATGAATGTATAAATGTATTGATTTTACAATGATGTGTTTTTTTTTATTTTTTTGTGTCTGTGTACACGATAAGTAGTCGAAATAATTCTTCGATTTTCAACTTCAGTATCTTGTTCGATTGGAAAGTGCATATCGTTGGTGAATTAGGTAGGTCAAAATTTAAAATACCCAGTACTTTTCAAAAGCGCCAAGAAAAACAAAAGAAAAATTAAGGAAAAACAGGAATTTTTACTCAAAATCGATTTTTCAGAAAATTGAATTTGGTTTTTGGTGTAACTTTAAAACAAATGACCGTAGATACATGAAATTTTCACTGGTTGTTTATATTTGCATTTTCTATACACGATAACATTTTCAAAATATTTTGATTTATTTTGAACTGTTTAGGGACATTTTTATTTTTCATTTTTTTTTAGTTTTTTTTCTAGAAATATCAATAAAATTGTATTTGTTGGTTAAAAAAACTTGAAAATTTAATAAAAGGCTCCTAGTATATTGTTTCAAATTATTAAAAATCGTTAGTCACAGTTTTTTTTATAAGCAAGTAAAGTTCAAAAATTGACAAAATATGGAAAAATCACGAAAATTAGCAAATTATTTTGAGTTAAGAATTCGTAAAAATTTTTCTTTTTAAATCTAAGATTTGAAAATGTAATACAAGATTACTCATAAGTTTGTCTACCTTTATCAATAAAAAAATCTCTACCGGACAGTCAAATTAAATTTTTATGAGCGTTTGAAATTCAAATTTTGGATGTTCACTCGATTTCTCATGTAGCGATTTCCTTATTTTGTTGTTATTCATAAACGAATTACTGTAGATAGGTACATGAAAATTTCACTGAATGTTTATATTAGCATTTCCTTAACTTATCATTTTGAATAGTTTTTTCTGTTAAGTTTAAGGACATTTTAGTTTGAATTCTTTAATGTGTGGTCCTATTGTTTAATTTCTAATTTTTTTTTTTTTTTCTAAAACGCATTTGCCTGCGGGCGCTAACATCCCCCTTCAAGTTTTTTTTTTAGTTATTTAACTCTAGTTAAATATTTTGTTTAGACTTGAACGTTGATAACCTGACTCTTTAATGTGTGGTCCTATTGTTAAATTTCTTCTATTTTAGATTCTGAGCGGAGCGATGAATGTATTGGTTTTACAATGATGTGTGTTTTTATATTTTTATATTTTTTTTTGTGTCTGTCATCACGTTTTAGGACAGTAAAAGTGCTTGGATTTTCTTCATCAGTATCTTTTCTGATAGGAAAGTGAATCTAGTTGGTACTTTGGGGGGTCAAAAGTATAAATTTCCCAGTAGTTTTCACAAGCGCCGGGAAAAACAACATAAAAATTAAGGAAAAACGGGAATTTTTACGCAAAATTGGTTTTCCAAAAAATCGATTTTGGTTATTGGTGTAACTCTAAAACAAATGAACGTATATACATGAAATTTTCACTGGTTGTTTATATTTGCATTTTCTATACACAATAACATTTTCAAAATATTTTGATTTATTTTGAACTGTTTAGGGACATTTTCATTTTCCATTTTTAGATTCTGAGCGGAGCGATGAATGTATTGGTTTTACAATGATGTATGTTTTTATTTATATTTTTATATTTTTGTGTCTGTCATCACGTTTTAGGACAGTAAAAGTGCTTGGATTTTCTTCATCAGTAGCTTTTCTGATAGGAAAGTGAATCTAGTTGGTACTTTGGGGGGTCAAAAGTATAAATTTCCCAGTAGTTTTCACAAGCGCCGGGAAAAACAACATAAAAATTAAGGAAAAACGGGAATTTTTACGCAAAATTGGTTTTCCAAAAAATCGATTTTGGTTATTGGTGTAACTCTAAAACAAATGAACGTATATACATGAAATTTTCACTGGTTGTTAATATTTGCATTTTCTATACTCGATAACATTTTCAAAATATTTTGATTTATTTTGAACTGTTTAGGGACATTTTCATTTTCCATTTTTTTTTAGTTTTTTTTCTAAAAATATCAATAAAATTTTATTTGTTGGTTGCGAAAGCTTGAAAATTTAATAGAATGCTCCTAATATGTTGTTTCAAAGGCAGATGAAAAATATTAAAAATCCTTAGTCACAATTTTTTTTTATATGCATTTAAAGTTCAAAAATTGACAAAATATGGAAAAATCACGAAAATTAGCAAATTATTTTGAGTTAAGAATTCGCAAAAATTTTTCTTTTTAAATCTAAGATTTGAAAATGAAACACAAGATTCCTTATAAGATTATCTACCTTTATCAATAAAAAAATCTCTACCGGACAGTCAAATTAAATTTTTATGAGCGTCTGAAATTCAAATTTTTACAACATTGGATTTTCACTCGATTTCTCATGTAGCGATTTCCTTATTTTGTTGTAATTCAAAAACGAATAACTGTAGATACATGAAAATTTCACTGAATGTTTATATTAGCATTTCCTATACACCATACAATTTTGAAAATATTTTGACTCTTTTTGAGCTGTTTATGGACATTTACAGCTTTCAATTTTTTTTAGTTTTTTTTTCTATATATATCAATAAAGTTTTATCTGTTTGGCCAAAAAGTGTAAAAATTTAATACAAGGCTCCTGATATATTGTTACAATATCAGTTGAAAAATATTAAAAATACATAGGCACAATTTTTTTTTATAAGCATTTAAACATCGAATTTTGACAGAATTTTTCAAAATCTCGAAATTTATTAATCATTGTAATTAATAAGTTATAAAATGTTCAGTTTTTATAGCTAAGGATTGAAAATTTAAAACAAGATTCCACGTAAGTAGTTTATTATCTTACCGAAAAATCTAAAAAATATACAATCACAGTTTATTTTTATAGTCATTTTATGTTCAAATTTGGACGAAATTTCATATTAAAAAACCTAGTTATTTTGTTGTGATTATATAATATTATTCGTGGGTACGGGGTACCTACTTGAAACTTCTAAAGTGTATTATTATATATCGATGATAGTATCAGGGTTTGTTATTGATGTTGATGTATAACGTGTTATAAGTACCTAATGGATATTGTGATAATGTGATATGATTAATTTAGAATTTATTATAGGTCAATTTTTTTTTAATACCATAGATTTGTATATAATTTATCTTAAACCTAGACTGACATACCGTCTTCGCTCAGAATCGTTTTTCTTATACAATGATATTATATCATTGAATTCAAATTTAATAGCATCCATGACACAGTGACCCACTTGTAACCTACTGTACAGCAGAGCGACATCCACTTACCCACCTTTTTTTTAGTTTTTTTTCTAAAAATATCAATAAAATTTTAATTGTTGGTTGCAAAAGCTTGAAAATTTAATAGAAGGCTCTTAATATATTGTTTCAAAGGCAGATGAAAAATATTAAAAATCCTTAGTCACAATTTTTTTTTATAAGCATTTAAAGTTCAAAAATTGACAAAATATGGAAAAATCACGAAAATTAGCAAATTATTTTGAGTTAAGAATTCGCAAAAATTTTTCTTTTTAAATCTAAGATTTGAAAATGAAACACAAGATTCCTTATAAGATTATCTACCTTTATCAATAAAAAAATCTCTACCGGACAGTCAAATTAAATTTTTATGAGCGTCTGAAATTCAAATTTTTACAACATTGGATTTTCACTCGATTTCTCATGTAGCGATTTCCTTATATTGTTGTAATTCAAAAACGAATAACTGTAGATACATGAAAATTTCACTGAATGTTTATATTAGCATTTCCTATACACCATACAATTTTGAAAATATTTTGACTCTTTTTGAGCTGTTTATGGACATTTACAGCTTTCAATTTTTTTTAGTTTTTTTTTCTTTATATATCAATAAAGTTTTATCTGTTTGGCCAAAAAGTGTAAAAATTTAATACAAGGCTCCTGATATATTGTTACAATATCAGTTGAAAAATATTAAAAATACATAGGCACAATTTTTTTTTATAAGCATTTAAACATCGAATTTTGACAGAATTTTTCAAAATCTCGAAATTTATTAATCATTGTAATTAATAAGTTATAAAATGTTCAGTTTTTATAGCTAAGGATTGAAAATTTAAAACAAGATTCCACGTAAGTAGTTTATTATCTTACCGAAAAATCTAAAAAATATACAATCACAGTTTATTTTTATAGTCATTTTATGTTCAAATTTGGACGAAATTTCATATTAAAAAACCTAGTTATTTTGTTGTGATTATATAATATTATTCGTGGGTACGGGGTACCTACTTGAAACTTCTAAAGTGTATTATTATATATCGATGATAGTATCAGGGTTTGTTATTGATGTTGATGTATAACGTGTTATAAGTACCTAATGGATATTGTGATAATGTGATATGATTAATTTAGAATTTATTATAGGTCAATTTTTTTTTAATACCATAGATTTGTATATAATTTATCTTAAACCTAGACTGACATACCGTCTTCGCTCAGAATCGTTTTTCTTATACAATGATATTATATCATTGAATTCAAATTTAATAGCATCCATGACACAGTGACCCACTTGTAACCTACTGTACAGCAGAGCGACATCCACTTACCCACCTTTTTTTTAGTTTTTTTTCTAAAAATATCAATAAAATTTTAATTGTTGGTTGCAAAAGCTTGAAAATTTAATAGAAGGCTCTTAATATATTGTTTCAAAGGCAGATGAAAAATATTAAAAATCCTTAGTCACAATTTTTTTTTATAAGCATTTAAAGTTCAAAAATTGACAAAATATGGAAAAATCACGAAAATTAGCAAATTATTTTGAGTTAAGAATTCGCAAAAATTTTTCTTTTTAAATCTAAGATTTGAAAATGAAACACAAGATTCCTTATAAGATTATCTACCTTTATCAATAAAAAAATCTCTACCGGACAGTCAAATTAAATTTTTATGAGCGTCTGAAATTCAAATTTTTACAACATTGGATTTTCACTCGATTTCTCATGTAGCGATTTCCTTATATTGTTGTAATTCAAAAACGAATAACTGTAGATACATGAAAATTTCACTGAATGTTTATATTAGCATTTCCTATACACCATACAATTTTGAAAATATTTTGACTCTTTTTGAGCTGTTTATGGACATTTACAGCTTTCAATTTTTTTTAGTTTTTTTTTCTATATATATCAATAAAGTTTTATCTGTTTGGCCAAAAAGTGTAAAAATTTAATACAAGGCTCCTGATATATTGTTACAATATCAGTTGAAAAATATTAAAAATACATAGGCACAATTTTTTTTTATAAGCATTTAAACATCGAATTTTGACAGAATTTTTCAAAATCTCGAAATTTATTAATCATTGTAATTAATAAGTTATAAAATGTTCAGTTTTTATAGCTAAGGATTGAAAATTTAAAACAAGATTCCACGTAAGTAGTTTATTATCTTACCGAAAAATCTAAAAAATATACAATCACAGTTTATTTTTATAGTCATTTTATGTTCAAATTTGGACGAAATTTCATATTAAAAAACCTAGTTATTTTGTTGTGATTATATAATATTATTCGTGGGTACGGGGTACCTACTTGAAACTTCTAAAGTGTATTATTATATATCGATGATAGTATCAGGGTTTGTTATTGATGTTGATGTATAACGTGTTATAAGTACCTAATGGATATTGTGATAATGTGATATGATTAATTTAGAATTTATTATAGGTCAATTTTTTTTAATACCATAGATTTGTATATAATTTATCTTAAACCTAGACTGACATACCGTCTTCGCTCAGAATCGTTTTTCTTATACAATGATATTATATCATTGAATTCAAATTTAATAGCATCCATGACACAGTGACCCACTTGTAACCTACTGTACAGCAGAGCGACATCCACTTACCCACCTTTTTTTTAGTTTTTTTTCTAAAAATATCAATAAAATTTTAATTGTTGGTTGCAAAAGCTTGAAAATTTAATAGAAGGCTCTTAATATATTGTTTCAAAGGCAGATGAAAAATATTAAAAATCCTTAGTCACAATTTTTTTTTATAAGCATTTAAAGTTCAAAAATTGACAAAATATGGAAAAATCACGAAAATTAGCAAATTATTTTGAGTTAAGAATTCGTAAAAATTTTTCTTTTTAAATCTAAGATTTGAAAATGAAAAACAAGATTCCTTATAAGATTATCTACCTTTATCAATAAAAAAATCTCTACCGGATAGTCAAATTAAATTTTTATGAGCGTTTGAAATTCAAACTTTTACAACATTGGATATTCACTCGATTACTCATGTAGCGATTTCTTTATTTTGTTGCAATTCAAAAACGAACAACTGTAGATACATGAAAATTTCACTGAATGTTCATATTAGCATTTCCTATACACTGTACAGTTTTGAAAAAAATTGACTCTTTTTGAGCTGTTTACGGACATTTTCAGTTTTCAATTTTTTTAGTTTTTTTTTTCTATAAATATCAATAAAGTTTTATCTGTTCGGCCAAAAAGTGAAAAAATGTAATACAAGGCTCCTGATATATTGTTACAGTAGCAATCGAAAAATATTAAAAATACAGAGGCACAATTTTTTTTATAAGCATTTAAAGATCGAATTTTGACAAAATGTATCAAAATCTCGAAAATTATCAATCATTGTAATTAATAAATTATAAAATGTTCAGTTTTTTTAGCTAAGGATTTCAAATTTAAAACAAAGGTTCTCATAAATAGTTCATACTGTACACAAAAATCTAAAAAATATATGAACACAGTTATTTTTTACAGACATTTTAAATTCAAATTTGGACGAAATTATAAATATTAAAATCAATATTAACGATCTTGGTTTTTTGTTGTAATTTAAAAATATTATTCGGGAATATTAAAACTGAAAAATCAAAATATTATGGCCTATCCATACAATCTACCATAGTATAAGGAGTAAGAAGTATGCTCAATGATAAGACTGTGCATATTTTAAAGGACAATGAATAATTTATTCATAAATTCCATATAATTTAATGTCATAGGTAAGTATAATATAATATGTCTTATACATAGACTGACATACCGTCTCCGCTCAGAATCGTTTTTTCTTATACAGTGATATTATATCATTGAATTCAAATTTAATACCATCCATTATACAGTGACCCACTTGTAACCTACAGTACAGCAGAGCGACATCCACCTGCCCACCTTTTTTATGTATTATAATATAATATGTATTTACGTGGGTAAACATGTTTTTTTTCGATTTTACAAATTATAGTTACTGGTTTTTTTAAATTTTAATAATATTACTTTACTAGTTTACTGTATGAATATTTTTACTACTAAATTTTTATACCATTATATTATGTCATGTACCTTCATCGTTGTATTTTTACCTAATTAATTGTTTATTTAAAAAAAAGTATAATGTCATGTACATAATTGTAATTTAACTATTGCATTTCTTACTAATTACATGTCTGTATATAAAAAAATATATTATAATGTGTATTATTGTGATTTAACTAGTCAATTGTTTATATAGAACAAATATAATGTTATGTACGTTCATCATTGTAACTTATTACTTAACTATTTCATTTTTAACTAATTATTCTAAACACGGTTTTATGTATTCATTACGGTTTTACAATCACTGTCAATTCATTTGTTTGTTTGTACAAAATATATCTTATCATTGCAGGTACTACTATTTCAACTATGTAACCAGGGCCGGATCTAGGGGGGGGGAGTCGGGGATTTATCCCAGGGCGTATAATTTTCGTGGCGTATTTTTAAGGTTTTAAATATTTTGTAAATTGAAAATTGAAAATGGACTTTAAAGCAAAAGTCAAAATTAAGTACAAAATAATATTTCACAGGAAATGTGTAATATTGGGTATGGGAATAAAATAAAATAATTTTATTTTTAATCGAGATTAGTAATAATTAATAACATTGATTTAAATATTAAAAAGGACAAATATGAAAAAGGTACAAAATAGATAAAAATATAAAATAAATAAAACCCGTCCGCAATTTACTGTCAGCGGGAGTGTACATGCCTTAGTCTATCATAAATAGATTAATGTACTCTCCAATTAGTGACATAATAATGTATGGTAAATTACATCATTTTCTTGCATATAATATAATATTATGTAGATAGTTGTTTAAAACTTTAATCTTAAAAATCGCTCTATTAATTGTAATTCATTGTTATGTGATTTTAAATTAACAACTATATATTTTTCCAAATAGGTAGGTACTCCATACAATTATGTACTACATAAAATGTTACTTAGGTACTAATGATTTAATTGTTTTCAGATTATTTATTAAATTACATGTTCGTACCTAGGCTTATAAAAGTCTTTGTATTTAACAATTAATGTCTTTTTATAAACTGAACTTTTTTATAAATATCACCATGGCCACTAGATAAATGAAACAGAACACAAAATGGAATATAATTTGTCATTTGTGTTTGCTTTTTAAATGGGTACAAGTATACAACTATTAATTTACTTGATAAACTTGATACTACAAAAGTACAACATAATTAAAACAAAAATACTATCCTATTGATTGTAATTTGTAGCCCAAGACAGATTGAATATTATGTTTTACATATTATATTAAAATAATTTAAAAGGAAATTTATATTCTATTTGGTTCGTTTTTTTTTTTATTATAAACTGTGTTTTTTGTCTAAATTATTTTTATAGTTCAAGATGTCAAACAAACGACCAGGTCCTTATTATTCTGGAAATTTTTAAAATGTAGAATGTAGAATGTAGTTATTTTAGTATATAGGTACATTCAATCCGTAAGTGATAATCCATGATAAATATTTCTTTGTCGTGTTTTGTTTTATTAATTTATTAAAAATAAAAAAGTACAAATGGAATTGATTTATATGTATAAATAATATTAACACTGGTAATATAGTAAAAGTAAAGAAGTAAAATTGAAACCGTATAGCTTATAAGCTTTTAGCAATAGATTCTCTTAAAGTTAGAACATCGGATGATCTGGTTATCTGTGAACTAATGTTGTCTTCGTCTACTTCCAAGTTGAAAAATGAATCATCAGTGAGGTTATCCACACCTAAGTCTGTTTAAAGAATAAAAAAATAAATAATGGTTTATGAAACGCACTTTTAAAGAAAAATGTCTGAATCAAAAAAAATTACCTTGATCTGAACACATATTGTGTATTATACAAGCTGCAATAACGGTTTCTGAAACTGCTTCAACACATAATGCTTCAATACCTTTTAACCTTCGAAATCTACCCTTTAGACCACCAAATGCTTGAACTCAATATTGTATTAAACTTTTTTTGGTGTAATTCTAAATGACCATTGTCACGATAAGGTTTCATTAGGAACTCTGATAATGGATATGCTGAATCCCCTAAGATGAAACAGTTTGGAGGAATGATTTCATAATGATTTTGTATCAATTTTTTATGCACAGGGCTGTTAACCCAAACTGCAGCATCATGCGATGACCCAGGATATCCCACAAATACTTTAATGAACTTTCCTGAAATGGAGAAATATATTTATAAATGATACCTAATTCATTTTATGGCTATAATAAACAGTTAGTATACAACTTATTAAATACAATAAGTACCTTCAAAGTCACAAATTCCTTGTATAATAACACTATGATAGTGGTTTCGATTGAGGTATCTATTATCACTTAGTGAACCATTAATGCGTATTTATGAACAATCAACTACACAAAACGCTCCGGGGAAAGGCACTTTTCTAAGATTATGAAATCCGTTAATGTTTCTTTGGGCTGCTAATCCTGAGGAGTTCAAAAACATTATGAGTAAAATATGTTGAGTTAAAGTTTAATAAATGTATACGTTTACCTCTGGGCCATACAATGTATTTTTCTTCCAAGTTGGAAATTGAAGAAATGGTACTTTTAAAGACTCTAAAAGCAGTACTTTCACTAATTCCAAATCGTTCTCCAGTTTGTCCACAAATTATATAACATACACATTATTATTATCTTCAAAATAATTATGCTTGCACAGTTAATGCACATATTATTTATCTTGTAATTAAATTTGGAACATAACATATCATGAAACTACAATTACAAACACTATTCATGTAAGAATATTTGAAATTGTACTTCCAGGTTATCTCGACTACCCAAATATTCCCAAGACTACCTGTTGGAATCATCCGGGTTATCTCGACTACCTCCGTAGACCGTAATTTATTAAATAAATATATATTCCAGCGTTGTAATGTACAATATTTAATTTTGTCTTCGATGTACAATGTACCTACCTACTATAAGCAGATTAGTTGACATTAACCACTTTCTGTTTGGTTATTCGGTATTCCCGAACTGTAATCTGTATCATTGTAATGTACAATATTTAATTTTGTCTTCGATGTACAATGGTGGTTTTTATTTTGTCAGTCATTCGACAATCGTCCTATTTTCCGTATTAGCGCTACGTCTAGTTAAATATATCGTTTAGTCAATATGAATTGAATTTCTTTTCCAAAATTGTATTTTGGAAAAGAAATCTTTTGGAAATGTAATATAAAAAATGCCAAAAAAAAGGTAAATATACGTAATGGTAATTGGTTTGCGAAATCACGAATATCGTTTACGATTGCTGTGCGATTTATATAAGGGTGGTCAAATGAAATGACTAGTATTAAGTGGTGTGAACAAGAACTTAATATAAGTGAAAATACAGTTATTGACTGGAATAATTACTTACGTGAAGTATGTGCAATGGCGATTGAAAATAAACCACTGGGGAAAATAGGTGGACCGGGGAAAAAATAAAGATTTTTCAAAATAGATTTATATTATTATTCAGAATAGATTTAACCTATATATTTTATATATTTAAAAAATTGCAGTAGTCGAAATAACACGGTTGATCATATAATAATTAATAGGTAGTCTTGGAAATATTTTGGTAGTCGAGATAACACGGAAGTACCTTTGAAATTAATATAAAAGCAACATCAGTTAACATAGCTAGCAATAAATTTGTTCAACCATTAGATCCATACTAACCGATAGGTTTCCTTTTCATTAGCTAACATCCATAATGTTAATATTAAACAAAACGAATTATCCAATAACGATCTTCCTCTTATTGATTTATTTCTAGGTGGTAATGACATCAAAAGTATCTGAAATATAAAAGGTAATTATTTACACCTGAAAAAAGGGCAGGCACCACTGCTATTAACAATAAACTATGGACTAACTTACTTCAAATACTTCATGACTCACACGGAAATGAAAAATAAATTCTGATGGTGTATTCTTTAAAACAACTGAACCAATGTATGATTGTATTTTTGACCGACTTTCAAAATTACTTATTGCTCTATTGCGTTTAGTTTGGGACCAATTATAAAAACAAATGTCATCCAGATCACTTTTTTAAGTAACTGCATCATAACCCAATATCCGCAATTTGCTAGCAATTGCCACAGAAATTGCAACTAATTCCATTTTAGAACCGTCGTTCGCTAAACTTTTTGAATATAAAAAATACAATTTTGATATAAATAGGTTTGTTCCAGCATAGTGTTGCAAGTGGTTGCAAACGTTCAGCGCATGCGCAATGTCAAAGAAATGTTCCACAAAGTAAATTGATGGGTCAGTCTAATTTACTGATTTACTGATTTGGGGCCATAGCGCCCGTAGCATGGGCAAACTAAGTCCGAAAAAGTTCAAACTTCACAAGTGCCATTATAATACCCCCCTCCAACTCCCTACCAAATTCCAGATTGCCCCGTCGATTTTCACTTCCGGGTTACTTGTCGCAGAAATATCACAAACTTAAAAACTTAACCAAAAATTATGAAATTTTTTACACGGAATGAGTTGTACCGTATTTAAATACCTTGGAAATTTCAAGTGCCTACCTCGAAAACCCATGCAGTTATAAAACAAATCAGTAATTTATTCACATAATCGAATCAGTAAAATCACGCGCCGCCGTCCAGGAAAACTGCTGATTTGCTCTAAAACCCGCAATAGTATATAGAAAATTATGAAATTTTTTACACGGTATCGGTTGTACCGTATTTAAATACCTTGGAAATTTCAAGTGCCTACCTCGAAAACCCATGCAGTTATAAAACAAATCAGTAATTTATTCACATAATCGAATCAGTAAAATCACGCGCCGCCGTCCAGGAAAACTGCTGATTTGCTCTAAAACCCGCAATAGTATATAGAAAATTATGAAATTTTTTACACGGTATCGGTTGTACCGTATTTAAATACCTTGGAAATTTCAAGTGCCTACCTCGAAAACCCATGCAGTTATAAAACAAATCAGTAATTTATTCACATAATCGAATCAGTAAAATCACGCGCCGCCGTCCAGGAAAACTGCTGATTTGCTCTAAAACCCGCAATAGTATATAGAAAATTATGAAACTTTTTACACTGCATATAGTGTACCTTATTTAAATATCGTGAAAATTTAGAGTGGCTACCGCTAAAACCCAAGCTGTTAAACGCAGTTCAGTAATTTATTCACATATGTCATATTATAAATATACCGGTTTCTACCCGCGAAATGATAAGAATCCTGTATGTTTTGTTGCATTACAACATTTCTGGGGCTCTTACTAAATTAAAGCACTTCACAGTGATTTCCAATTTATCCACTTTCCTGAATACATGATTAAAATTAAAGGTTTGTCGTGGCTGCTTCATACCCAAATCAGTAAGTATAATTATTAATTTATCTTTATATGCAAATTAGTATAATTGTAAATTACACTTTTCATTTTTAAGTTAATCATTATTATGCAATGTTAGTTTTGATATAAAAAATAGGAACGTAGGTATTTATTGTTTTTTTTTTTTTACCAACTAAGTACAATACTGAATTACATTTGTATTCCCCTAAGCATATACGAATATTGCTTTCAAGTGTATGTGGTTAAGTGTAGTTTTTCATAATAATATATTCAAATTTGTTTCATGCAAACTCACATAAAGTATATTACTATGATATACCTATCATCACTAATACAATACTATGTAGTATGTACCTAATAATATAGCGTTTAAGTTTAATTTCATATTTATTATTATTTTGATTTTTTTATCATTTATTAGTATATAATATACAATCTGTAACAGCTGCAATAGACGCCAAACGTAGTGTTGTGTATATTTGGAAATTAGTTATAAGGTATATATACTATATACACATTTCTTTCAGATTTACTTCTTAAAAATAATTGTGGATGTATGTTGATGATGTATTGACCTAAAAACTTAGAATTTAATAGAAGGTCCATCGTATAAGCTGCTGTACCTAACCTAAGTGGTATATTCAATTTGTTAAAATCACAAACATTTGCAAAAACTATTTGTGAGTTCTACATTCATAGAACTTTCAATTTGACTAGTTACATTAAAAAGTATGTTATAAATATAACTATGTTTTTAACTGACAAATGATGCACATCTTGCAAACATCTACATCAAAACCTTAACAATATTCTTAGTATAAATATATTGAAAATTATAGATAGGTTGTTTTAAAAAACCTAACTGTTGAATTTGATCTCATATTATAACATTATCTATACCTAAATGTAGTAGTTAGATAAGTACCTAATTAATTGAAAGTTTAAGTTTTTATTGTATTTGCTAAGTTTAATAAAAAAAAAATATATATACACCTTTTTAACCCAAAAGTGATATAAAATATATTTATTTGTTTATTCAACAAAGGCTACCTACATAATTTTAAGGTTTTTCAGTTTGCACACGTAAAAAAATGTTTAGTTATTCATTTAATATTAATTTATTTTTTAAGTGAATACCAGAGGTTGCTAGGATTTAACCAACATCACATTTACGTTTTATAACTTAACATGATATGTACTCCTATTTATGAATACTAAAACTTAAGTATTTACTAAATCCTACACTCCACCAAGAATTATTAAGAACTATTGATTAAGCGTTAACTAAGTTTTTTTCATGAATACTTAACATATGATTCCAATTAAGTTCTTACTATTTTACTGCTTAGTACCTATGAATGTGAATACCAGAATACCTAATGGGTAACGTCTTAAAAGTTAACACGCTGACTGCCACCTAAAAATACAGTAGGTTGAGTAATATGAGTAATATTTATGATAAACTTTGTATTAGTCTAATTTATAACATTAAATTGTTATACCTATAACCAATGGATCATAAATTATATAAATAAATGTAGTGTTAAACAAAATAAATATGTTTAAGTTATGAAAAAATTAAGAAACATTTCTTTTTGAGTAGGTATCAAATATTTTATTTTTATTTGAAAAATAAAATTATATCAATATTTTTATAATATTGATCCCATTTAGACGTACGTAGGTAGGTATTGTAGCTAATTTAGGACTGTTGGCCCGGCTGTTTTTTTGTAATTGCCGACTCAGCCTCGGAAGGTGTTAGTACGCGGTATGTAACTGGAAATAAACATTTAAAAATGTAATATTATATTTTGTTACTAACAATGAAATATAATTTTATGTTTTTTAACTTTGTTATTGTTATTTACCATTATAAGGGCAATCTTTCCTTCGATGACCCTCTTCATAACATTTTGAACATTCTAAAATCATAAAATATTTTATTATGATTACAAATCACCCATATAACTGTAGTATAATATTTAACTATATTAAATTATAATTGATTTTTTTTATAAATTCTGTTAAGCTGCAAACAAATCTTGGTATAGAAAGGTAGTGTAATAATACTTACGCCCTTTGAAAGCACTGTTCCGCCTTTCACCATCGTCACAGCCGCTGGTACTTGCCACATCTCCATCTGGTACCCGGTCTATGGCGATTATACTTGCACTAGTTGCACTAGCCTCGCCATGCCGCCCATTGTTTTGTTTTCTTCCAGTTCCAACACCACCGTCGCTCTGATGACCACCACCACCGCTAGCACGACGTCTACTGCCATGATCTCTGTCATACCACCCGCGGCCTTACCATCTGCGATTATCACCTTGCCATTCGCGGTTAACATCCCGCCACCCTCGATATCCACCTCGCCAATTACGTCGTCCGCGTCCCACACCACGACCATGTTGTTGTTGTTGTGGTGGTTGAACTACCGTTTGGGTAACTTCAGAGGGAGTGGCTAGTTCGGCGTTCAAAGGTGTGCCCAAAGCAGTGGCTTGTGTGGTGACAATAGGGACCACACTACCCTGTAAAAACTTTAAGGTGAAAGTAAATTCCATCTAGAACATAAAAACAAATTAATTAATTTCAACCAGAAAAGTGTTGACTACTTGTAAAGGTAGGTAACAATTACTAGTGCAAGTAGTTAGTACTTAGTTATAATAAGGGCTGTGCATTTAGTGCATTAAAATCTAACAAATTCAGTACTTACACAGTTTACTCTAAGTATAGGTATATAAAAATCATAATTTAAAAAATATTAAAATCTAGAAATCTAGCATTTGTGAAATATTTTAAATTAAAGATATTATTAATTGAGTACGTGTGTACTGAATGTTATCTGAAAAATTAAAATTAAATAAATAAACTGATGGAATTTAATATACAACTCGAAAAAATTAATATAAATGAAATAATGACTTATTAAAAAGGCAAAAAAGGATCTAATAAATAAAAAATGCCAAAAAATTTTTAAAATAAACGTTTCTAATGGCAATCAAACTTCAAACTATGTATCAAAGAAGATAATAATATTTATGTATTTATGTCTTGTCTTACAGTAAACTAAGAATAATTTATTTTTCTTCAAATTCACCGTTCTAGCAAGCCC